>NC_069494.1:17770972-17928719 GCF_026875155.1 Cherax quadricarinatus
GTTTGTTTTTTCCCCCTGTTGTTGTGTCACCTTTGTTGTTGTGTCCCCTTGTTTTGTGCCCTTGTTGCTGTGTCCCCTTGTTGTTGTGTCCCCTTGTTGTTGTGTCACCTTGTTGTTGTGTCCCCTTGTTGTTGTGTCCCTTGTTTGTTGTGTCCCTTGTTGTTGTGTCCCCTTGTTGTTGTGTCCCCTTGTTGTTGTGTCCCCTTGTTGTTGTGTCACCTTGTTGTTGTGTCCCCTTGTTGCTGTGTCCCCTTGTTGTTGTGTCCCCTTGTTGTTGTGTCCCCTTGTTGTTGTGTCCCCTTGTTGTTGTGTCCCCTTGTTGTTGTGTCCCCTTGTTGCTGTGTCACATCTCTGGAACTTCCTGTCTTTGTCCACATTGTCAATTTCTCTCAGTATTTTATAAGTCGTTATCATGTCCCCTCTGTCCTTCCTGTCCTCCGAAGTGGTGTGTACTGACTTATATGTAGTTGCAGGGGTCGAGTCACAGCTCCTGGAAATGTGCGTGTGTGAGTGTATCTCAGAGAGAGAGAGAGAGAGAGAGAGAGAGAGAGAGAGAGAGAGAGAGAGAGAGAGAGAGATAGAGAAGGAGAGAGGAGAAGAGAGAGAGAGAGAGAGAGGAGAGAGGAGAGAGAAGGAGAGAAGAGGGAGAGATGAGAGAGAGAGGAGAGAGAGAGAGAGAGAGAGAGTGAGAGAGAGAGAGAGAGAGAGAGAGAGGAGAGGAGAGAGAGAGAGATAGAGAGAGAGGAGAGAGAGAGAGAGAGAGAGAGAGAGAGAGAGGAGAGAGAGAGAGAGGAGAGAGAGAGAGGAGGGAGAGAGAGAGAGAGAGAGAGAGAGAGAGAGGAGAGAGAGAGAGAGAGAGAGAGAGAGAGAGAGAGAGAGAGAGAGAGAGAGATTCTCTCAACCTTCACTCTGGGAAATCTTCCACCTGTGTTATCGTACTGCAGAAAGATATAAAATAAAAACAACAGTCCACCTGAGAGGATAACACTTGTTATCCTACCTTAGCTCCCAGGATAACACTTGTTATCCTACCTTAGCTCCCAGGATAACACTTGTTATCCTACCTTAGCTCCCAGGATAACACTTGTTATCCTACCTTAGCTCCCAGGATAACACTTGTTATCCTACCTTAGCTCCCAGGATAACACTTGTTTATCCTACCTTACTCCCAGGATAACACTTGTTATCCTACCTTAGCTCCCAGGATAACACTTGTTATCCTACATTAGCTCCCAGGATAACACTTGTTATCCTACATTAGCTCCCAGGATAACACTTGTTATCCTACATTAGCTCCCAGGATAACACTTGTTATCCTACATTAGCTCCCAGGATAACACTTGTTATCCTACATTAGCTCCAGGATAACACTTGTTATCCTACATTAGCTCCCAGGATAACACTTGTTATCCTACATTAGCTCCCAGGATAACACTTGTTATCCTACATTAGCTCCCAGGATAACACTTGTTATCCTACATTAGCTCCCAGGATAACACTTGTTATCCTACATTAGCTCCCAGGATAACACTTGTTATCCTACATTAGCTCCCAGGATAACACTTGTTATCCTACATTAGCTCCCAGGATAACACTTGTTATCCTACATTAGCTCCAGGTAACACTTGTTATCCTACATTAGCTCCCAGGATAACACTTTTTTATCCTACATTAGCTCCCAGGATAACACTTGTTATCCTACATTAGCTCCCAGGATAACACTTGTTATCCTACCTTAGCTCCCAGGATAACACTTGTTATCCTACATTAGCTCGCAGGATAACACTTGTTATCCTACATTAGCTCCCAGGATAACACTTGTTATCCTACATTAGTCCCAGATAACACTTGTTTATCCTACCTTAGCTCCCAGGATAACACTTGTTATCCTACCTTAGCTCCCAGGATAACACTTGTTATCTACTTAGCTCCCAGGATAACACTTGTTATCCTACCTTAGCTCCCAGGATAACACTTGTTATCCTACCTTAGCTCCCAGGATAACACTTGTTATCCTACATTAGCTCCCAGGATAACACTTGTTATCCTACCTTAGCTCCCAGGATAACACTTGTTATCCTACCTTAGCTCCCAGGATAACACTTGTTATCCTACCTTAGCTCCCAGGATAACACTTGTTATCCTACATTAGCTCCAGGATAACACTTTGTTATCCTACCTTAGCTCCCAGGATAACACTTGTTATCCTACCTTAGCTCCCAGGATAACATTTGTTATCCTACCTTAGCTCCCAGGATAACACTTGTTATCCTACATTAGCTCCAGGTATAACACTTGTTATCCTGCCTTAGCTCCCAGGATAACACTTGTTATCCTACCTTAGCTCCCAGGATAACACTTGTTTATCCTACTTTAGCTCCAGATAACACTTGTTATCCTACCTTAGCTCCAGGATAACACTTGTTATCCACCTTAGTTCCAGGATAACACATGTTATCCTACATTAGCTCCCGGATAACACTAGTTATCCTGCCTTAGCTCCCAGGATAACACTTGTTATCCTACCTTAGCTCCCAGGATAACACTTGTTATCCTACATTACTCGCCAGGATAACACTTGTTATCCTACTTAGCTCCAGGATAACACTTGTTATCCTACCTTAGCTCCCAGGATAACACTTGTTATCCTACCTTAGCTCCCAGGATAACACTTGTTATCCTACCTTAGCTCCCAGGATAACACCTGTTATCTTTCCTTACCTCCCAGGATAACACTTGTTATCCTACCTTAGCTCCCAGGATAACACCTGTTATCTTTCCTTACCTCCCAGGATAACACCTGTTATCTTTCCTTACCTCCCAGGATAACACTTGTTATCCTACCTTAGCTCCCAGGATAACACCTGTTATCTTTCCTTACCTCCCAGGATAACACCTGTTATCTTTCCTTACCTCCCAGGATAACACTTGTTATCCTACCTTAGCTCCCAGGATAACACCTGTTATCTTTCCTTACCTCCCAGGATAACACCTGTTATCTTTCCTTACCTCCCAGGATAACACTTGTTATCCTACCTTAGCTCCCAGGATAACACCTGTTATCTTTCCTTACCCAGGATAACACCTGTTATCTTCCTTACCTCCCAGGATAACACTTGTTATCCTACCTTAGCTCCCAGGATAACACCTGTTATCTTTCCTTACCTCCCAGGAAAACACCTGTTATCCTACCTTAGCTCCCAGGATAACACCTGTTATCCTACCTTAGCTCCCAGGATAACACCTGTTATCCTACCTTAGCTCCCAGGATAACACCTGTTATCCTACCTTAGTTCCCAGGATAACACCTGTTATCCTACCTTAGCTCCCAGGATAACACCTGTTATCCTACCTTAGCTCCCAGGATAACACCTGTTATCCTACCTTATCTCCCAGGATAACACTTGTTATCCTGCCTTAGCTCCCAGGATAACACTTGTTATCCTACCTTAGCTCCCAGGATAGCACCTGTTATCCTACCTTAGCTCCCTGGATAACACTTGTTATCCTACCTTAGCTCCCAGGATAACACTTGTTATCCTACCTTAGCTCCCAGGATAACACTTGTTATCCTACCTTAGCACCCAGGATAACACCTGTTATCTCACCTTAGCACCCAGGATAACACCTGTTATCCTACCTTACCTGCCAGGATAACACCTGTTATCTTACCTTAGCACCCAGGATAACTCCTGTTATCCTACCTTAGCACCAAGGATAACACCTGTTACCCTACCTTAGCACCCAGGATAACACCTGTTATCCCACCTTAGCACCCAGGATAGCTCCTGTTTTCCTACCTTAGCACCCAGGGTAACACCTGTTATCCTACCTTAGCACCCTGGATAACTTCTGTTATCCTACCTCAGCACCCAGGATAGCTCCTGTTATCCTACCTTAGCACCCAGGGTAACACCTGTTATCCTACCTTAGCACCCTGGATAACTCCTGTTATCCTACTTCAGCACCCAGGATAACACCTGTTATACTACCTTAACACCCAGGATAACACCTGTTATCCCACCTTAGCACTCTGGATAACTCCTGTTATCCTACCTCAGCACCCAGGATAACACCTGTTATACTACCTTAACACCCAGGATAACACTTGTTATCCTACGTTAGCTCCCAGGATAACACTCAACCCCTCTAACCACAACTAGGTGAATACAGTGAACCACAATAGTAACAGCCTGGTAGATCAGGCTCTGATCCACCATGAGGCCTGGTCACAGACCGGGCCGCGGGGGCGTTGACCCCCCGTTACTCTCTACAGGTAAACTCCAGTTATACTCCAGTTATATTTGGAGTGCCCCAGGGTAAAGCACTGTAGTCTTGGAGTGCCCCAGGGTAAAGCACTCTAGTCTTGGAGTGCCCCAGGGTAGAACACTGTAGTCTTGGAGTGCCCCAGGGTAAAGCACTGTAGTCTTGGAGTGCCCCAGGGTAAAGCACTGTAGTCTTGGAGTGCCCCAGGGTAAAGCACTGTAGTCTTGGAGTGCCCCAGGGTAAAGCCTGTAGTCTTGGAGTGCCCCAGGGTAAAGCACTGTAGTCTTGGAGTGCCCCAGGGTAAAGCACTGTAGTCTTGGGGTGCCCCAGGGTAAAGCACTGTAGTCTTGGAGTGCCCCAGGGTAAAGCACTGTAGTCTTGGAGTGCCCCAGGGTAGATCACTGTAGTCTTGGAGTGCCCCAGGGTAAAGCACTGTAGTCTTTGAGTGTCCCAGGGTAAAGCACTGTAGTCTTGGAGTGCCCCAGGGTAAAGCACTGTAGTCTTGGAGTGTCCCAGGGTAAAGCACTGTAGTCTTGGAGTGCCCCAGGGTAGATCACTGTAGTCTTTGAGTGCCCCAGGGTAAAGCACTCTGGTCTTGGAGTGCCCCAGGGTAGATCACTGTAGTCTTTGAGTGCCCCAGGGTAAAGCACTCTAGTCTTGGAGTGCCCCAGTGTAAAGCACTCTGGTCTTGGAGTGCCCCAGGGTAGATCACTGTAGTCTTTGAGTGCCCCAGAGTAAAGCACTCTAGTCTTGGAGTGCCCCAGGGTAGATCACTGTAGTCTTTGAGTGCCCCAGGGTAGATCACTGTAGTCTTTGAGTGCCCCAGGGTAGATCACTGTAGTCTTTGAGTGCCCCAGGGTAAAGCACTCTGGTCTTGGAGTGCCCCAGGGTAGATCACTGTAGTCTTTGAGTGCCCCAGGGTAAAGCACTCTAGTCTTGGAGTGCCCCAGTGTAAAGCACTCTGGTCTTGGAGTGCCCCAGGGTAGATCACTGTAGTCTTTGAGTGCCCCAGAGTAAAGCACTCTAGTCTTGGAGTGCCCCAGGTTAGATCACTGTAGTCTTTGAGTGCCCCAGGGTAGATCACTGTAGTCTTTGAGTGCCCCAGGGTAGATCACTGTAGTCTTTGAGTGCCCCAGGGTAGATCACTGTAGTCTTGGAGTGCTCCAGGGTAGAACACTGTAGTCTTGGAGTGCCCCAGGGTAAAGCACTGTAGTCTTGGAGTGCCCCAGGGTAAGGCACTGCAGTCTTGGAGTGCCCCTGGGTAGATCACTGTAGTCTTGGAGTGCCCCAGGGTAAGGCACTGCAGTCTTTGAGTGCCCCAGGGTAGATCACTGTAGTCTTGGAGTGCCCCAGCACATCTCAAACACTCAGGTGATCTTCTCAATCGCATTCGCAACATCAACATCAGGAACAAGAAACTCTCCAGCCTTGACGTAACTTCCCTATTCACCAAAGTACCTACTACACAAGCCATCGATCTCCTGCGCAGAAAAATTGACGATTCACTTGATCTTCCTATTCCAGCCAGAGATTTCATCGACCTCGTTGAACTATGTGTCGGCTTTACGTGTTTCTCTTTCGAAAATCACCTCTTTCAGCAGACTTTTGGACTACCCATGGGCTCGTCACTCAGTGCCGTCCTGGCGAACTTATACATGGAACATCTGGAAGCCGAGCGTTTCTCCACCATTATTCCTTCGACTGTCACCTGGCTCCGTTATGTTGACGACATTCTCCTCATAACTCCCAGACGCTTCAACGTTCAAGCTCTCCAAGACAAGCTCAACCAGGTCGAGCCTTCAACCCAGGTCACACTTGAAGAAGAAGTCGACAACACTCTTCATTTCCTCAATGTTCTTCTCTGCAAAGCTGACCATGAACTTCGTTTTAAAATCTATCGAAAACCAACCAACCAAAACGATCTTCTCCACTTCTACTCTCACCACGACACCAAAACTAAACGTGGTGTAATTATAGGCTTCTTCTTGCGTGCACTCAGAATCTGCAGCAATGAGTTCCTTGAGGAAGAATGCACTATAATTGAACAAGTATTTTCCAAACTCCACTATCCTCGTCACTTCATCAGAGACTGCAGACGGCGGGCATTAAACATCTTCAACACACCCAGAGAAGACACTGCCGAGAAGAGATACAAAGTCCTTCCCACCAACTCCATTGCCAAACATGTTTCCAATATCTTTTCCAATACATCATTCCAAGTATCTACCTCCACAACCACGACCATCAAGGACATCACCAGTAGTAGACAGGACAAGCTTCTATCCTCTGCAGGGGTATACATAATCCCTTGTAATGACTGCAACAAATTATACGTGGGCGAAACATCAAGAGACCTTCAAACACGTATTTCAGAACACCAATACGCAAGCAGGACTGACGATACAAGGAATGCCTGTGTACAACATCGCAATTCACACAACCATTTAATTAACTACAGAAACTCAAGACTTATCGCCACAGAAGACAACACTCAATACAGAAGAATCCTGGAATCATCGCTTATCTCTATAACCAACAATTTCAACCAGAACGATGGCTTCCATAACATAGCTGAACCACTCGCCAAGAAACTTCTTCATCGCTATCCCACATAAGAACAAAGAACACTGCAGAAGGTCTATTCACAACTTGTCCAATACCCCTGCCAAGCTACCCAAGACTCTATAACTTCACCCGGTAGATCATCAGAAGCAACATTCTCCACCTGACCTCAACATTCTGAACCTGACTATAAATACTCCCGTACCTTCCACCCAAGGTAGGTCTGTGTGACTTGAAAAAGCCCACTGTGTGGGCGAAACGTTGTCAATAAAGAATCACATTAAACTGCATATGTGTTTATGTATCCAAAGCACTGTAGTCTTGGAGTGCCACAGGGTAGATCACGGTAGTCTTAGAGTGCCCCAGGGAAGATCACTGTAGTCTTGGAGTGCCCCAGGGTAAAGCACTGTAGACCTGGAGTGCCCCAGGGTATAGCACTGTAGTGATGACTGGTTTGAAAAACCGACAAGTTGAAGATTGAGACACTTATGCAGCATATGGAAATCTTTATTCAGGAAACGTTTCGCCACACAGTGGCTTCATCAGTCCAATACAAAGAGGAAGGCGTAAGGAGAGGAGGAGTATGAGGTAATCAGTCCCTCAGCCTGGAGTCGATGTGTTCAGTCCATCAAGATTGATGGACTGAACACATCGACTCCAGGCTGAGGGACTGATTACCTCATACTCCTCCTCTCCTTACGCCTTCCTCTTTGTATTGGACTGATAGAAGCCACTGTGTGGCGAAACGTTTCCTGAATAAAGATTTCCATATGCTGCATAAGTGTCTCAATCTTCAACTTGTCGGTTTTTCAAACCATTCATCACAACTGTCAGACACTGCAGCATCATGGGATCTTCTTACAAAGAATTCTTCAACGCTTGTTCAACCTTTGGACAAAGACCTACTTCGACTAGTGGATGGTACCACTATGATCCCGCCTCCGTCTGCTTCAAGTCACCTCACTACAGTATATAAGCCACGTCTACGGCCCTATGCTGTACATTCTACAAGATTGATGGACTGAACACATCGACTCCAGGCTGAGGGACTGATTACCTCATACTCCTCCTCTCCTTACGCCTTCCTCTTTGTATTGGACTGATGAAGCCACTGTGTGGCGAAACGTTTCCTGAATAAAGATTTCCATATGCTGCATAAGTGTCTCAATCTTCATAGCACTGTAGTCTTGGAGTGTCCCAGGGTAAAGCACTGTAGTCTTGAAGTGCCCCAGGGTAAAGCACTGTAGTCTTGGAGTGATCCAGGGTAAAGCACTGTATAGTCTTGGGGTGTCCCAGGATAGATCACTGTAGTCTTGGAGTGCCCCAGGGTAAAGCACTGTAGTCTTGGAGTGCCCCAGGGTAGAACACTGTAGTCTTGCAGCGCCCTATGGTAAAGCACTGTAGTCTTGGAGTGCCCCAGGGTAGAACACTGTAGTCTTGGAGTGCCCCAGGGTAAAGCACTGTAGTCTTGCAGTGCCCCAGGGTAAAGCACTGTAGTCTTGAAGGAACCCACCTCCAAGGCTGATGGACTGATTATCTCATTTTGTAAATAGTTCTCCACTTCATGTCCTTGTACTGGACTGATAAAGCCACTGGTTGGAGAAACGTCTACATATAAACACACCCAGATATTAGACATGTGTCTAACATGTTGTCGATGATGTAACCCATTTAGTGGACACGTCAGTTCCCCTGTCTTGTATAATCTACCTTGACCATAATTACTGTGTCAGTTCCCCTGTCTTGTATAATCTACCTTGACCATAATTACTGTGTCAGTTTCCCCTGTCTTGTATAATCTACCTTGACCATAATTACTGTGTCAGTTCCCCTGTCTTGTATAATCTACCTTGACCATAATTACTGTGTCAGTTCCCCTGTCTTGTATAATCTACCTTGACCATAATTACTGTGTCAGTTCCCCTGTCTTGTATAATCTACCTTGACCATAATTACTGTGTCAGTTCCCCTGTCTAGTATAATCTACCTTGACAATAATTACTGTGTCAGTTCCCCTGTCTTGTATAATCTACCTTGACCATAATTACTGTGTCAGTTCCCCTGTCTTGTATAATCTACCTTGACCATAATTACTGTGTCAGTTCCCCTGTCTTTATAAGCTACCTACCATAATTAAATGTGTCAGTTCCCCTGTCTTGTAATAATCTACTTGACCATAATTACTGTGTCAGTTCCCCTGTCTTGTATAATCTACCTTGACCATAATTACTGTGTCAGTTCCCCTGTCTTGTATAATCTACCTTGACCATAATTACTGTGTCAGTTCCCCTGTCTTGTATAATCTACTTTGACCATAATTACTGTGTCAGTTCCCCTGTCTTGTATAATCTACTTTGACCATAATTACTGTGTCAGTTCCCCTGTCTTGTATAATCTACTTTGACCATAATTACTGTGTCAGTTCCCCTGTCTTGTATAATCTACCTTGACCATAATTACTGTGTCAGTTCCCCTGTCTTGTATAATCTACCTTGACCATAATTACTGTGTCAGTTCCCCTGTCTTGTATAATCTACCTTGACCAAATTACTGTGTCAGTTCCCCTGTCTTGTATAATCTACTTTGACCATAATTACTGTGTCAGTTCCCCTGTCTTGTATAATCTACTTTGACCATAATTACTGTGTCAGTTCCCCTGTCTTGTATAATCTACTTTGACCATAATTACTGTGTCAGTTCCCCTGTCTTGTATAATCTACCTTGACCATAATTACTGTGTCTGGTTCGTAAGGTGAGTCCAGGATCTTTCCTTAATTCATGGTATAACTTAACAAATCATTGATGACAGTTGTGGGCGTTGCGGAGCTCAAAGATTTGTGAAGTTGTCAAAGATTTGTTAAGTTCTCAAAGATTTGTTAAGTTCCCAAAGATTTGTTAAGTTCCCAAAGATTTGTTAAGTTCCCAAAGATTTGTTAAGTTCCCAAAGATTTGTTAAGTTCTCAAAGATTTGTTAAGTTGTCAAAGATTTGTTAAGTTCTCAAAGATTTGTTAAGTTGTCAAAGATTTGTTAAGTTCTCAAAGATTTGTTAAGTTCCCAAAGATTTGTTAAGTTCCCAAAGATTTGTTAAGTTCCCAAAGATTTGTTAAGTTCCCAAAGATTTGTTAAGTTCCCAAAGATTTGTTAAGTTCTCAAAGATTTGTTAAGTTCCTAAAGATTTTGTTAAGTTCCCAAGATTTGTTAAGTTCCTAAAGATTTGTTAAGTTCTCAAAGATTTGTTAAGTTCCTAAAGATTTGTTACGTTCTCAAAGATTTGTTAAGTTCCTAAAGATTTGTTAAGTTCTCAAAGATTTGTTAAGTTCCTAAAGATTTGTTAAGTTCCCAAAGATTTGTTAAGTTCCTAAAGATTTGTTAAGTTCCTAAAGATTTGTTAAGTTCCCAAAGATTTGTTAAGTTCCTAAAGATTTGTTAAGTTCTCAAAGATTTGTTAAGTTCCTAAAGATTTGTTAAGTTCCCAAAGATTTGTTAAGTTCCTAAAGATTTGTTAAGTTCTCAAAGATTTGTTAAGTTCCTGAAGATTTGTTAAGTTCCTAAAGATTTGTTAAGTTCCTAAAGATTTGTTAAGTTCCTAAAGATTTGTTAAGTTCCCAAAGATTTGTTAAGTTCCTAAAGATTTGTTAAGTTCCTAAAGATTTGTTAAGTTCCCAAAGATTTGTTAAGTTCCTAAAGATTTGTTAAGTTCCTAAAGATTTGTTAAGTTCCTAAAGATTTGTTAAGTTCCTAAAGATTTGTTAAGTTCCCAAAGATTTGTTAAGTTCCCAAAGATTTGTTAAGTTCCCAAAGATTTGTTAAGTTCCCAAAGATTTGTTAAGTTTCTAAAGATTTGTTAAGTTCTCAAAGATTTGTTAAGTTCTCAAAGATTTGTTAAGTTCTCAAAGATTTGTTAAGTTGTACCATGAATTAAGGAAAGATCCTGGACTTCACCTCATGAAACAGACGAAGCAAATAGACCGGGTAGATTATAGACGTCAAATAACACAGGAAACAAAGGGGAACTGACGTCCCCGTCAAAACAAAGGAAATGTGATAGTAATTATTGCAGCAGGTAGATTACAAGAACAGAAGACAGGAGACAAGAGAACTCGTGCGACACTTCATGTACGGCTCCTCACTTATCAAGATTTTTTCTTGTTGGACGTGTGAGTGGCCAGATGTGGCGCCATTTTGTGTACTTGTAGGTGTTGTAACAAGGGAAGTTTTTATCAGTAATATCACTCGGTGTGTTTACAAGAAAAGTTTAAATTAAGGTCGCTGGGTTTTAGAAGGAAAATGACCAGCAATAACAACCTGGTTGATCAGGTCTTGATCCACTACCAGGCCTGGTCATGTACCGGACCGCGGGGGCCTTGACCCCCGGAACACCCTCCAGAAATACCCTAGGTATACTCCAGGTATACTCCAGGAACCACAGTCGATGGCCTCCACTCCAAACCAACAGATACAGATACTAATGCCGGAAAAAAATCCCCCCCCCCCAGTACCAACAATACCACCAGTCCGATGACATTCTTCTTTGCAAATATACAGGGTCTAAAGCCAGCAACAAACAACAAAATACCTTTCATCCGTGGACTGCTTGCAGAGGCAAAGGCAATGTTCGCGGCTTTCACTGAGACCCACATAAAGGATCACTTGGACAATGAAATATGGATCCCAGGTTACAACCTATACAGATGTGACAGAGTGAACAGGCAAAAGGGGGGGGGGTTGGCCTGTACATTGCAGAGTCACTTGTTTGCACAGAACTGCTTAATGCCTCAAATTACGTAGTGGAAGTTTTAGCAGAAAAGGTCGAGAACCAAAACCTAGTCATTGTGGTAGTCTACAAGCCTCCGGATGCAACATCCCAGCAATTCCAGGAACAGCTGTTGAAAAATGACCACTGTCTGGAAAATCTTCCAGCTCCTGCACCCAACATCTTGCTCCTGGGGGATTTCAACTTAAGGCACCTAAAATGGAGGAATATAGCAAATAATATTGTTGCAGTAATAACACCAGGAGGCAACTCTGATGAAAACTCACACTCACACTAGCTTTTAAATCTCTGCACAAAATTCAATTTAAACCAGCAAATAATAGAGCCTACTAGACTGGAGAATACACTAGACCTCATCTTCACTAACAATGATGATCTGATAAGAAATGTCACCATATCAAAAACAATATACTCAGATCACAACATAATTGAGGTTCAGACATGTATGCGTGGAGCCCCAGACCGACAAAAAGAGACTAGTCACGAGGGAGCATTCACCAAATTCAACTTCAATAACAAAAACATAAAGTGGGACCAAGTAAACCAAGTCCTAATGATTATATACACCTGGAAAATCCTAGAGGGACTAGTACCGAACTTGTACACGAAAATCACTCACTACGAAAGCAAAAGACTTGGCAGACGATGCACCATCCCCCCAATGAAAAGCAGGGGTGTCACTAGCACGTTAAGAGACCATACAATAAGTGTCAGGGGCCCGAGACTGTTCAGCTGCCTCCCAGCACACATAAGGGGGATTACCAACAGACCCCTGGCAGTCTTCAAGCTGGCACTGGACAAGCACCTAAAGTCAGTTCCTGACCAGCCGGGCTGTGGCTCGTACGTTGGTTTGCGTGCAGCCAACAGTAACAGCCTGGTTGATCAGGCTCTGATCCACCAGGAGGCCTGGTCACAGATCGGGCCGCGGGGGCGTTGGCCCCCGGAACTCTCTCTGGGTAAACTCCAGGTAAACTCCAGGTAAACTCCAGGTAAACTCACTCCAGGTAAACTAAAGGTAAACTCCAGGTAAACTCCAGGTAAACTCCAGATAAACTCCAGGTAAACTCCAGATAAACTCCAGGTAAACTCCAGGTAAACTCCAGATAAACTACAGGTAAACTCCAGGTAAACTCCAGGTAAACTCCAGGTAAACTCACTCCAGGTAAACTCCAGGTAAACTCCAGGTAAACTCCAGATAAACTCCAGGTAAACTCCAGGTAAACTCCAGGTAAACTCACTCCAGGTAAACTCCAGGTAAACTCCAGATAAACTCCAGGTAAACTCCAGATAAACTCCAGGTAAACTCCAAATAAACTCCAGGTAAACTCCAGGTAAACTCCAGGTAAACTCACTCCAGGTAAACTCCAGATAAACTCCAGGTAAACTCCAGGTAAACTCACTCCAGGTAAACTCCAGGTAAACTCACTCCAGGTAAACTCCAGATAAACTCCAGGTAAACTCCAGGTAAACTCCAGGTAAACTCACTCCAGGTAAACTCCAGGTAAACTCCAGGTAAACTCCAGGTAAACTCACTCCAGGTAAACTCCAGATAAACTCCAGGTAAACTCCAGGTAAACTCCAGGTAAACTCACTCCAGGTAAACTCCAGATAAACTCAAGGTAAACTCCAGATAAACTCCAGGTAAACTCCAGGTAAACTCCAGGTAAACTCCAGGTAAACTCCAGGTAAACTCCAGGTAAACTCCAGGTAAACTCCAGGTAAACTCCAGATAAACTCCAGGTAAACTCCAGATAAACTCCAGGTAAACTCCAGGAAAACTCCAGGTAAACTCCAGGTAAACTCACTCCAGGTAAACTCCAGATAAACTCCAGGTAAACTCCAGATAAACTCCAGGTAAACTCCAGGTAAACTCCCGGTAAACTCCAGGTAAACTCCAGGTAAACTCCAGAATAAACTCAGGTAAACTCCAGGTAAACTCCAGATAAACTCCAGGTAAACTCCAGATAAACTCCAGGTAAACTCCAGGTAAACTCCAGGTAAACTCCAGGTAAACTCCAGATAAACTCCAGGTAAACTCCAGGTAAACTCCAGGTAAACTCCAGGTAAACTCCAGGTAAACTCCAGATAAACTCCAGGTAAACTCCAGATAAACTCCAGGTAAACTCCAGGTAAACTCCAGATAAACTCCAGGTAAAAATCCAGATAAACTCCAGGTAAAACTCCAGGTAAACTCCAGGTAAACTCCAGGTAAACTCCAGGTACTCAGGTAAACTCCAGGTAAAACTCCAGGTAAACCCAGGAAACTCCAGGTAAACTCCAGGTAAACTCCAGGTAAACTCCAGGTAAACTCCAGGTAAACTCCAGATAAACTCCAGGTAAACTCCAGATAAACTCCAGGTAAACTCCAGGTAAACTCCAGGTAAACTCACTCCAGGTAAACTCCAGATAAACTCCAGGTAAACTCCAGGTAAACTCCAGGTAAACTCACTCCAGGTAAACTCCAGGTAAACTCCAGGTAAACTCCAGGTAAACTCACTCCAGGTAAACTCCAGATAAACTCCAGGTAAACTCCAGGTAAACTCCAAGTAAACTCCAGGTAAACTCACTCCAGGTAAACTCCAGATAAACTCAAGGTAAACTCCAGGTAAACTCCAGGTAAACTCCAGGTAAACTCCAGGAAAACTCCAGGTAAACTCCAGGTAAACTCCAGGTAAACTCCAGGTAAACTCCAGATAAACTCCAGGTAAACTCCAGGTAAACTCCAGATAAACTCCAGGTAAACTCCAGGTAAACTCCAGGTAAACTCCAGATAAACTCCAGGTAAACTCCAGGTAAACTCCAGGTAAACTCCAGATAAACTCCAGGTAAACTCCAGATAAACTCCAGGTAAACTCCAGGAAAACTCCAGGTAAACTCCAGGTAAACTCACTCCAGGTAAACTCCAGATAAACTCCAGGTAAACTCCAGATAAACTCCAGGTAAACTCCAGGTAAACTCCAGGTAAACTCCAGGTAAACTCCAGGTAAACTCCAGATAAACTCCAGGTAAACTCCAGGTAAACTCCAGATAAACTCCAGGTAAACTCCAGGTAAACTCCAGGTAAACTCCAGGTAAACTCCAGGTAAACTCCAGGTAAACTCCAGGTAAACTCCAGGTAAACTCCAGGTAAACTCCAGGTAAACTCCAGATAAACTCCAGGTAAACTCCAGATAAACTCCAGGTAAACTCCAGGTAAACTCCAGGTAAACTCCAGGTAAACTCCAGGTAAACTCCAGGTAAACTCCAGATAAACTCCAGGTAAACTCCAGGTAAACTCCAGGTAAACTCCACGTAAACTCCAGGTAAACTCCAGGTAAACTCCAGGTAAACTCCAGATAAACTCCAGGTAAACTCCAGGTAAACTCCAGGTAAACTCCAGGTAAACTCCAGGTAAACCCAGAAAAAACTCCAGGTAAACTCCAGATAAACTCCAGGTAAACTCCAGGTAAACTCCAGGTAAACTCCAGGTAAAACCCCCAGGTAAATCCAGATAAACTCCAGGTAAACTCCAGATAAACTCCAGGTAAACTCCAGGTAAACTCCAGGTAAACTCCACGTAAACTCCAGGTAAACTCCAGGTAAACTCCAGGTAAACTCCAGGTAAACTCCAGATAAACTCCAGGTAAACTCCAGGTAAACTCCAGGTAAACTCCAGGTAAACTCCAGGTAAACTCCAGGTAAACTCCAGATAAACTCCAGGTAAACTCCAGATAAACTCCAGATAAACTCCAGGTAAACTCCATGTAAACTCCAGGTAAACTCCAGATAAACTCCAGATAAACTCCAGGTAAACTCCAGGTAAACTCCAGGTAAACTCCAGATAAACTCCAGGTAAACTCCAGGTAAACTCCAGGTAAACTCCAGGTAAACTCCAGGTAAACTCCAGGTAAACTCCAGGTAAACTCCAGGTACACCAACATATAAGAGAGGGTTGATAAGACACATGCAACAGTCAGGTTTCTTTATTTCGAAACTTCTCGCCAACGCAGCAGCCTTCTTCAGCCGAGTACACAGCAGCCTTCTTCAGCCGAGTACACAGCAGCCTTCTTCAGCCGAGTACACAGCAGCCTTCTTCAGCCGAGTACACAGCAGCCTTCTTCAGCCGAGTACACAGCAGCCTTCTTCAGCCGAGTACACAGCAGCCTTCTTCAGCCGAGTACACAGCAGCCTTCTTCAGCCGAGTACACAGCAGCCTTCTTCAGCCGAGTACACAGCAGCCTTCTTCAGCCGAGTACACAGCAGCCTTCTTCAGCCGAGTACACAGCAGCCTTCTTCAGCCGAGTACACAGCAGCCTTCTTCAGCCGAGTACACAAGATTTAGCAGCAGAAGATACGTGAACACGATGTTATCAGTCCATCAGCCTTGTAGACGAAGTTGGGAGGTGGTCAGTCCCTCAGCCTGGGGAAGAGTCCAGCACCATGGTCTGGAACAAGGTGGTCAGTCCCTCAGCCTGGAGAAGAGTTCAGCTTCATGGTCTGGAACAAGGTGGTCAGTCCCTCAGCCTGGAGAAGAGTTCAGCTTCATGGTCTGGAACAAGGTGGTCAGTCCCTCAGCCTGGAGAAGAGTTCAGCTCCATGGTCTGGAACAAGGTGGTCAGTCCCTCAGCCTGGAGAAGAGTTCAGCTTCATGGTCTGGAACAAGGTGGTCAGTCCCTCAGCCTGGAGGAGAGTTCAGCTCCATGGTCTGGAACAAGGTGGCCAGTCCCTCAGCCTGGAGAAGAGTTTAGCTCCATGGTCTGGAACAAGGTGGTCAGTCCCTCAGCCTGGAGAAGAGTTCAGCTTCATGTCTGGAACAAGGTGGTCAGTCCCTCAGCCTGGAGAAGAGTTCAGCTCCATGGTCTGGAACAAGGTGGTCAGTCCCTCAGCCTGGAGAAGAGTCCAGCACCATGTTCTGGAACAAGGTGGTCAGTCCCTCAGCCTGGAGAAGAGTTCAGCTTCATGGTCTGGAACAAGGTGGTCAGTCCCTCAGCCTGGAGAAGAGTTCAGCTTCATGGTCTGGAACAAGGTGGTCAGTCCCTCAGCCTGGAGAAGAGTTCAGCTTCATTGTCTGGAACAAGGTGGTCAGTCCCTCAGCCTGGAGAAGAGTTCAGCTTCATGGTCTGGAACAAGGTGGCCAGTCCCTCAGCCTGGAGAAGAGTTCAGCTCCATGGTCTGGAACAAGGTGGTCAGTCCCTCAGCCTGGAGAAGAGTCCAGCTCCATGATCTGGAACAAGGTGGTCAGTCCATCAGCCTGGAGAAGAGTCCAGCTCCATGGTCTGGAACAAGATGGTCAGTCCCTCAGCCTGGAGAAGAGTTCAGTTCCATGTCTGGAACAAGGTGGTCAGCCCCTTAGCCTGGAGAAGAGTCCAGCACCATGGTCTGGAGAAAGGTGGTCAGTCCCTCAGCCTGGAGAAGAGTCCAGCTCCATGGTCTGGAACAAGGTGGTCAGTCCCTCAGCCTGGAGAAGAGTTCAGTTCCATGGTCTGGAACAAGGTGGTCAGTCCCTCAGCCTGGAGAAGAGTCAAGCTTCATGGTCTGGAACAAGGTGGTCAGTCCCTCAGCCTGGAGAAGAGTTCAGTTCCATGGTCTGGAACAAGGTGGTCAGCCCCTCAGCCTGGAGAAGAGTCCAGCTCCATGGTCTGGAAAAGGGTGGTCAGTCCCTCAGCCTGGAGAAGAGTCCAGCACCATGGTCTGGAGCAAGGTGGTCAGTCCCTCAGCCTGGAGAAGAGTCCAGCTCCATGGTCTGGAACAATGTGGTCAGTTCCTCAGCATGGAGAAGAGTCCAGCTTCATGGTCTGGAACAAGGTGGTCAGTCCCTCAGCCTGGAGAAGAGTTCAGCACCATGGTCTGGAACAAGGTGGTCAGTCCCTCAGCCTGGGGAAGAGTCCAGCTCCATGGTCTGGAACAAGGTGGTCAGTCCCTCATCCTGGAAAAGAGTTCAGCTCCATGGTCTGGAACAAGGTGGTCAGCCCCTTAGCCTGGAGAAGAGTCCAGCACCATGATCTGGAACAAGGTGATCAGTCCCTCAGCCTGGAGAAGAGTCCAGCTCCATGGTCTGGAACAAGGTGGTCAGTCCCTCAGCCTGGAGAAGAGTCTAGCACCATGGTCTGGAACAAGGTGGTCAGTCCCTCAGCCTGGAGAAGAGTTCAGCTCCATGGTCTGGAACAAGGTGGTCAGTCCCTCAGCCTGGAGAAGAGTCCAGCTCCATGGTCTGGAACAAGGTGGTCAGTCCCTCAGCCTGGAAAAGAGTTCAGCACCATGGTCTGGAAGACGATGAGGGTAATAGTAGGCCTATAACGTGTACTGAGGAGGTCTTCAAGACCCCAGCAGTAACAGCAACAGCAGAAGGAGCAGCAGCAGCAGCAGTAGCTGCAGTGATAAGCAGGTACACGCACACATACATATATTAAGCGAGCTTCCGCAATCACTATCTACTGTTATTCTGCACTGCTTGGCACTGCCACTGCTTCATATTAACTGCCTGGCACTGCTACTACTCCACAACTCACTGCCTGGCACTGCCACTGCTTCATATTCACTGCCTGGCACTGCTACTACTCCACTACTCACTGCTTGGCACTGCCACTGCTCCACATTCAGTGCCTGGCACTGCCACTTCTCCACAACTCACTGCTCCAGAACATACATGGAGCCAGGAATGGCTTCCAACATATCCATAGTTCTAAGCATCATCTTGGTAAGTACACCACCTCATAGACCACCTCATGTGGCTGATAATCCCACATAATCACCTCATAACCCTCATCATGCTGATAATCCCACATAACCACGTAAATCTAAATGATTGTGGAGGTCCTGTGAATGCCATGAATGCTGTGTGTATGCTGTGTATACCATAATATATCCCCTGGATAGGGACAGGCTTAGAGCTCAGATGAGTACTAGTAAATACTCACAGAGTTAGCTATATTGCTAATCTAGATTGGTTAAGTTAGTGAGCTTAAAACCTTTTTAATATAGGAGGGTTTTGTAGGCTGGAATTAGCTAGTGGAGAATACAGGTACTTCTCAGTGTATATATTGTATGCTTTCAGATTATTAGTAGTAGTAGTTATAGTAGTAATGGCAGTAGTAGTAGTAGTAGTAGTAGTAGTAGTAGTAGTAGTAGTAATTGTAGTAGTAGTAGTAGTTGTAGTAGTAGTAGTAGCAGTAGTAGTAGTAGTAGTAGTAGTAGTAGTAGTAGTAGTAGTAATTGTAGTAGTAGTAGTAGTAGTAGTAGTAGTAATTGTAGTAGTAGTAGTAGTTGTAGTAGTAGTAGTAGCAGTAGTAGTAGTAGTAGTAGTAGTAGTAGTAGTAATTGTAGTAGTAGTAGTAGTTGTAGTAGTAGTAGTAGCAGTAGTAGTAGTAGTAGTAGTAGTAGTAGTAGTAGTAGTAGTAGTAGTAGTAGTAGTAGTAGTAGTAGTAATTGTAGTAGTAGTAGTAATAGTAGTAGTAGTAGTAATAGTAGTAGTAGTAATTATAGTAGTAGTAGTAGTAGTAGTAGTAGTAGTAGTAATTATAGTAGTAGTAGTAGTAGTAATAGTAGTAGTAGTAGTAGTAGTAGTAGCAGTAGTAGTAGTAATTATAGTAATTATAGTAATTATCGAACAGGCGATAAATGACATGCCCATGCACTCTGCCCCAGGGCCAGACTCATGGAACTCTGTGTTCATCAAGAACTGCAAGAAGCCCCTATCACGAGCCTTTTCCATCCTATGGAGAGGGAGCATGGACACGGGGGTCGTCCCACAGTTACTAAAAACAACAGACATAGCCCCACTCCACAAAGGGGGCAGTAAAGCAACAGCAAAGAACTACAGACCAATAGCACTAACATCCCATATCATAAAAATCTTTGAAAGGGTCCTAAGAAGCAAGATCACCACCCATCTAGAAACCCATCAGTTACACAACCCAGGGCAACATGGGTTTAGAACAGGTCGCTCCTGTCTGTCTCAACTATTGGATCACTACGACAAGGTCCTAAATGCACTAGAAGACAAAAAGAATGCAGATGTAATATATACAGACTTTGCAAAAGCCTTCGACAAGTGTGACCATGGCGTAATAGCGCACAAAATGCGTGCTAAAGGAATAACAGGAAAAGTCGGTCGATGGATCTATAATTTCCTCACTAACAGAACACAGAGAGTATAGTCAACAGAGTAAAGTCCGAGGCAGCTACGGTGAAAAGCTCTGTTCCACAAGGCACAGTACTCGCTCCCATCTTGTTCCTCATCCTCATATCCGACATAGACAAGGATGTCAGCCACAGCACCGTGTCTTCCTTTGCAGATGACACCCGAATCTGCATGACAGTGTCTTCCATTGCAGACACTGCAAGGCTCCAGGCGGACATCAACCAAATCTTTCAGTGGGCTGCAGAAAACAATATGAAGTTCAACGATGAGAAATTTCAATTACTCAGATATGGTAAACATGAGGAAATTAAATCTCATCAGAGTACAAAAAAAAATTCTGGCCACAAAATAGAGCGAAAAAACAACGTCAAAGGACCTGGGAGTGATCATGTCGGAGGATCTCACCTTCAAGGCCATAACATTGTATCAATCGCATCTGCTAGAAAATGACAGGATGGATAATGAGAACCTTCAAAACTAGGGAGGCCAAGCCCATGATGACACTCTTCAGGTCACTTGTTCTATCTAGGCTGGAATATTGCTGCACACTAACAGCACCTTTCAAGGCAGGTGAAATTGCCGACCTAGAAATGTACAGAGAACTTTCACGGCGCGCATAACGGAGATAAAACACCTCAATTACTGGGAGCGCTTGAGGTTCCTAAACCTGTATTCCCTTGAACGCAGGAGGAGAGATACATGATTATATACACCTGGAAAAATCCTAGAGGGGACTAGTACCGAACTGCACACGAAAATCACTCACTACGAAAGCAAAAGACTTGGCAGACGATGCAACATCCCCCCAATGAAAAGCAGGGGTGTCACTAGCACGTTAAGAGACCATACAATAAGTGTCAGGGGCCCGAGACTGTTCAACTGCCTCCCAGCACACATAAGGGGGATTACCAACAGACCCCTGGCAGTCTTCAAGCTGGCACTGGACAAGCACCTAAAGTCAGTTCCTGATCAGCCGGGCTGTGGCTCGTACGTTGGTTTGCGTGCAGCCAGCAGCAACAGCCTGGTTGATCAGGCTCTGATCCACCAGGAGGCCTGGTCACAGACCGGGCCGCGGGGGCGTTGACCCCCGGAACTCTCTCCAGGTAAACTCCAGGTCCAGGTAGTAGTAGAAGTATTAGTAGTAGTAGTAGTAGTAATTATAGTAGTAGTAGTAATTGTAGTAGTAGTAGTAGTAATAATAGTAGTAGTAGTAGTAATAGTAGTAGTAGTAGTAGTAATAATAGTAGTAGTAGTAGTAATAATAGTAGTAGTAGTAGTAATAATAGTAGTAGTAGTAGTAATAGTAGTAGTAGTAGTAGTAATAATAGTAGTAGTAGTAGTAATAGTAGTAGTAGTAGTAGTAATAATAGTAGTAGTAGTAGTAATAGTAGTAGTAGTAGTAGTAATAGTAGTAGTAGTAGTAGTAATAATAGTAGTAGTAGTAGTAATAATAGTAGTAGTAGTAGTAATTATAGTAGTAGTAGTAGTAGTAGTAGTAGTAGTGATATTAGTAGTAGTAGTAGTGATAGTAGTAGTTTTTAGTAGTAGTAAATAGTAGTAGTAGTAGAGTGATATTAGTAGTAGTAGTAGTGATAGTTAGTAGTAGTAGTAGTAGTAGTAGTAGTAGTAGTAGTAGTAGTGATATTAGTAGTAGTAGTAGTGATAGTAGTAGTAGTAGTAGTAGTAGTAGTGATATAGTAGTAGTAGTAGTTATATAGTAGTAGTAGTAAGTAGTGATAGTAGTAGTAGTTAGTAGTAGTAGTATAGTAGTAGTATTAGTAGTAGTAGTGTAGTAGTAGTAGTAGTAGTAGTGATAGTAGTAGTATGTAGTAGTAGTGATAGTAGTAGTAAGTAAATAGTAGTGATAGTAGTAGTAGTAGTAGTAGTGATAGTAGTAGTATAGTATTAGTATTAGTAGTAGTAGTGATAGTAGTAGTAGTAAGTAGTAGTGATAGTAGTAGTAGTAGTTAGTGATAGTAGTAGTATTAGTAGTAGTAGTAGTAGTAGTGATAGTAGTATAGTATAGTAGTAGTAGTGATAGAGTAGTACTAGTAGTAGTAGTAGTGATAGTAGTAGTAGTAGTAGTAGTAGTAGTAGTAGTGTATATTAGTAGTAGTAGTAGTGATAGTATAGTAGTAGTAGTAGTGATAGTAGTAGTTAGTAGTAGTATGTAGTAGTGATAGTAGTAGTACTAGTAGTAGTAGTAGTAGTAGTGAATATTAGTAAAGTAGTAGTAGTGATAGTAGTAGTAGTAGTAGTAGTGATAGTAGTAGTATAGTAGTAGTGATAGTAGTATAGTAGTAGTAGTAGTAGTACTATAGTAGTAGTACTAGTAGTAGTGTAGTAGTGATAGTAGTAGTAGTAGTAGTGATATTATAGTACTAGTAGTAGTATAGTAGTAGTGATAGTGTAGTAGTAGTAGTAGTGATAGTAGTAGTACTAGTATGTTGTAGTAGTGTAGTAGTAGTACTAGTAGTACTAGTAGTAAGTAGTAGTAGTGATAGTAGTAGTACTAGTAGTTAGTAGTAGTAGTGATAGTTAGTAGTAGTAGTAGTGATAGTAGTAGTACTATAGTAGTAGTAGTGATAGTAGTAGTAGTAGTGATAGTAGTAGTACTTATAGTAGTAGTAGTGATAGTAGTAGTAGTAGTGATAGTAGTAGTAGTACTAGTAGTAGTAGTAGTAGTGATATTAGTAGTACTAGTAGTAGTAGTAGTAGTAGTGATAGTAGTAGTAGTAGTAGTAGTGATAGTAGTAGTACTAGTAGTAGTTGTAGTAGTGATAGTAGTAGTACTAGTAGTACTAGTAGTAGTAGTAGTAGTAGTAGTGATAGTAGTAGTACTAGTAGTAGTAGTAGTAGTAGTGATAGTATAGTAGTAGTAGTATTTAGTATAGTAGTAGTATAGTAGAGTAAGTAGTGATAGTAGTAGTACTAGTAGTAGTAGTAGTAGTAGTGATAGTAGTAGTAGTAGTAGTGATAGTAGTAGTAGTAGTAGTAGTGATAGTAGTAGTAGTAGTAGTAGTAGTAGTAGTGATAGTAGTAGTACTAGTAGTAGTAGTGATAGTAGTAGTAGTAGTAGTAGTGATAGTAGTAGTAGTAGTAGTAGTAGTGATAGTAGTAGTAGTAGTAGTAGTGATAGTAGTAGTAGTGGTAATCAAACAGTGTAATAAGTAAGTGTTGTATCCACAGATGATGGTGAAGTGTGAAGCCTCTCTACCCGCATGTGAGGTCAACTGTATCATTCCTGATACCTTAGTTGCCGACCCCTTCGATTGTAATAAATACTACATATGTACGTCAGATGGTGACTACATTGAGGACCCAGTTTCCTGTCCCGACAACCAACTATTTGAACCAGTCGACCAACGATGTGTGGATCCCAGTGTTGTAGAAGTCATCTGTCCTTCTGACTGTGAGAGATGTACCTATAACTGTGATGATGCTATTGTCAAAAAGGCAGCAAATGAGTTCGACTGCTTGTCTTATTACGACTGTAGTAATTTCCTGCCAGTGCTAATACAGTGTGAAAATGGCTTATATTTTGATGGTAATACCTGCCAGGATGATATAAGCAAGTGCTGTGCATGTAGGAAATTATGTACCCAAGAATATCTTGGATATAACATTTCTGATTTACATAACTGTTCTAACTATTATCGTTGTAATGAAGTGGGGTTCCCAGACGAGAGTCATCATGTTCACTGTACCTTAGGATATTTCGACGAAGCGACACAGTCGTGTTCAACTAGTAACGACTGTGAGAATGCATGTCGAGACAACCTTGGTTGTACTTACGAATATGTCTGTTCGGATATTGGTTATTTCCCTAAGTGTACTGAGGGTTGTTCCAGGCATTATTACAGTTGTGATGCCTCTCATATTAACCAGCTAGCAGAGACAATTACTTGTTCTGATAGCATGCTTTTCCATCCTGATCTGATGTTGTGTGTTGAACCTATATTGTGCCCTTATCCCCAAGAATAATAAGAATTCTGTAAGGTTATTGTCTACTAACCCATTGGTGCACTAGAGTGCACGTAAGAACAAGCTTGAGATGATGCTCTTCTTAATCTGGATTGAATGGTGGCTGTACAAACAGACATAGTTGGCAGTGTGAGTGCACTCATGGTATACAGCCCTTGAAAGCGGGACTAAGAAAAAGAAATTCTCAAAACACAATTCTCCAAATTAGGATAATTAGGTTAATTAAACAAGGAGAGAAGCAAACAGCAACTATTATAAAAACGCAGTTTACAAAAACTCAACCCCATCCAGCAACTCTCAGTTCACGGTACAGTACCACCATGGTACATTCAATCATCTCAACAAAGTGACCAACAATCACATTCTATCCCAACACACTAAGAAATCTCTCTACCAAGAAACACAAACATTCAGCTACACGAGACACACCAGAAGTTTACCAGATACCATGTGAAGACTGCAACCAAGTATACATGGGACAAACAGGACGAACACTGTCTACCAGATACTATGTGAAGACTGCAACCAAGTATACATGGGACAAACAGGACGAACACTGTCTACCAGCTACCATGTAAAGACTGCAACCAAGTATACATGGGACAGACAGGACGAACACTGTCTACCAGATACCATGTGAAGACTGCAACCAAGTATACATGGGACAGACAGGACGAACACTGTCTACCAGCTACCATGTAAAGACTGCAACCAAGTATACATGGGACAAACAGGACGAACACTGTCTACCAGATACCATGTGAAGACTGCAACCAAGTATACATGGACAGACAGGACGAACACTGTCTACCAGCTACCATGTAAAGACTGCAACCAAGTATACATGGGACAGACAGGACGAACACTGTCTACCAGCTACCATGTAAAGACTGCAACCAAGTATACATGGGACAAACAGGACGAACACTGTCTACCAGCTACCATGTAAAGACTGCAACCAAGTATACATGGGACAAACAGGACGAACACTGTCTACCAGCTACCATGTAAAGACTGCAACCAAGTATACATGGGACAGACAGGACGAACACTGTCTACCAGCTACCATGTGAAGACTGCAACCAAGTATACATGGGACAGAGAGGATGAACACTGTCTACCAGCTACCATGTAAAGACTGCAACCAAGTATACATGGGACAAAGAGGACGAACACTGTCTACCAGATACCATGTGAAGACTGCAACCAAGTATACATGGGACAGACAGGACGAACACTGTCTACCAGCTACCATGTAAAGACTGCAACCAAGTATACATGGGACAGACAGGACGAAACACTGTCTACAGCTACCATTAAAACTGCAACCAAGTATACAGGACAACAGACAGACACTGTCTACCACACCATGTAAAGACTGCAATCCAAGTATACATGACAAACAGACACACTGTTACAGCTACCAAGTAAAGACTGCAACCAAGTATACATGACAGAGGATGAACCTGTCTACCCCACCATGTGAAGACTCAACCAAGTATACCATGGGACAGAGAGGAAGAACATGTCTACCACCTACCTGTAAAGTACTGTCACCATTAGTATACATGGGACAGAGGACCAGAAACGGGGTCTACCATACATAAAATGAACTCTAGTTACTGGACTGAGAGATGAACACTGTTCTACCAGCTACCATAGTAAGACTGCACAAGTATATACATGACAAATAGGACAAACACTGTACTACAAGGACTCATTATAACACAATAAAGATAACCCACCATTCTCACATGCATCAAGAATCCAACATACAACTGGGAAGTGCCACCATCTAAACACAAATACCTTCAGTACCTGTCTTCTCACCGCCGCACGCTTGACACCTCCCACACTCACTGTACAGGGAAAGTGTAACCATTCCCTGTGTTCATGTTCTCACTTCAATTTATGTATCTGCTGAAGGATCCCAGAAGTGGGTCAAAATATACAAATTAATAATCTTCTGAGTTCTGTCTCAAGTTGTTGTTATTGACACGACAAGGCCCAAGTATATTATAATATATATAAATATATATATTATATATATAGATATATATAAATATATATAAACACTGATCTCTGGCTGAAGGAGACTCGAACCTATCGAACCTTAGACAGGTACGCAGTGCTTTACAATCTACCCAACACTGGTACCAATACCTTGGGCGTGTAGCAACGAGCTACCGTTGATCCAAGGCAGCCAGCTTTCAGGCAGAAGACTTTCAGCTTTTCATCTCATCCCCTGCATGCATCAGCCTTACTAGAGATTTGAACAATGCAAGATTGCGAGAGCATGCGAAATATACACAAACACTGATCTCTGGCTGAAGAGACTCGAACCTACGAACCTTGCTTTTCAATCATAACTGATGCATGCGGATGAGATGAAAAGCTGTAAGCGTGTTCCCTAGAAAGTGCTGCCTTGGATCAAACGTTACTCTCTACACGCCAAGTGAATTGGTCAGTGTGGGAACGTGGTAAAGCCAGCTGCTAGCCTTGTCCTAAGGTCCGTAGTCAGTACCTTCAGCAAGATCAGTGTATTATATATATTAAATAATATTATATTATATATAAATATATATATAATATATATAATAATATATAATATAATATATATATATATATCTAGGCCTTTCGTTTTGCAATCAACACATCATCAGGAGCTTGCAGTGTTGCAGAAAAGTACATGAAATCTGAGCAAACACTTTCAGAGTGAGCATTTTTGCTAGATTGAGGGAAACAGTAGAGGGTAAGTGCTCTAGGCATGCCAGCCAGTGCCCAGTACCCAGTGCCCAGTGCCAGGTACCTGGAAGACTGAATATTTCTTAAGTAAGTTTATTCAGGTATACACAAATACAGTTACATAAATTATCATACATAGCAGTATAATAATAATAATATCTTTATTTACTACAAGTACATGTACAAGGTATACAAGTACATGTACAAGTACATGTACAAGGTATACAAGTACATGTACAAGGTATACAGTCCTAGCTGACAACAATGACATACTACTATATAGAAACTCCCTTGTTATGCTCCACATTTCGGTACATTTCGGGCAAATTAGGTCAGTGTCCCAGGATGCGACCCACACCAGTCAACTAACACCCAGGTACCCATTTTACTGATGGGGAACATAGACAACAGGTGGAAAGAAACACGTCCAATGTTTCTACTCTGGCTGGGAATCGAACCCAGGCCCTCACCGTGTGAAGCGAGAGCGTTAGCCACCAGGCCACCAGAGACAACCTCCAGGATAACCCCAAAAGAGTCAAAGTGACTTAGTATTTCCATTCCATTATAAGCCCACCAGCAGCCCACAAGCACTGATATTGTCGTGGCAGCCCAACAAGGATAACAATTAGTGGTATGACAATCATCAACAATTCTGTCAACTTCAGTATGATGTAAAAGACATGGCATTGTAAATACAGATGTCTGGCAACTATATAAGCATTTTTTGTACCTTGGAAAAAGAGGTCCACCAGTGATTCATTTAAAAGTAGAGACATTTTGGAGGCAGTTGAACAGTCTTGGGCCTCTGACACTTATTGTGTTGTCTCTCAACGTGCTAGTGACACCCTGAGTTTTGTTTGATGCTTTCAGTCAACCTGGATAAACCAGCATGTACCTGAGGTGAACTAAGTCACCCTTGGTAAACCAGCATGTACCTGAGGTTGAGTGGGTCACCTTGGGTAAACCAGCGAGTACCTGAGGTGAAGTGGGTCACCCTGGGTAAACCAGCGAGTACCTGAGGTTGAGTGGGTCACCCTGGGTAAACCAGCAAGTACCTGAGGTGAAGTGGGTCACCCTGGGTAAACCAGCAAGTACCTGAGGTGAAGTGGGTCACCCTGGGTAAACCAGTGTGTACCTGAGGTGACATGGGTCCACCTCTGTAAATATGAGGATCTGACCATTTGGCTGCTTCCAAAGACTCATTTTGATATAGTTACATGATAGATACTTTCAATTATAGGTATTCAAGGTTATAGGAGACAGGAGGAAATACTTATTGGGGGCACTAACCCCCAGACACACCCAGGTATACTCCAGGTATACTCCAAGCATACTCCAGGTAGACTACAGGCATACACCAGGTATACTCCAAGCATACTCCAGGTATACTCCAAGCATACTCCAGGTAGACTACAGGCATACTCCAGGTATACTCCAAGCATACTCCAGGTATACTCCAAGCAAACTCCAGGTACGCTCCAGGTATATTCCAAGTATATAACAACCCAAAACCAAATCCTCAGTCACTATAACACATCTTTAGAATGGAAATTAATTAGGTTTGATCCGAGGCACGGAGAACTGCTCCGGTTCCTTGAATCACAGAAAAATGATGAGGAAGGCGAAGAATGTGTATTGCGTCGTTCAGGTGAACGTTCTCACGGGTAATTTGATGCCTCGTTTATCACCATGGGAATGACGAGTGTGTATCAGTTCACTGGTGAACACATGAACGACAATAACACTCCGGTAGATCTCAAGAACCACAGAGTTCATTTCTTCAAGGCAAATGTTAGAATCCGTGTTGTTTACGATATCTTCCCAGCTTGTTTCATTTAGGACATGGTTGACTTGGTCCCATTGTATGTTTTTGATACTGAAATTGAATTTTGTGATATACAGTCCAACTCCCCCTTGTTGCCTGTTTAGTCTGTCGCATCGGAATAGGTTATAACCTGGGATCCATATTTCGTTGTCGTAATGATCCTTTATCTGGGTCACTGTGAATGCTGTAAACATCGCATTTGACTCCGTGAGCAGCCCCTTGATGTAAGGAATTTTGTTGTTTTTTGACGGTTTTAGACCTTGTATGTTTGCAAAGACAAATGTCGTTATATTGGTGGAATTTAGGGGGGTTTTATTTGCTGACTCTAATATATGTTGTTCTGGGGTAGAGGCCAATGTCCGTGCCTCTGCTCCAGAAGTGTTTTCAGGTGGTGTAGGATTATTGTTATTTCTTGCCAGTCTTTTTTCCCTTCTGGCCCTAAAAAAACCTGTGTCCCTGGAGAGGTTATGGCTCCCCCCATTTGTTTCCCATAGTCTGGCTGGTCTGTGTCTTCTAGTCCCCTTAAGTTGATGTGCCTGGCAGTATGCACTGTAGCGTTTTCTTTCATGGCTTGACGAGTGACGCATTTCTGGGTGAAATAAGTTGCAAAAAGTTGCGCTCTCTTGTTGTCATGTGGATGCGGAAGTTTTCTGGGATGCTCAGAGGTGCATGTCCCACCTGTTTTACCAGACATACCCTGCCTGGCAGCAGTGATAAGCAGATACACGCACACATGCATATATTAAGCGAGGTTCCACAGTCACTGTCTACTGTTATTCTTCACTGCTTGGCACTACCACTGCTTCATATTCACTGCCTGGCACTGCCACTGCTACTGCTCCATTACTCACTGCCTGGCACTGCCACTGCCACTGCTCCATTACTCACTGCCTGCCACTGCCACTGCTCCATTACTCACTGCCTGCCACTGCCACTGCTCCACAACATACATGCAGCCAGGAATGGCTTCCAACATACCCATAGTTCTAACCATCATCCTGGTAAGTACACCACCTCATAGACCACATCATGTTGATAATCACACATGATCACCTGATAATCCTCATCATGTTGCTAGTAATCCCATATAGTATGTCAACACTGCCTTTCCTGGTCCTTGTATTGCCATTGTGGTCCTTGTATTACCATTGTGGTCCTTGTATTACCATTGCGGTCCTTGTATTACCATTGTGGTCTTTGTATTACCATTGTGGACCTTGTATTACCATTGTGGTCCTTGTATTACCATTGTGGTCCTTGTATTACCATTGTGGTCCTTGTATTACCATTGTGGTCCTTGTATTACCATTGTGGACCTTGTATTACCATTATGGTCCTTGTATTACCATTGTGGACCTTGTATTATCATTGTGGACCTTGTATTACCATTGTGGTCCTTGTATTACCATTGTGGTCCTTGTATTACCATTGTGGTCCTTGTATTACCATTGTGGTCCTTGTATTACCATTGTGGACCTTGTATTACCATTGTGGACCTTGTATTACCATTGTGGTCCTTGTATTACCATTGTGGACCTTGTATTACCATTGTGGTCCTTGTATTACCATTGTGGTCCTTGTATTACCATTGTGGTCCTTGTATTACCATTGTGGTCCTTGTATTACCACTGTGGACCTTGTATTACCATTGTGGACCTTGTATTACCATTGTGGTCCTTGTATTACCATTGTGGACCTTGTATTACCATTGTGGTCCTTGTATTACCATTGTGATCCTTGTATTACCATTGTGGTCCTTGTATTACCATTGTGGTCCTTGTATTACCATTGTGGACCTTGTATTACCATTGTGGACCTTGTATTACCATTGTGGTCCTTGTATTACCATTGTGGACCTTGTATTACCATTGTGGTCCTTGTATTACCATTGTGGACCTTGTATCACCATTGTGGTCCTTGTATTACCATTGTGGTCCTTGTATTACCATTGTGGACCTTGTATTACCATTGTGGACCTTGTATTACCATTGTGGACCTTGTATTACCATTGTGGACCTTGTATTACCATTGTGGACCTTGTATTACCATTGTGGACCTTGTATTACCATTGTGGTCCTTGTATTACCATTGTGGTCCTTGTATTACCATTGTGGACCTTGTTATACCATTGTGGACCTTGTATTACCAATGTGGACCTTGTATTACCATTGTGGACCTTGTATTACCATTGTGGACCTTGTATTACCATTGTGGACCTTGTATTACCGTTGTGGACCTTGTATTACCATTGTCGACCTTGTATTACCATTGTCGACCTTGTATTACCGTTGTGGACCTTGTATTACCATTGTGGACCTTGTATTACCATTGTGGTCCTAGAATAACAATTACAATGGATAATGGTTAGTGATTCTAGACGTACGACCTGACTACTATAAGCCCGGCCCCTTCAAGAAGACTCCAGGAAAGACTAGTTGAAGTGAGGACTAGAGAAGAGAACCAGCTACGAACCAGGGATGAACCAGCGACGGACCAGGGATGAACCAGCGGCGGACCAGGGATGAACCAGCAGGGGACCAGGGATGAACCAGCGGCGGACCAGGGATGAACCAGCGACGGACCAGGGATGAACCAGCGACGGACCAGGGATGAACCAGCAGGGGACCAGGGATGAACCAGCGGCGGACCAGGGATGAACCAGCGGGGGACAAGGGATGAACCAGCGACGGACCAGGGATGAACCAGCAGGGGACCAGGGATGAACCAGCGGCGGACCAGGGATGAACCAGCGACGGACCAGGGATGAACCAGCGACGGACCAGGGATGAACCAGCAGGGGACCAGGGATGAACCAGCGGCGGACCAGGGATGAACCAGCGGGGGACAAGGGATGAACCAGCGACGGACCAGGGATGAACCAGCGGGGGACAAGGGATGAACCAGCGGCGGACCAGGGTTGAACCAGCGACGGACCAGGGATGAACCAGCGACGGACCAGGGATGAACAAGCGACGGACCAGGGATGAACCAGCGACGGACCAGGGATGAACCAGCGACGGACCAGGGATGAACCAGCGACGGACCAGGGATGAACCAGCACGGACCAGGGATGAACCAGCGACGGAACCAGGGATGAACCAGCGACGGACCAGGGATGAACCAGCGACGGACCAAGGATGAACCAGCAACGGACCAGGGATGAACCAGCGACGAACCAGGGATGAACCAGCGACGGACCAGGGATGAACCAGCGACGGACCAGGGATGAACCAAGCGACGGACCAGGGATGAACCAGCGACGGACCAGGGATGAACAGCGACGGACCAGGGATGAACAAGCGACGGACCAGGGATGAACCAGCGACGGACCAGGGATGAACCAGCGACGGACCAGGGATGAACCAGCGACGGACCAGGGATGAACCAGCGACGGACCAGGGATGAACCAGCGACGGACCAGGGATGAACCAGCGACGGACCAGGGATGAACCAGCGACGGACCAGGGATGAACAAGCGACGGACCAGGGATGAACCAGCGACGGACCAGGGATGAACAGCGACGGACCAGGGATGAACCAGCGACGGACCAGGGATGAACAAGCGACGGACCAGGGATGAACCAGCGACGGACCAGGGATGAACAAGCGACGGACCAGGGATGAACCAGCGACGGACCAGGGATGAACAAGCGACGGACCAGGGATGAACCAGCGACGGACCAGGGTATGAACAAGCGACGGACCAGGGATGAACCAGCGACGGACCAGGGATGAACAAGCGACGGACCAGGGATGAACCAGCGACGGACCAGGGTTGAACCAGCGACGGACCAGGGATGAACCAGCGACGGACCAGGGATGAACCAGCGGCGGACCAGGGATGAACCAGCGACGGACCAGGGATGAACCAGCGGCGGACCAGGGATGAACCAGCGACGGACCAGGGATGAACCAGCGACGGACCAGGGATGAACCAGCGACGGACCAGGGATGAACCAGCGACGGACCAGGGATGAACCAGCGACGGACCAGGGATGAACCAGCGACGGACCAGGGATGAACCAGCGGACGGACCAGGGATGAACCAGCGAACGGACAGGGATGAACCAGCGAGAGACCAGGGATGAACCAGCGGACGGGTACCAGGGATGAACCAGCGACGAACCAGGGATGAACCAGCAACGGACTAGGGATGAACCAGGGATGAACCAGGGATGAACCAGGGATGAACCAGGGATGAACCAGGGATGAACCAGGGATGAACCAGGGATAAACCAGGAATAAACCAGGAATAAACCAGGGATGAACCAGGGATGAACCAGGGATGAACCAGGGTGACAGGGAAACCAGGGATGAAACCAGGAATAAACCAGGAATAAACCAGGGATGAACCAGGGATGAACCAGGGATAAACCAGGAAATAAACCAGGGAATAAACCAGGGATGAACCAGGGATGAACCAGGGAAAACCAGGATGAACCAGGGATGAACCAGGGATGAACCAGGGATAAACCAGGGAATAACCAGGTATAAACCAGGGATGAACCAGGGATGAACCAGGGATGAACCAGGGATGAACCAGGGATGAACCAGGGATGAACCAGGGATGAACCAGGGATGAACCAGGGATGAACCAGGGATGAAACCAGGGATGAACCAGGGATGAACCAGGGATGAACCAGGGATGAACCAGGTATGAACCAGGATGAACAGTATGAACCAGGATGAACCAGGGATGAACCAGGGATGAACCAGGGATGAACCAGGATGAACCAGGGATGAACCAGGATGAACCAGGGATGAACCAGGGATGAACCAGGGATGAACAGGATGACCAGGTATGAACCAGGGATGAACCAGGGATGAACCAGGGATGAACCAGGGATGAACCAGGGATGAACCAGGTATGAACCAGGGATGAACCAGGTATGAACCAGGGATGAACCAGGGATGAACCAGGGATGAACCAGGTATGAACCAGGATGAACCAGGGATGAACCAGGATGACACAGGTATGAACCAGGGATGAACAGGTGAACAGGGATGAACCAGGGATGAACCAGGGATAACCAGTGAAGGACCAGGGATGAAACCAGGTATGAACCAGGGATGAACCAGGGATGAACCAGGGATGAACCAGGGATGAACCAGGGATGAACCAGGTATGAACCAGGGATGAACCAGGGATGAACCAGGGATGAACCAGGGATGAACCAGGGATGAACCAGGGGAATGAACCAGGTATGAACCAGGATGAACCAGGGATGAACCAGGGATGAACCAGGTATGAACCAGGGATGAACCAGGGATGAACCAGGGATGAACCAGGGATGAACCAGGGATGAACCAGGGATGAACCAGGGATGAACCAGGGATGAACCAGGGATGAACCAGGGATGAACCAGGAATAAACCAGGGATGAACCAGGGATGAACCAGGGATGAACCAGGGATGAACCAGGGATGAACCAGGATAACCAGGAATAAACCAGGAGATGAACCAGGGATGAACCAGGGTGATGAAACCAGGGATGAACCAGGGATAAACCAGGAATAAACCAGGAATAAACCAGGGATGAACCAGGGATGAACCAGGAAACCAGGGATGAACCAGGTATGAACCAGGGATGAACCAGGGATAAACCAGGAATAAACCAGGAATAAACCAGGAATAAACCAGGGATGAACCAGGGATGAACCAGGGATGAACCAGGTATGAACCAGGGATGAACCAGGGATAAACCAGGAATAAACCAGGAATAAACCAGGGATGAACCAGGGATGAACCAGGGATGAACCAGGTATGAACCAGGGATGAACCAGGGATGAACCAGGGATAAACCAGGAATAAACCAGGAATAAACCAGGGATGAACCAGGGATGAACCAGGGATGAACCAGGGATGAACCAGGGATGAACCAGGGATGAACCAGGGATAAACCAGGAATAACCAGGGATGAAACCAGGATGAACCGGGATGAACCAGGGATGAACCAGGGATGAACCAGGGATGAACCAGGGATGAACCAGGGATGAACCAGGGATGAACCAGGAATGAACCAGGGATGAACCAGGGATGAACCAGGGATGAACCAGGGATGAACCAGGGATGAACCAGGGATGAACCAGGGATGAAACCAGGGATAGAACCAGGAATAAACCAGGATGAACCAGGGATGAACCAGAAAAACAGGGATGAACCAGGGATGAACCAGGGATGAACCAGGGATGAACCAGGGATAAACCAGGAATAAACCAGGAATAAACCAGGGATGAACCAGGGATGAACCAGGGATGAACCAGGGATGAACCAGGGATGAACCAGGGATAAACCAGGAATAAACAGGGATAAACCAGTGGATGAACCAGGGATGAACCAGGGATGAACCAGGTATGAACCAGGGATGAACCAGGGATAAACCAGGGATGAAACCAGGATAAACCAGGAATAAACCAGGGATGAACCAGGGATGAACCAGGGATGAACCAGGGATGAACCAGGGATGAACCAGGAATAAACCAGGAATAAACCAGGAATAAACCAGGGATGAACCAGGGATGAACCAGGGATGAACCAGGTATGAACCAGGGATGAACCAGGGATAAACCAGGATAGAACCAGGAATAACCAGGAATAAACCAGGAATAAACCAGGGATGAACCAGGGATGAACCAGGGATGAACCAGGGATGAACCAGGGATGAACCAGGGATAACCAGGATAAACCAGGGATGAACCAGGGATGAACCAGGGATGAACCAGGGATGAACCAGGGATGAACCAGGGATGAACCAGGTATGAACCAGGGATGAACCAGGGATGAACCAGGGATGAACCAGGTATGAACCAGGGATGAACCAGGGATGAACCAGGGATGAACCAGGGATAACCAGGGATGAACCAGGATAACGGGATGAACCAGGGATGAACCAGGGATGAACCAGGGGATGAACCAGGAATAAACCAGGGATGAACCAGGGATGAACCAGGAATAAACCAGGGATGAACCAGGGAAATGAACCAGGATGAACCAGGAGATACCAGGGATGTACCGGGATTGAACCAGGGAATAAACCAGGAATAACCAGGATGACCAGGGATGAACCAGGGATGAACCAGGGATGAACCAGGGATGAACCAGGGAATGAACCGGGATAACCAGGGATAAACCAGGGAATAACCAGGGCTGAACCTGAACCAGGGATGAACAGGGAGCAGGATGTAACCAGGGATACCAGGATCAGGAATAAACCATGGTGAACTAGGGATGAGCCAGGCACTGACCTGGTACTGGTCCAGATCGGGTAACAGGATGCCAGGATACCGCTGTAACTGATGAACCAGGGATAAGCCTGGACTAAACCGGGTGCTAGGGGATGGCAGGGTGACAGGATGACCAGGAATACCCGGATGACAGGGATCGGATCAGGGACTAGGGATGAACCATGGGAGCAGGGTACCTGGATGAACTAGGATGAACAGGTAGAAGGGATGACAGGGATGAACCAGGGTGAACTGGCTAGAATATGACAGGCAGATGGCCGTGTCCAGTGATTATTATGGCTAGTTGGTGGAGGCTAGCTAGCTGACTGGCTGGCTAGATGGCGGGCTAGATGGCTGGCTACCTGGCTGTCTAGATGGCGGGCTAGATGGCTGGCTACCTGGCTGGCTAGATGGCGGGCTAGATGGCTGGCTACCTGGCTGTCTAGATGGCGGGCTAGATGGCTGGCTACCTGGCTGGCTAGATGGCAGGCTAGATGGCTGGCTACCTGGCTGGCTAGATGGCAGGCTAAATGGCTGCCTACCTGGCTGGCTAGATGGCAGGCTAGATGGCTGGCTACCTGGCTGGCTAGATGGCAGGCTAAATGGCTGCCTACCTGGCTGGCTAGATGGCGGGCTAGATGGCTGGCTACCTGGCTGGCTAGATGGCAGGCTAAATGGCTGCCTACCTGGCTGGCTAGATGGCGAGCTAGATGGCTGGCTAGGTGGCAGGCTAGCTTGATGGCTGGCTAGATGGCTGACGCATGACTCGTGGAGCTCCGTGTTCATTAAGAACTGCAAGAAGCCCCTATCACGAGCCTTTTCCATCCTATGGAGAGGGAGCATGGACACGGGGGTCGTCCCTCAGTTACTAAAAACAACAGACATAGCCCCACTCCACAAAGGGGGCAGTAAAGCAACAGCAAAGAACTACAGACCAATAGCACTAACATCCCATATCATAAAAATCTTTGAAAGGGTCCTAAGAAGCAAGATCACCACCCATCTAGAAACCCATCAGTTACACAACCCAGGGCAACATGGGTTTAGAACAGGTCGCTCCTGTCTGTCTCAACTATTGGATCACTACGACAAGGTCCTAAATGCACTAGAAGACAAAAAGAATGCAGATGTAATATATACAGACTTTGCAAAAGCCTTCGACAAGTGTGACCATGGCGTAATAGCGCACAAAATGCGCGCTAAAGGAATAACAGGAAAAGTCGGTCGATGGATCTATAATTTCCTCACTAACAGAACACAGAGAGTAGTCGTCAACAGAGTAAAGTCCGAGGCAGCTACGGTGAAAAACTCTGTTCCACAAGGCACAGTACTCGCTCCCAGTGTTCCACAAGGCACAGTACTCGCTCCCAGTGTTCCACAAGGCACAGTACTCGCTCCTATCTTGTTTCTCATCCTCATATCTGACATAGACAAGGAAGTCAGCCACAGCACCGTGTCTTCCTTTGCAGATGACACCCGAATCTGCATGACACTGCAAGGCTCCAGGAGGACATTGCAGACACTGCAAGGCTCCAGGAGGACATTGCAGACACTGCAAGGCTCCAGGAGGACATTGCAGACACTGCAAGGCTCCAGGCGGACATCAACCAAATCTTTCAGTGGGCTGCAGAAAACAATATGAAGTTCAACGATGAGAAATTTCAATTACTCAGATATGGTAAACATGAGGAAATTAAATCTTCATCAGAGTACAAAACAAATTCTGGCCACAAAATAGAGCGAAACACCAACGTCAAAGACCTGGGAGTGATCATGTCGGAGGATCTCACCTTCAAGGACCATAACATTGTATCAATCGCATCTGCTAGAAAAATGACAGGATGGATAATGAGAACCTTCAAAACTAGGGAGGCCAAGCCCATGATGACACTCTTCAGGTCACTTGTTCTATCTAGGCTGGAATATTGTGCACACTAACAGCACCTTTCAAGGCAGGTGAAATTGCCGACATAGAAAATGTACAGAGAACTTTCACGGCGCGCATAACGGAGATAAAACACCTCAATTACTGGGAGCGCTTGAGGTTCCTAAACCTGTATTCCCTGGAACGCAGGAGGGAGAGATACATGATTATATACACCTGGAAAATCCTAGAGGGACTAGTACCGAACTTGCACACGAAAATCACTCACTACGAATGCAAAAGACTTGGCAGACGATGCAACATCCCCCCAATGAAAAGCAGGGGTGTCACTAGCACGTTAAGAGACCATACAATAAGTGTCAGGGACCCGAGACTGTTCAACTGCCTCCCAGCACACATAAGGGGGATTACCAACAGACCCCTGGCAGTCTTCAAGCTGGCACTGGACAAGAACCTAAAGTCGGTTCCTGACCAGCCGGGCTGTGGCTCGTACGTTGGTTTGCGTGCAGCCAGCAGCAACAGCCTGGTTGATCAGGCTCTGATCCACCAGGAGGCCTGGTCACAGACCGGGCCGCGGGGGCGTTGACCCCCGGAACTCTCTCCAGGTAAACTCCAGGTAATTATATTTATTTATTTATTATATCATTTATCATATTTAACAATATTAACATCGCAAATATCAATGGTTAGGTGTTAGTCACATAAACATGTCACTTTATCTATACATTAAACAAGTGTTATTTTTGCAGGTGTTGGCGGTGAAAAAACAGACAGCAGTTAAAAACTGTGCCGTTTCTTGTTCCTCTGCTGGATCACTTGCTGCAGACCCCTTCGACTGTCAGAATTACTACGTGTGTTTGAGCGTCCACTTCCTACAGTGACTTTCCAAATTCCTGCCCTGATGGTGAGAATTTTGACAGTGTTCACCAGGTGTGCACGACTTCAGCAGTGACTTGCCCTTCTTTCTGCTTAAAGTGCACATACGACTGTACAAAAAAAATTGTTAATAAGGCATCAGACCAGTACAATTGTTCCGTATACTATGAGTGCAGTGGGACGACTCCACTGAAGATGGAGTGCCCATCAGGCCTGTATTTTGATGGTCACATTTGCCAGACAGATATGAAGAAATGCTGTTCATGTCGACCAGATTGCACTGGTGCTCCAATTGGTCAAAAGTATCCAGATTATCGTAATTGCACTAATTATTATCTTTGTACAGCAAGTGGAATACCAGACGAAGCCTATCACTTTCACTGTCTAACTGGTAACTTCGACATTGTACAACAAGACTGTGTAGAAGGCGCTAAATGTGAAACCCAGTGCGATGAGATTCCATATTGTGATGATTCCTTCATATGTGCTTCAGTTGGGTACTTCCCTAGGTGCTATGGCATGTGTGACACGTATTATTACCTATGTGATACAAATATGATCGGCCAGCCAGGAGAACTCTTGGTTTGCTCAGATGGGAAAGTCATCGACCCTGACATAGTAAAGTGTGTTGATCCAGAAGATTGTCCTTACTAACACTCCTGAAGGATCCTTGAAGTTTGTACACTAGGTTCCTTACTGCAGGATCCTTCAGTCTTATACACCAGGATCCTCACCGCAGGATCCCACTGGTGTTTTTAAGGTCCCCACTACTGTTATTAAGGTCCCCACAACTGTTATTAAGGTCCCCACTACAGTTATTAAGGTCCTCACTACTGTTATTAAGGTTCCCACTACTGTTATTAAGGTCCCCACTACTGTTATTAAGGTCCCCACTACTGTTATTAAGGTCCCCACAACTGTTATTAAGGTCCCCACTACTGATATTAAGGTCCCAGTACTGTTCTTAAGGACCCACTACTGTTATTAAGGTCCCACTACTGTTATTAAGGTCCTCACTGCTGTTATTAAGGTCCTCACTACTGTTATTAAGGTCCCCACTACTACTATTAAGGTCCCCATAACTGTTATTAAGGTCCCCACTACAGTTATTAAGGTCCTCACTACTGTTATTTAGGTCCCCACTACTGTTATTAAGGTCCTCACTACTGTTATTAAGGTCCTCACTACTGTTACTAAGGTCCCCACTACTGTTATTAAGGTCCCCACTACTGTTATTAAGGTCCCCACTACTGTTATTAAGGTCCAAACAACTGTTATTAAGGTCCCACTACTGTTATTAAGGTCCCCACTACTATTATTAAGGTCCCACTACTGTTATTAAGGTCCTCACTACTGTTATTAAGGTCCCCACTGGTGTTATTAAGGTCTCCACTGGTGTTATTAAGGTCCCCACTGGTGTTATTAAGGTCCGCACTGGTGTTATTAAGGTCCCCACTGGTGTTATTAAGGTCCCACTACTGTTATTAAGGTCCCCACTACTGTTATTAAGGTCCCCACTGGTGTTATTAAGGTCCTCACTACTGTTATTAAGGGCTCCACTACTGTTATTAAGGTCCCCACTACTGTTAGTAAGGTCAAACTACCGTTATTAAGGTCCCCACTACTGTTATTAAGGTCCCCACTGGTGTTATTAAGGTCCCACTACTGTTATTAAGGTCCCCACTACTGCTATTAAGGTCCCTACTACTGTTATTAAGGTCCCCACTACTGTTATTAAGGTCCCCACTACTGTAATTAAGATCCCCACTACTGTTATCAAAGTTCTTACAACTGTTATTAAGGTCCCCACTACTGCTATTAAGGTCCCTACTACTGTTATTAAGGTCCCCACTGGTGTTATTAAGGTCCCCACTGGTGTTATTAAGGTCCCACTACTGTTATTAAGGTCCCACTATTGTTATTAGGGTCCCCACTTCTGTTATTAAAGTCCCACTACTGTTATTAAGGTCCCTACTACTGTTATTAAGGTCCCCACTACTGTTATTAAGGTCCCACTACTGTTATTAAGGTCCCCACTGGTGTTATTAAGGTCCCCACTACTGTTATTAAGGTCCCCACTGGTGTTATTAAGGTCCCTCTACTGTTATTAAGGTCTCCACTGGTGTTATTAAGGTCCCACTACTGTTATTAAGGTCCCCACTACTGTTATTAAGGTCCCCACTGGTGTTATTAAGGTCCCACTACTGTTAGTAAGGTCCCCACAACTGTTATTAATGTCTCACTACTGTTATTAAGGTCCCCACTGGTGTTATTAAGGTCCCCGCTGGTGTTATTAAGGTCCCCACTGGTGTTATTAAGGTCCCACTACTGTTAGTAAGGTCCCCACAACTGTTATTAATGTCTCACTACTGTTATTAAGGTCCCCACTGGTGTTATTAAGGTCCCCGCTGGTGTTATTAAGGTCCCCACTGGTGTTATTAAGGTCCCCACTGGTGTTATTAAGGTCCCCACTGGTGTTATTAAGGTCCCCACTGGTGTTATTAAGGTCCCCACTGGTGTTAATTTAAAGGTCCCCACTGGTGTTATTAATGTCCCCACTGGTGTTATTAAGGTCCCCACTGGTGTTATTAAGGTCCCCACTGGTGTTATTAAGGTCCCCACTGGTGTTATTAAGGTCCCCCTGGTGTTATTAAGGTCCCCACTGGTGTTATTAAGGTCCCCACTGGTGTTATTAAGGTCCCCACTGGTGTTATTAAGGTCCCCACTGGTGTTATTAAAGTCCCCACTGGTGTTATTAAGGTCCCCACTGGTGTTATTAAGGTCCCCACTGGCGTTATTAAGGTCCCCACTGGTGTTATTAAGGTCCCCACTGGTGTTATTAAGGTCTCTACTACTGTTATTAAGGTCCCCACTGGTGTTATTAAGGTTCCCACTGGTGAATTTTGTTTAATAAAAATATTCACAATGTGCCCACTGGAGTAATTTCATCCATGTGTCTTTTAGAAGTATTTAATAACAAAAATTGGACTATTGATTTATGGCTTCATCAGTCCAACAATGACTGAGAAAATCGATTCCAATCTGAGGGACTGATTACCTCCAAGTCCTTCTGATCTTCATCATTTTTCTCCGTATTGGACTGATGAAGCCACTGATTAGCGAAACATCTCCACAATAAAGACCCCCAGTTGTATGACCCCCAGGTGCATGACCCCCAGGTGTATGACCCCCAGGTGTATGACCCCCAGTGTATGACCCCCAGGTGTATGACCCTCAGGTGTATGACCCCCAGGTGTATGACCCCCAGGTGCATGACCCCCAGGTGTATGACCCCCAGGTGTATGACCCCCAGGTGTATGACACCCAGGTGTATGACCCCCAGGTGTATGACCCCCAGGTGTATGACCCCCAGGTGTATGACACCCAGGTGTATGACCCCCAGGTGTATGACCCCCAGGTGTATGACCCCCAGTGTATGACCCCCAGGTGTATGATCCCCAGGTGTATGACCCCCAGGTGTATGACACCAAGGTGTATGACCCCCAGGTGTATGACCCCCAGGTGCATGACCCCCAGGTGCATGACCCCCAGGTGTATGACCCCCAGGTGTATAACCCCAGGTGTATAACCCCCAGGTGTATGACCCCAGGTGTATGACCCCCAGTTGTATAACCCCCAGGTGTATGACCCCCAGGTGTATGACCCCCAGTTGTATAACCCCCAGGTGTATGACCCCAGTTGTATAACCCCCAGGTGTATGACCCCCAGTTGTATAACCCCCAGTTGTATAACCCCCAGGTGTATGACCCCCATTGTATGATCCCCAGGTGTTGCATGATCTCCCAGGTGTTGTATGATCTCCCAGGTGTTGTATGATCTCCCAGGTGTTGTATGATCTCCCAGGTGTTGTATGATCTCCCAGGTGTTGTATGATCTCCAGGTGTTGTTATGATCTCCAGGTGGTTGTAGGATCTCCCAGGTGTTGTATGATCTCCCAGGTGTTGTATGATCTCCCAGGTGTTGTATGATCTCCCAGGTATTGCATGATCTCCCAGGTGTTGCATGATCTCCCAGGTGTTGTATGATCTCCCAGGTGTTGTATGATCTCCCAGGTGATGTTTGACCTCCCAGGTGTTGTTATGACCTCCAGGTGTTGTATGATCTCCCAGGTATGGCTTGATATCCAGATGTTGTATGATCTACCAAGGTGTTGTATGACCTCCCAGGATGTTCTAGGATCTCCCAGGTGTTGTATGATTCTCCCAGGTATTGCATTGATCTCCCAGGTGTTGTTCTTATGATCTCCGGTAGCTGCATGAACTCCCAGGTTTTGTATGATCTCCCCAGGTATTGCTGGGTCTCCCAGGTGTTGTATGATCTCCCAGGTGTTGTACTGATTCCAGGTGTTGTATGATCTCCCAGGTGTTGTATGAATCTCCCCAGGTGTTGTTTGATGTCCCAGGTGTTGTATGATCTCCCAGGTGTTGTATGATCTCCCAGGTGTTGTATGATCTCCCAGGTGTTGTATGATCTCCAAGGTATTGCAAGATCTCCAGGTGTTGATTATTCCCAGGTTGTGCATGATCTCCCAGCTGGTGTTGTGTGATCTCCCAGGTGTAGGATGATCTCCCAGTGTTTGTATGACCTCCCCAGGTGTTGTATGACCACCCAGGTGTTGTATGATCTCCCAGGTATGCATGAACTCCCAGATGTGTATGATCTACAGGTGTTGTATGATCTCCCAGGTCTTGCATGATCTCCCAGATGTTGTATGATCACCCAGGTGTTGACTGTTCTCAGGTGTTAGATCATCCCAGGTGTTGTATGATCTCCCAGGTGTTGTATGATCTCCCAGGTGTTGCATGATCTCCCAGGTGTTGCATGATCTCCCAGGTGTTGTATGATCTCCCAGGTGTTGTATGATCTCCCAGGTGTTGTATGATCTACCAGGAGTGTATGCTCTCCCAGGTGTTGTATGATCTCCCAGGGTGTTGTATGATCTCAGGTGTTGTATGATCTCCAGGTGTTGTATGATTCTCCCAGGTGTTGTATGATCTCCAGGTGGTTTGAAATGACTCTCCCAGGGTTGTATGATCTCCAGGTGTTGTATGATCTCCAGATGTAGAGTAGTTTGTATGATCTCTCCCAAGGTCGCGCGCGCTCGTTATCTCCAGGTGTTGTTTGATCTCCCAGGTGTTTTCTGGTCTTTCAGGTGTTGTATGCATCTCCCAGGTGTTTGTATGATTCTCCCAGGTGTTGTATGATCTCCCAGGTGTTGCTTGATCTCCAGGTGTTGTATAGATCTCCCAGGTGTGTTGTAGGATTCCCGGTGTTGTATGTCTCCAGGTTGTTGTATGATCTCCCAGGTGTTGTATGATCTCCCAGGTGTTGTATGATCTCCCAGGTGTTGTATGATCTCCCAGGTGTTGTATGATCTCCCAGGTGTTGCATGATCCCACCAGGTGTTGTCATGATCTCCCAGGTTTGTTGTTTGTTCTCCCAGGTGTTGTTATGATTCCAGGTGTTGTAGATTCCCAGGTGGTGTATGATCCTCCAGGTGGTTGTAGATCTCCCAGGTGTTGTATGATCTCACAGGTATTGCATAATCTCCCAGGTGTTCGCATGATCTCCAGGTGTGTATGATCTCCCAGGTGTTGTATTATCTCCCGGTGTTGTATGATCTCCCAGGTGTTGTTTTGATCTCCACGCGTGTTGTATGACCTACCAGGTGTTGTATGATCTCCCAGGTGTTGTATGAATTACCAGTATTGGCTGATCACTCCAGATGTTGTTGATCTCCCAGGTCTTGTATGGACTCCCAGGTGTGTGTTGATCTCCCAGATGTGTAATGATCTCCCAGGTGTTGTATGATCTCCAAGGTGTTGTTGAGCCTCCCAGGTGTTGTCTGATCTCCCTGTGTTGTATGAGCTTCAGGTATTGCATGATCCCAGGTCGTTGTATGATATCCAGGTATTGCATGATCTCCCAGGTGTTGCATGGATCTCCACCAGGTGTAGTATGATCCTCCTAGTTGTTGTTATGATCTTCCATGTGTTGTATAGATCTCCCAGGATTATTGCATGAATCTCCCGGTTTTGACATGATCTCCAGTTGTTGTATGATCTCCCAGGTGTTGTATGAATCTCCCAGGTGTTCGTATGATCTCCCAGGTGTGTATGAAATCTCCCAGGTGTTGGTATGATCTACCAGGTGTTGTTATGATGTCACAGGTGTTGTATGATCTCCCAGGTGTTGTATGATCTCCCAGGTGTTGTATGATCTCCCAGGTGTTGTATGATCTCCCAGGTATTGCATGATCTCCCAGGTGTTGCATTATCTCCCAGGTGTTGCATGATCTCCCAGGTGTTGTGTGATCTCCCAGGTGTTGTATGATCTCCCAGGTGTTGTATGACCTCCCAGGTGTTGTATGACCTCCCAGGTGTTGTATGATCTCCCAGGTATTGCATGATCTCCCAGATGTTGTATGATCTACCAGGTGTTGTATGATCTCCCAGGTATTGCAATGATCTCCCAGATGTGGATGATTCTCCCAGGTGTTGTATGATCTGTCCAGGTGTTGTATGTTCATCCCAGGTGTTGTCTGATCTCCCAGGTGTTGTATGATCTCCCAGGTGTTGCATGATCTCCCAGGTGTTGTATGATCTCCCAGGTGTTGTATGATCTCCCAGGTGTTGTATGATCTCCCAGGTGTTGTATGATCTCCAGGAGTTGTATGATCTCCAGGTGTTGTATGTATCTTGTCCAGGTGTTGTATGATCTCCAGGTGTTGTTGACCCTCCCAGGTGTTGTATGATCTCCCAGGTGTTGTATGATCTCCAGGTGTTGTATGATTTCCCAGGTGTTGCATGATCTCCCAGGTGTTGTATGATCTCAGGTGTTGATGATCTCCCAGGTGTTGCTTGATCCTCCCAGGTGTTGTATGATCTCCCCAGGTTGTTTTATGATCTCTTCATGTGTTGTATGATCCTCCTGGTGTTGTATGAATCTCCCAGGTGTTGTATGATCTCCCAGGTTGTTTGCATGATCTCCCAGGTGTTGTCTAATCTCAAGGTGTTTTATGATCTCCCAGGTGTTGTATGATCTCCCAGGTGTTGTATGATCTCCCAGGTGTTGTATGATCTCCCAGGTGTTGTATGATCTCCCAGGTGTTGTATGATCTCCCAGGTGTTGTATGATCTCCCAGGTGTTGCATGATCTCCCAGGTGTTGTATGATCTCCCAGGTGTTGTATGATCTCCCAGGTGTTGTATGATCTCCCAGGTGTTGTATGATCTCCCAGGTGTTGTATGATCTCCCAGGTGTTGTATGATCTCCCAGGTGTTGTATGATCTCCCAGGTATTGCATGATCTCCCAGGTGTTGCATGATCTCCCAGGTGTTGTATGATCTCCCAGGTGTTGTATTATCTCCCAGGTGTTGTATGATCTCCCAGGTTTGTATGATCTCACAGGTGTTGTATGACCTCCCAGGTGTTGTATCGATCTCCCTGGTTGAGTATGAACTCCAGGTATTGGCATGATCTCCCAGTTGTTGTCTGATCTCAGGTCTTGTTTGACCTCCCAGGTGTTTGTATGATCTCCCGATGTTGTATGATCTCCCAGGTGTTGTATGATCTCCACAGGTGTTGCTCCATTGACGTCCCAGGTGTTGATGATCTCCCATGTGTTGTATGAGCTCCAGAGGTATTTGCATGATCTTCCCAGGTGTCTGTATGATCTCCCAGGGTCTTGCATGATCTCCCAGGTGTTGCATTATCTCCAGGGTGTTCGTATATCTCCTAGGTGTTGATTGATCTTCCATGTGTGTATGATCGCTCAGGTATTGCATGATCTCCAGGTGTCTGCATGATCTTCCCAGGTGTGTATGATCTCCCAGGTGTTGTATGATCTCCAGGTGTTGTATGACCTCCAGTGTTGTATGGTCTCCCACGGTGTTGTAAGTCTCCAGGGTATTGGCATGATCTCCAGATGTTGTATGATCTCCAGGTGTTTGTGTGACCTCCCAGGTGTTGTTCTCTGATTGCTACCAGGTGTAGCGTATGATCTCTCCATGTGTTGTATGATCTCCCAGGTGTTAGCGCTACTCGGACCTGCCACGGTGTTGTATGATCTCCCAGGTGTCTGTATGATCTTTTACTCCCCCCCCCCCCCCCCTCCTCCCAGGTATTGCATGATCTCCCAGGGTGTTGTATAGGATTCTCCCGTGAATGTTGCATGATCTCCCAGGTGTTGATAAGATCTTGGGTGTTGTATGATCTTCCAGGTGTTGTGTGCTCTCCCGGTTTTGTATGATCTCCCAGGTGTTGTTATTGACTATCCATGTGTTGTAGATCCCCAGGTATTGCATTGATCTCCCAGGTGATGCTGATTCCCAGTGTGTTGTTATGATCTCCCTAGCGTGTTGTATGATCTCCCAGATATTGCTGATCCCCAGGGTCTGCATGATCTCCCAGGTTTGTTGTATGATCTCCAGGTTTTGTATGATCTCCCAGGTGTTGTACGATCTCCCAGGGAATTGCATGATCTCCAGGTAGTTGTATGATCTCCCAGGTATTGAATGATTCCAGGTGTTCGCATCGATCGCCCGGTGTTGCAGATCTTCCAGATCTTGCATGATTCTCTCAGGTATTGCATAGATTCCCAGGGGTTGCATGAATTCCCAGGTGTTGTATGATCTCCAGGTGTTGTATGATCTCCTGGTATGATGATTCCAGGTGTTGCATGATCTCCCAGGTGTTGCATGATCTTCCCAGGTGTTGTATGATCTCCAGGTGTTGTATGATCTCCCAGGATAGTGTTGTATGGATCTCCCAGGGTTGTATGATCTCCTTGGTGTGTATGATCTCCCACGTGTTGTATGATCTCCAGGTGTTGTATGATCTCCCGGTGTTGTATTGATCTCCAGGTATTGTATGATCTCCCAGTGTTGTATGAATTCTCCCAGGTGTTGTATGATCTCCCAGGTGTTGTATTGATCTCAGGTGTTGTATGACCTCCAGGTGTTGTATTGATTCTCCCGGTGTTGTATGATCTCCCAGGTCGTTGCACGATCTCCCAGGTGTTGGTATGATCTCCCCAGGGTTTGCATGATCTCCCAGGTGTGTGTTTGATCTCCAGGTTGTTGTATGATTTCCATGGTGTTCGTATGATCGCCCAGATATTAGCAGGATCTCCAGGTGCTTGCATGATCTCCCAGGTGTTGTTGCTCTCCAGGTGTTGTTATGATTCTCCCAGTTTTGTATGATCTCCCAGGTGCATGTATGATCTCCCAGGTGTTTTGTATGATCTCCAGGTGTTGTTTGATCTCCCAGGTATTGCATGATCTCCCAGGTGTTGCATGATCTCCCAGGTGTTGCATGATCTCCCAGGTGTTGCATGATCTCCCAGGTGTTGTATGATCTCCCAGGTGTTGTATGATCTCCCAGGTGTTGTATGATTCTCCAGGTGTTGTATGTCTCCCAGGTGTTGTATGAATCTCCCGTTAATTGCATGATCTCCCAGGGTGTTGCATGATCTCCCAGGTGTTGTATGATTCCAGGTGTTGATGATTCTCTAGGTGTTGTATGATCTCCCTGTGGTTTGTATGATCTCCCAGATGTTGTATGATCTCCCTGGTGTTGTATGATCTCCCAGGTGTTGTATGATCTCCCAGGTGTTGTATGATCTCCCAGGTGTTGTATGATCTCCCAGGTGTTGTATGATCTCCCAGGTGTTGTATGATCTCCCAGGTGTTGTATGATCTCCCACGGTTGTTCCTGTTGATCTTCCCTGTGTTCTATGATCTCCCAGGTGTTGTATGATTACCCAGGTGTTGTTATGATCTCCAAGGTGATGGTATGATCTCCCACGGTGTTGTATGATCTCCCAGCGTGTTGCATGATCTCCAGGTGTTGTATTGATCTCCCAGGTGTTTATGATCTCCAGGTGTTGTTTTGATTCCCAGGTGTTGTATGAACTCCCTGGTGTTGTATGATCTCCAGGTGTTGCATTGATCTCCCAGGTGTTGCATGATCTCAGGGTGTTGTATGATCTCCCTTGTGTTGCCATGATCTCCCAGGTGTTTATGATCTCCCAGGTGTGGTTGATCTCCCAGGGTGTTGCATGATTTTCCCCAGGTGTTGTATGATCTCCCAGCGTGGTTGGTGGTCTGGATCTCCCAGGTGTGGGTATTGATCTCCAGCATATTGGCGGGATGATCTCCTGGTGTAGCATGATCTAAGGTTTGTTGTATGAATCTCCAGGGGTTGTCATGAAACTCTCAGGTGTTGTATGATCTCCAGGTGTTGTTATGATCTCCCGGTGTTGTTTGATTTCCAGGTATTGCTGATCTCCCAGGTGTTGCATGATCTCCCTGGTGTTGCTGATTCTCACGGTGTTGTATTGATCTCCCAGGTGTTGTATGATCTCACCAGGTGTAGCATGATCTCCCCTGTGTTGTATGATCTCCAGATGTTGTATGATCTCCCTGGTGTCAGTTTTGATCTCCCAGGGTGTTGTAGGATCTCTCAGGATTGTTGCTAATGATCTCCCCCCAGGGATGTATGATCTCCAGTGTTGTATGATCTCCCAGGGGTTGTATGATCTCCCAGGTTGTTGTATGATTCCCAGGGGTTGTATGGGGATCTCCCAGGTGTTCTATGTCTAAAGGTTGTTGTATGATCTCCAAGGTGTTGTATGATCTTCCCAGGTTGTTGAATGATCTCCCAGGTGTTGTTGTGATTCCCTAGGTGTTTTATGATCTCCCAGGGTGTTGCATGATGCTCCCGGGTGTTGTATGATCTCCCAGGTGTTGTTATGAACTCCCAGGTGTTGTTGATCTCCCAGTGTTGGATGATCTCCAGGTGTTGGCATGATCTCCAGGTGTTGTATGATCTCCCAGGTGGTTGCTGATCTCCGGGGTGTTGGTTATGATCTCCCAGGTGTAGTATGATCTCCCAGGGCGATGTCTATGATCTCCCAGGTGTTGTATGATCTCACAGGTGTTGTATGATCTCCCAGGTTTTGTGATCTCCCAGGTGTTGCATGATCTCCAAGAGTGTTGTATGATCCTACCAGGTGTTGATATGAGATCCTTCCCAGGTTTTGTATGATCTCCCAGATGTTGTACCGAAACATCTCCCAGGTGTTGTATGACCTCCCAGGTGTTGTATGATCTCCCAGGTGTTGTATGATCTCCCAGGTATTGCATGATCTCCCAGATGTTTATATGATCTCCCAGGTGTTGTCATGGACTCAAGGTGTGTATGATCTCCAGGTGTTGTAGATTTCTTTTTTCCTCAGGTGTTGTATGATCTCCCAGGTGTTGTATGACTCCAAGGTGTTGTATGATCTCCCACGGTGTTGGTATGATCTCCCAGGGTTGTATGATACTCCCAGGTGTTGTAAGACTCCCAGTGTGTTGCTATGACCTCCCTGAAAGTTGTATGTCTTCCAGGTGTTGTATGACTTTCTCCAGTTGTTATATGATCTCCAGGTGTTGTATGTCTCCCATGTTGTTGTATGGACCTCACAGGTGTTGTATGATCTCCCAGGTGTTGATTGATCTCCAGGTGTTGAACGAGATCTCCCAGAGTGATGTATGATCTCCCAAGAGGTGTTAGCATGTTCTCCCAGGTGTTGTATGATCTACCAGTGTGGTATATGATCTCCCAGGTGTTGTATGATCTCCAAGGTGTTGCATGATCTCCCAGGTGTTGTATGATCTCCCAGGTGTTGTATGATCTCCCAGGTGTTGTATGATCTCCCAGGTGTTGTATGATCTCCCAGGTGTTGTATGAACTCCCAGGTGTTGTATGATCTCCCAGGTGTTGTATGATCTCCCAGGTATTGCTATGATCTCCAGGTGTTGGCATGATTCACCGGGTGTTGCATGATCTCACATGTGTTGGCATGATCTCAGGTGTTGTATGATCTCCCTGGTGTTGCATGATCTCCCAGGTGTTGTATGATCTCCCAGGTGTTGTATGATCTCCCAGGTGTTGTATGATCTCCCAGGTTTTGTATGATCTCCCATTTGTTGTATGATCTCCCAGGTGTTGTATGATCCCCCAGGTATTGCATGATCTCCCAGGTGTTGCATGATCTCCCAGGTGTTGTATGATCTCCCAGGTGTTGTATGATCTCCCAGATATTGCATGATCTCAGGTGTTGTGATATTCCCAGGTGGTTGTATGATTCCCAGGTGTTGTATGATCTCCCAGGTGTTGTACGATCTCCCAGGTATTGCATGATCTCCCAGGTGTTGTGTGATCTCCCAGGTATTGAATGATCTCCCAGGTGTTGCATGATCTCCCAGGTGTTGCATGATCTCCCAGGTGTTGTATGACTCCAGGTGTTGCATGATCTCCAGGTGTTGTAGATCTCCCAGGTTTTTTATGCTCTCCAAGGTTTGTTGATTCCCAGCTATTGCTGATCTCCAGGTGTTGCATGATCTCCCAGGTGTTGTATGTCTCCAAGGTGTTGTATGAATCTCCAGGTGTTGTGAGGATCTCCAGGTGTTGTATGATCTCCCAGGTGTTGTCTGATCTTCCGGTGTTGTATGGACTCCCAGGTATTGGCATGATCTCCCAGGTGTTGCATGATATCCAGGTGTTGCATGATCTCCAGGTGTTGTATGATCTCCAGGTGTTGTATGAAATCAGAGTGTTGTTGATCTCCCAGGAGGTGATATGGATCTCCAAGGTGTTTGTATGATCTCCCAGGTGTTGTATGTCTCCAGGTGTAGTACTGACTCCCAGAGGTGTTGTATGAATCTCCCAGGTGTTGTATGATCTCCAAGGTGTTGTCATGATCTCCCCAGGTGTAGTATGATCTCACAGGTGTTGTATGATCTCCCAGGTGGTTGTATGATCTCCCAGGGTGTTGTATGACCTCCAGGGTGTTGTTTGATCTACCAGGTGTTGCTATGGATCTCCCAGGTGTTGCACGATCTCCCGGTGGTTGTATGGATCTCCAGGGTTGCCATGATTCTCCAGGTGTTGTATGAATTCTCCCACGGTGTTGATATGATCTCCAGGTGTCATGTATGATCTCTAGATATTGATGATTCCCAGGTGTTGCATGATCTCCAGGTGTTGTATGATCTCCAGGTGGTTGTATTGATTCCCAGGTTTGTTTGGGATCTCCCAGGTGTTGTATGGATCTCCAGGTGTTGTATGATCTCCAGGTGTTGTATGATCTCCCGGTATTGCATGATCTCCCAGGATGTTGCATGATCTCCAGGTGTTGCATGATCTCAGGTGTTGCATGATCTCCAGGTGTTGTATGATCTCCAGTGTTGCATGATCTCCCGGGGGTGTTGTATGAATCTCCCAGGTGTTGTTAGATCTCCCAGGTGTGTTCATGATCTCCCAGATATTGCATGGATCTCCAGCGGTGTTGTATGATCTCCACAGGTGTTGTATGATCTCCCAGGGTGTAGTATGATCTCCCAAGGTGTTGTCTGGACCTCCCAGGTGTTGTATGATCTCCCAGGTGTTGTTTTGATTCTCCCAGGTGTTGTATGATCTTCCAGGTGTTGTTGATCTCCAGGTCGTTGTTGATCACCCAGATTGTTGTTAGATCTCCCAGGTGTTGTATGATCTCCAGGTGTTGTATGATACTCCCAGGTTTTGATGATCTCCAGGTGTTGTATGATCTCCCGGTGTTGTAGATCTCCAGGTGGTTTTGTATGATCTCATGTGTTGTATGATCTCCCTGGTGTTGTATGATCTCCAGTGTTGTATGATCTCCCAGGTGTTGTATTATCTCCAAGGTGTTGTAAGATCTCCCAGTGTTGTATGATCTCCAGGTGTTGTATGATCTCCAGGTGGTTGTATGATCCCCAGGTGTTGTATGATCTCCCTGTTGTTGTTGTTCTCCAAGGTGTTGTATGATCTCTCAGGTGTTGTATGATCTCCCAGGTGTTGTATGATCTCCCAGGTGTTGTATGATCTCCCAGGTGTTGTATGATCTACCAGGTATTGCATGATCTCCCAGGGGTGGTTTTTTTTTGCATATCTCCCAGTGTTGCATGAACTCCCAGGTGTTGTATGATCTCCCTGTTGTTGTACGAACTCCCAGGTGTTGTATGATATCCAGGTGTTGTATGATCTCACAGGTGTGGATGACATCCCAGTGTTGTATGGTTATGATCTCCCAGGTGTTGTATGATCTCCCAGGTGTTGTATGATCTCCCAGGTGTTGTATGATCTCCCAGGTGTTGTATGATCTCCCAGGTGTTATGTACTGACACTGGTTGTTTATTATCTCCAGGTGTTGTATGACCCCCAGGTGTTGTATGATCTCCCAGGTGTTGTATGACCCCTCAGGTGTTGTATGATCTCCCAGGTGTTGTATGACCCCCAGGTGTCATACAACTCCACTTGATCCAAATGGAGTGATCTTCCACTTCCTCTTATCAAGCCTGTGACTACCGAACCTTTTCCCTAGTTCCTGTATGACTCCCTACAGGTTTAGCACTTCCCCATGGCAATAATATTCATAAATTTGGACTAAGAACTGGGTACATATGATTGGCAGGTGCTGGGGGCCTTGATTTCAAAATTTTGATAATTCGTCCTTGAAGGTGGTGATTTGATGTCCATGAAGGGCTGTTGATCCAAGTAATTTAAAGCCATCCTTCCTTGTTGTACAAACCTCTTCCTCCTAAGTGGTTGTTCCCTTGTTATCAAGGTTAAGCTGCCTTGAAGACAAGATACTGAGTTTTTGTCCTTACAAAACCCCTCAAAGGTCCTTTATGCTGGTGGATCGGCTCTTGATCTTAGGAACTGGACCACTACTTCAGTTTCTTGGATCAAACTGAGTGTACATGGCACTCGCGATATACACGCTCCACTCTACACATGAACCCTATGGGTTTTGATGGTGCTCCAGTGACTATAATAATGTATTCTTGCAAAATCTTTAACTTCAGCAATACGCTGATCCCATAGCCATGGAATATAGGCCTATGAGGGGATTTAATAGGCTTGTCTAGAATTAAGGCACAATTGTAGAGAACAATACCTCTGGTAGGACTCTCAGTATCTGTTATCGTCACCGTAAATTGTACTAATTACAATATTTATGCAACGTCTCTATTAAAAATCGTTCTACGTAATATTGTTTGGCAAACTATTCTAAATTGTAATAATTTAATATTTTTTTTTTTGCTAATTTTTTTGTGAAAATGCATAATTAATATTTAGGATGCCGTTAAACTGTATCTAGTCGTACATATTGTGTCGGAGGGACTAGTAAGTTTTAGTCTGCCAGTAATATACACTATCTTAGTGGCTGTATTTTGATCCAACATTACAATAAGGTGTCGGGGCCGAAGACTGTTCAACTTGCCTCCCAGCATACATAAGGGGGATTACCCAAACAGACCCCTTGCCGTCTTCAAGCTGGCACTGGACAGCACCTAAAGTCGGTAACTGACCGCAGCTCGGGCGGGCTGTGGCCTTGTACATTGGGATTGCGTGCAGCCAGCAGTAACAGCTGTGTGATCAGGCTCTGATCAACCAGGAGGCCTGGTCACAGACCGGCCACAGGGGCGTTGACCCCAGAAATGAACATCTAAAATGGCTATAAAATACGACAGGTTGGTAGGAAGACACATTGCAACAGCTTAGTGTATCTAACATGTTGCATATGTGTCTACTAAACCCCGGGACACTCTCTCCAGGTATAATCTCCCAGGGTGTTGTTATGATCTCCCAGGTATTGCATGATCTCCCAGTGATGTTGTAAGATCTCCCAGGTATGCATGATTCCCAGGGTGTTGTAAGATCTCCCAGTGTTGTATGATCTCCAGGTGTAGTATGATCTCCCAGGTGTTTTGTAGGATCTCCCAAGGTGTTGTATGATCTCCCAGAGGTGTTGTATGATCTTCCAGGTGTTGTTATGATCTCCTCAGGTGTTGTATGATCTCCCCAGTTGTTGTATGATTCTCCAGGTGTTGTTTGATCTCCCAGGTATTGATGATCTCCCTGGTGTTTGCATTTTCTCCAGGTTGTTGCATGATCTCCAGGTGTTGAATGATCTTCCAGGTGTTGTATGATCTCCCAGGTGTTGTATGAACTCCAGGTGTTGTATGACCCCGGGTGTTGTTGATCTCCCAGGTATTGCTGATCTCCCAGATGTTGTATGATCTACCAGGTGTTGTATGATCTCCCAGGTGTTGCATGATCTCACAGCTGTTGTAATGATCTCCCAGGTGTTGTATGATCCCCAGTGTTGTATGATCTCCAGGTGTTGTAGAATCGCCCAGGTGTTGTCATGATCTCCCAGGTGTAGCATGATCTCCCAGGAGTTGTTGATCTCCCAGGGTTGTTATGATCTCCAGGTCGTTGTATGATCTCCCAGGTGTTGTATGATCTCCCAGGTGTTGTATGATCTCCCAGGTGTTGTATGATCTCCCAGGTGTTGCATGATCTCCCAGGTGTTGCATGATCTCCCAGGTGTTGTATGATCTCCCAGGTGTTGTATGAATCTCCCGGGGTTGTATGATCTCCAGGTGTTTGTTATGATCTCCCAGGTGTTGTACGATCTACCAGGTGTTGTTTTATCTCCCAGGTGTTGCAATGATCTCCAGGTGTTGTTCTGATCTCAAGGTGTTTTATGATCTCTCAGGTGTTGTATCATCCTCACAGGTGTGGGGATCTTTCCCAGGATGTTGTATTGAATCTCCCAGGTTTGCATGATCTCGGAAGGTGTTGATAATCTCCCAGGAGTTGTATGATCTCCCAGGTGTTGTATGATCTCCCAGGTGTTGTATGATCTCCCAGGTGTTGTATGATCTCCCAGGTGTTGTATGATCTCCCAGGTGTTGTATGATCTCCCATGTGTTGTATGATTTCCCAGGTGTTGCATGATCTCCCAGGTGTTGTATGATCTACCAGGTGTTGTTGATCGCCCAGGTGTTGTTTGATTCACAGGGTGTTGTTGAACTCCCAGGTTTTGTAGGATTCTCCAGGTGTTGTATGATCTCCCTGGGGTTGTAGACATCCCAGGTGTTTGTATGGTTTCCATGGTGTTGTATGATCTCCCAGGTATTGCATGATCTCCCAGGTGTTGCATGATCTCCCAGGTGTTGCATGATCTCCCAGGTGTTGTATGATCTCCCAGGTGTTGTATGACCTCCCAGGTGTTGTATGATCTCCCAGGTGTTGTATGATCTCCCAGGTGTTGTATGATCTCCCAGGTGTTGTATGATCTCCCATGTGTGTATGAATCTCAGGTGTTGTACTGATCTCCCAGGTGTTGTTTATGATATCTCCCTAGTGTTGTTGAATATCCAGGTGTTGTTGATCTCCCAGGGGTTGTATGATCTCCCAGGTGTTGCTTGATCTCCAGGTGTTGTATGATCCCCAGGTGTTGTATGGATCTCAGGTGTTGTATGATCTCCATGTGTTGTATGGTCTCCCCGGTGTTGTATGATCTCAGGTGTGTATGATCTCCCAGGATGTGGTATGATCTCCAGCAGTGTTGTATGATCTCCCAGGTGTTGTATGATCTCCCAGGTGTTGTATGATCTCCCAGGTATTGCATGATCTCCCAGGTGTTGCATGATCTCCCAGGTGTTGTATGATCTCCCAGGTGTTGTATGATCTCCCAGGTGTTGTATGACCTCCCAGGTGTTGTATGACCTCCCAGGTGTTGTATGATCTCCCAGGTATTGCATGATATCCCAGATGTTGTATGATCTACCAGGTGTTGTATGACCTCCCAGGTGTTCTATGATCTCCTAGGTGTTGTATGATCTCCCAGGTATTGCATGATCTCCCAGGTGTTGTATGATCTCCCAGGTATTGCATGATCTCCCAGGTGTTGTATGATCTCCCAGGTATTGCATGGTCTCCCAGGTGTTGTATGATCTCCCAGGTGTTGTATGATCTCCCAGGTGTTGTATGATCTCCCAGGTGTTGTATGATCTCCCAGGTGTTGTATGATGTCCCAGGTGTTGTATGATCTCCCAGGTGTTGTATGATCTCCCAGGTGTTGTATGATCTCCCAGGTGTTGTATGATCTCCCAGGTATTGCATGATCTCCCAGGTGTTGCATTATCTCCCAGGTGTTGCATGATCTCCCAGGTGTTGTGTGATCTCCCAGGTGTTGTATGATCTCCCAGGTGTTGTATGACCTCCCAGGTGTTGTATGACTTCCCAGGTGTTGTATGATCTCCCAGGTATTGCATGATCTCCCAGATGTTGTATGATCAACAGGTGTTGTATGATCTCCCAGGTATTCATGATCTCTCCCAGTTGTTGTCTGATCTCAGGGTGTTGTAATGATCTCCAGGTGGTGTATGATCTCCCAGGTGTTGTATGATCTACAAGGTGTTGTATGATTCCAGGGTGTTGCTTGATTCCAGGTGTTGATGATCTCCCAGGTGTTGTATGATCTCCAGGTGTTGTCTGATCTCCCAGGTGTTTGTATGATTCCCGGAGTTGTTATGATACTCAGGTGTTGTATGGATCTCCAGGGGTAGTATGATATCCCAGGTGTTGTATGATATCCCAGGTGTTGTTTGATCTCCCAGGTGTTGTCATGATCTCCCAAGGTGGTGTATGATCTCCCAGGTGTTGTAGGAACTCCCAGGTGTTGTTATGATCTCCCAGGTGTTGTATGGATCTCACAGTGTTGCACTGATCTCCAGGTGTTGTATGATCTCCCAGGTGTTTTATGATCTCTCAGGTGTTGTATGATTCCAGGTTGTTGATTGATCTCCCAGGTGTTGTATGATCTCCCAGTGTGTGCATGATTCTCCAGGGTTGTATAATCTCCAAGGTGTTGTTTGATCTCCAGGTGTTGTATGATCTCCCAGGTGTTGTATGATCTCCCAGGTGTTGTATGATCTCCCAGGTGTTGTATGATCTCCCAGGTGTTGTATGATCTCCCAGGTGTTGTAAGCACTCTCCCGGTGTTGATGATCTCCAGGTGTTGTATGTCTCCCAGGTGGATGGTTCGATCTCAAGGTGTTGTTATGATACTGTCCGGCGTCACGTAGTGTGTGTGTACATCCATAGTGTTGCGCATGATAATCGTCTCACTAGGTGTTGTCATGATTCCCAGGTGTTGTATTGATCTACCAGGTATTGCATAATCTCCCAGGTGTTGCATGATCTCCCAGGTGTTGTATGATCTCCCAGGTGTTGTATTATCTCCCAGGTGTTGTATGATCTCCCAGGTGTTGTATGATTGATCTACCAGGTGTTGTATGACCCCCAGGTGTTGTATGATCTCCAGGTGTTGTCACCTACTTGTTCTCCATCGACTGAGAGTATTGGCTCCCCCAATGATCCTCCAGACCTGTTTGTAGCAGATCTCCAACAGGTCTTGTATGACCTCCCAGGTGTTGTATGATCTCCCAGATGTTGTATGATCTCCCAGGTGTTGTATGATCTCCCAGGTGTTGTATGACCTCCCAGGTGTTGTATGATCTCCCAGGTGTTGTATGATCTCCCAGGTGTTGCATGATCTCCCAGGTGTTGTATGATCTCCCAGGTGTTGTATGATCTCCCAGGTGTTGTATCTTCTCCCCAGGGTGTTGTATCATCTCCAGGTGTTGTAGAGTCTCCAGGGGGATTGGCTATGATCTCAGAAGGTGTTGTAAATCTCCAGGAGTTGTATGATCTCCCAGGTGTTGTAGGATCTACAGGTGTAGTTGTATGATCTCCCCTGGTGTTGTTATGATCTCCCGGTGTTGTAATATGATCTCCAGGTTGTTGTTGATCTCTCCGGTGTAGTATGACTCTCCAGGTGTTGCATGATATCCAGGTGCTTGTATGATCTCCCAGGTGTTGTATGATCTCCCAGGTTGATTGTATGATCTCCAGGGGTTGTATGATCTCCACAGGTGGTTGTATGATCTCCAGGTGTTGTATGATCACCATGTGTTGTATGACCCTCCCAGGTGTTAGTTATGATCTTCCATGTGTTGTATGATCCTCCAGGTATTGCTTGATCTCCCCAGGTGGAGTGCATGGATCTCCCAGGTGTTGCATGATCTCCCAGGTGTTGTATGATCTCCAGGTGTTTGTATGACCTCCAGGTGTTGTATGATCTTCAGGGGTTGTATGAATCTCTCAGTGAGTTGTATGATTCTCCAGGTGTTGTATGATCGCCCAGGTGTTGTATGATCTCCCAGGTGTTGTATGAGTCTTCCCAGGTGTTGACTGATCTCCCAGTGTTCGTATATGATCTCCCAGGTGTTGTATGATCTCCCGGGTGTTGTATGATCTCCCAGGTGTTGCATGATCTCCCAGGTGTTGTATGATCTCCCAGGTGTTGTATGATCTCCCAGGTGTTGTATGATCTCCCAGGTGTTGTATGATCTCCCAGGTGTTGTATGATCTCCAGGTGTTGTATGATCTCCAGGTGGTTGTATGATCTCCCAGGTGTTGTATGATCTCCCAGGTGTTGTATGATCTCCCAGGTGTTGTATGATCTCCCAGGTATTGCATGATCTCCCAGGTGTTGCATGATCTCCCAGGTGTTGTATGATCTCCCAGGTGTTGTATGATCTCCCAGGTGTTGTATGACCTCCCAGGTGTTGTTATGACCTCCAGGTGTTGTATGATCTCCCAGGTATGGCTTGATATCCAGATGTTGTATGATCTACCAAGGTGTTGTATGACCTCCCAGGATGTTCTAGGATCTCCCAGGTGTTGTATGATTCTCCCAGGTATTGCATTGATCTCCCAGGTGTTGTTCTTATGATCTCCGGTAGCTGCATGAACTCCCAGGTTTTGTATGATCTCCCCAGGTATTGCTGGGTCTCCCAGGTGTTGTATGATCTCCCAGGTGTTGTACTGATTCCAGGTGTTGTATGATCTCCCAGGTGTTGTATGAATCTCCCCAGGTGTTGTATGATCTCCCAGGTGTTGTATGATCTCCCAGGTGTTGTATGATCTCCCAGGTGTTGTATGATCTCCCAGGTGTTGTATGATCTCCAAGGTATTGCAAGATCTCCAGGTGTTGATTATTCCCAGGTTGTGCATGATCTCCCAGCTGGTGTTGTGTGATCTCCCAGGTGTAGGATGATCTCCCAGTGTTTGTATGACCTCCCCAGGTGTTGTATGACCACCCAGGTGTTGTATGATCTCCCAGGTATGCATGAACTCCCAGATGTTGTATGATCTACCAGGTGTTGTATGATCTCCCAGGTATTGCATGATCTCCCAGATGTTGTATGATCACCCAGGTGTTGACTGTTCTCAGGTGTTAGATCATCCCAGGTGTTGTATGATCCTCCAGGTGTTGTATGATCTCCCAGGTGTTGCATGATCTCCCAGGTGTTGCATGATCTCCCAGGTGTTGTATGATCTCCCAGGTGTTGTATGATCTCCCAGGTGTTGTATGATCTACCAGGAGTGTATGCTCTCCCAGGTGTTGTATGATCTCCCAGGGTGTTGTATGATCTCAGGTGTTGTATGATCTCCAGGTGTTGTATGATTCTCCCAGGTGTTGTATGATCTCCAGGTGGTTTGAAATGACTCTCCCAGGGTTGTATGATCTCCAGGTGTTGTATGATCTCCAGATGTAGAGTAGTTTGTATGATCTCTCCCAAGGTCGCGCGCGCTCGTTATCTCCAGGTGTTGTTTGATCTCCCAGGTGTTTTCTGGTCTTTCAGGTGTTGTATGCATCTCCCAGGTGTTTGTATGATTCTCCCAGGTGTTGTATGATCTCCCAGGTGTTGCTTGATCTCCAGGTGTTGTATAGATCTCCCAGGTGTGTTGTAGGATTCCCGGTGTTGTATGTCTCCAGGTTGTTGTATGATCTCCCAGGTGTTGTATGATCTCCCATGTGTTGTATGATCTCCCAGGTGTTGTATGATCTCCCAGGTGTTGTATGATCTCCCAGGTGTTGCATGATCTCCCAGGTGTTGTCATGATCTCCCAGGTTTGTTGTTTGTTCTCCCAGGTGTTGTTATGATTCCAGGTGTTGTAGATTCCCAGGTGGTGTATGATCCTCCAGGTGGTTGTAGATCTCCCAGGTGTTGTATGATCTCACAGGTATTGCATAATCTCCCAGGTGTTCGCATGATCTCCAGGTGTGTATGATCTCCCAGGTGTTGTATTATCTCCCGGTGTTGTATGATCTCCCAGGTGTTGTTTTGATCTCCACGCGTGTTGTATGACCTACCAGGTGTTGTATGATCTCCCAGGTGTTGTATGAATTACCAGTATTGGCTGATCACTCCAGATGTTGTTGATCTCCCAGGTCTTGTATGGACTCCCAGGTGTGTGTTGATCTCCCAGATGTGTAATGATCTCCCAGGTGTTGTATGATCTCCAAGGTGTTGTTGAGCCTCCCAGGTGTTGTCTGATCTCCCTGTGTTGTATGAGCTTCAGGTATTGCATGATCCCAGGTCGTTGTATGATATCCAGGTATTGCATGATCTCCCAGGTGTTGCATGGATCTCCACCAGGTGTAGTATGATCCTCCTAGTTGTTGTTATGATCTTCCATGTGTTGTATAGATCTCCCAGGATTATTGCATGAATCTCCCGGTTTTGACATGATCTCCAGTTGTTGTATGATCTCCCAGGTGTTGTATGAATCTCCCAGGTGTTCGTATGATCTCCCAGGTGTGTATGAAATCTCCCAGGTGTTGGTATGATCTACCAGGTGTTGTTATGATGTCACAGGTGTTGTATGATCTCCCAGGTGTTGTATGATCTCCCAGGTGTTGTATGATCTCCCAGGTGTTGTATGATCTCCCAGGTATTGCATGATCTCCCAGGTGTTGCATTATCTCCCAGGTGTTGCATGATCTCCCAGGTGTTGTGTGATCTCCCAGGTGTTGTATGATCTCCCAGGTGTTGTATGACCTCCCAGGTGTTGTATGACTCCAGGTGTTGTATGATCTCCCAGGTATTGCATGATCTCCCAGATGTTGTATGATCTACCAGGTGTTGTATGATCTCCCAGGTATTGCATGATCTCCCAGATGTTGTATGATTCTCCCAGGTGTTGTATGATCTGTCCAGGTGTTGTATGTTCATCCCAGGTGTTGTCTGATCTCCCAGGTGTTGTATGATCTCCCAGGTGTTGCATGATCTCCCAGGTGTTGTATGATCTCCCAGGTGTTGTATGATCTCCCAGGTGTTGTATGATCTCCCAGGTGTTGTATGATCTCCAGGAGTTGTATGATCTCCAGGTGTTGTATGTATCTTGTCCAGGTGTTGTATGATCTCCAGGTGTTGTTGACCCTCCCAGGTGTTGTATGATCTCCCAGGTGTTGTATGATCTCCCAGGTGTTGTATGATTTCCCAGGTGTTGCATGATCTCCCAGGTGTTGTATGATCTCAGGTGTTGATGATCTCCCAGGTGTTGCTTGATCCTCCCAGGTGTTGTATGATCTCCCCAGGTTGTTTTATGATCTCTTCATGTGTTGTATGATCCTCCTGGTGTTGTATGAATCTCCCAGGTGTTGTATGATCTCCCAGGTTGTTTGCATGATCTCCCAGGTGTTGTCTAATCTCAAGGTGTTTTATGATCTCCCAGGTGTTGTATGATCTCCCAGGTGTTGTATGATCTCCCAGGTGTTGTATGATCTCCCAGGTGTTGTATGATCTCCCAGGTGTTGTATGATCTCCCAGGTGTTGTATGATCTCCCAGGTGTTGCATGATCTCCCAGGTGTTGTATGATCTCCCAGGTGTTGTATGATCTCCCAGGTGTTGTATGATCTCCCAGGTGTTGTATGATCTCCCAGGAGTTGTATGATCTCCCAGGTGTTGTATGATCTCCCAGGTGTTGTATGATCTCCCAGGTATTGCATGATCTCCCAGGTGTTGCATGATCTCCCAGGTGTTGTATGATCTCCCAGGTGTTGTATTATCTCCCAGGTGTTGTATGATCTCCCAGGTGTTGTATGATCTCCCAGGTGTTGTATGACCTCCCAGGTGTTGTATCGATCTCCCTGGTTGAGTATGAACTCCAGGTATTGGCATGATCTCCCAGTTGTTGTCTGATCTCAGGTCTTGTTTGACCTCCCAGGTGTTTGTATGATCTCCCGATGTTGTATGATCTCCCAGGTGTTGTATGATCTCCACAGGTGTTGCTCCATTGACGTCCCAGGTGTTGATGATCTCCCATGTGTTGTATGAGCTCCAGAGGTATTTGCATGATCTTCCCAGGTGTCTGTATGATCTCCCAGGGTCTTGCATGATCTCCCAGGTGTTGCATTATCTCCAGGGTGTTCGTATATCTCCTAGGTGTTGATTGATCTTCCATGTGTGTATGATCGCTCAGGTATTGCATGATCTCCAGGTGTCTGCATGATCTTCCCAGGTGTGTATGATCTCCCAGGTGTTGTATGATCTCCAGGTGTTGTATGACCTCCAGTGTTGTATGGTCTCCCACGGTGTTGTAAGTCTCCAGGGTATTGGCATGATCTCCAGATGTTGTATGATCTCCAGGTGTTTGTGTGACCTCCCAGGTGTTGTTCTCTGATTGCTACCAGGTGTAGCGTATGATCTCTCCATGTGTTGTATGATCTCCCAGGTGTTAGCGCTACTCGGACCTGCCACGGTGTTGTATGATCTCCCAGGTGTCTGTATGATCTTTTACTCCCCCCCCCCCCCCCCTCCTCCCAGGTATTGCATGATCTCCCAGGGTGTTGTATAGGATTCTCCCGTGAATGTTGCATGATCTCCCAGGTGTTGATAAGATCTTGGGTGTTGTATGATCTTCCAGGTGTTGTGTGCTCTCCCGGTTTTGTATGATCTCCCAGGTGTTGTTATTGACTATCCATGTGTTGTAGATCCCCAGGTATTGCATTGATCTCCCAGGTGATGCTGATTCCCAGTGTGTTGTTATGATCTCCCTAGCGTGTTGTATGATCTCCCAGATATTGCTGATCCCCAGGGTCTGCATGATCTCCCAGGTTTGTTGTATGATCTCCAGGTTTTGTATGATCTCCCAGGTGTTGTACGATCTCCCAGGGAATTGCATGATCTCCAGGTAGTTGTATGATCTCCCAGGTATTGAATGATTCCAGGTGTTCGCATCGATCGCCCGGTGTTGCAGATCTTCCAGATCTTGCATGATTCTCTCAGGTATTGCATAGATTCCCAGGGGTTGCATGAATTCCCAGGTGTTGTATGATCTCCAGGTGTTGTATGATCTCCTGGTATGATGATTCCAGGTGTTGCATGATCTCCCAGGTGTTGCATGATCTTCCCAGGTGTTGTATGATCTCCAGGTGTTGTATGATCTCCCAGGATAGTGTTGTATGGATCTCCCAGGGTTGTATGATCTCCTTGGTGTGTATGATCTCCCACGTGTTGTATGATCTCCAGGTGTTGTATGATCTCCCGGTGTTGTATTGATCTCCAGGTATTGTATGATCTCCCAGTGTTGTATGAATTCTCCCAGGTGTTGTATGATCTCCCAGGTGTTGTATTGATCTCAGGTGTTGTATGACCTCCAGGTGTTGTATTGATTCTCCCGGTGTTGTATGATCTCCCAGGTCGTTGCACGATCTCCCAGGTGTTGGTATGATCTCCCCAGGGTTTGCATGATCTCCCAGGTGTGTGTTTGATCTCCAGGTTGTTGTATGATTTCCATGGTGTTCGTATGATCGCCCAGATATTAGCAGGATCTCCAGGTGCTTGCATGATCTCCCAGGTGTTGTTGCTCTCCAGGTGTTGTTATGATTCTCCCAGTTTTGTATGATCTCCCAGGTGCATGTATGATCTCCCAGGTGTTTTGTATGATCTCCAGGTGTTGTATGATCTCCCAGGTATTGCATGATCTCCCAGGTGTTGCATGATCTCCCAGGTGTTGCATGATCTCCCAGGTGTTGCATGATCTCCCAGGTGTTGTATGATCTCCCAGGTGTTGTATGATCTCCCAGGTGTTGTATGATTCTCCAGGTGTTGTATGTCTCCCAGGTGTTGTATGAATCTCCCGTTAATTGCATGATCTCCCAGGGTGTTGCATGATCTCCCAGGTGTTGTATGATTCCAGGTGTTGATGATTCTCTAGGTGTTGTATGATCTCCCTGTGGTTTGTATGATCTCCCAGATGTTGTATGATCTCCCTGGTGTTGTATGATCTCCCAGGTGTTGTATGATCTCCCAGGTGTTGTATGATCTCCCAGGTGTTGTATGATCTCCCAGGTGTTGTATGATCTCCCAGGTGTTGTATGATCTCCCAGGTGTTGTATGATCTCCCACGGTTGTTCCTGTTGATCTTCCCTGTGTTCTATGATCTCCCAGGTGTTGTATGATTACCCAGGTGTTGTTATGATCTCCAAGGTGATGGTATGATCTCCCACGGTGTTGTATGATCTCCCAGCGTGTTGCATGATCTCCAGGTGTTGTATTGATCTCCCAGGTGTTTATGATCTCCAGGTGTTGTTTTGATTCCCAGGTGTTGTATGAACTCCCTGGTGTTGTATGATCTCCAGGTGTTGCATTGATCTCCCAGGTGTTGCATGATCTCAGGGTGTTGTATGATCTCCCTTGTGTTGCCATGATCTCCCAGGTGTTTATGATCTCCCAGGTGTGGTTGATCTCCCAGGGTGTTGCATGATTTTCCCCAGGTGTTGTATGATCTCCCAGCGTGGTTGGTGGTCTGGATCTCCCAGGTGTGGGTATTGATCTCCAGCATATTGGCGGGATGATCTCCTGGTGTAGCATGATCTAAGGTTTGTTGTATGAATCTCCAGGGGTTGTCATGAAACTCTCAGGTGTTGTATGATCTCCAGGTGTTGTTATGATCTCCCGGTGTTGTTTGATTTCCAGGTATTGCTGATCTCCCAGGTGTTGCATGATCTCCCTGGTGTTGCTGATTCTCACGGTGTTGTATTGATCTCCCAGGTGTTGTATGATCTCACCAGGTGTAGCATGATCTCCCCTGTGTTGTATGATCTCCAGATGTTGTATGATCTCCCTGGTGTCAGTTTTGATCTCCCAGGGTGTTGTAGGATCTCTCAGGATTGTTGCTAATGATCTCCCCCCAGGGATGTATGATCTCCAGTGTTGTATGATCTCCCAGGGGTTGTATGATCTCCCAGGTTGTTGTATGATTCCCAGGGGTTGTATGGGGATCTCCCAGGTGTTCTATGTCTAAAGGTTGTTGTATGATCTCCAAGGTGTTGTATGATCTTCCCAGGTTGTTGAATGATCTCCCAGGTGTTGTTGTGATTCCCTAGGTGTTTTATGATCTCCCAGGGTGTTGCATGATGCTCCCGGGTGTTGTATGATCTCCCAGGTGTTGTTATGAACTCCCAGGTGTTGTTGATCTCCCAGTGTTGGATGATCTCCAGGTGTTGGCATGATCTCCAGGTGTTGTATGATCTCCCAGGTGGTTGCTGATCTCCGGGGTGTTGGTTATGATCTCCCAGGTGTAGTATGATCTCCCAGGGCGATGTCTATGATCTCCCAGGTGTTGTATGATCTCCCAGGTGTTGTATGATCTCCCAGGTATTGTATGATCTCCCAGGTGTTGCATGATCTCCCAGAGTGTTGTATGATCCTACCAGGTGTTGATATGAGATCCTTCCCAGGTTTTGTATGATCTCCCAGATGTTGTACCGAAACATCTCCCAGGTGTTGTATGACCTCCCAGGTGTTGTATGATCTCCCAGGGTGTTGTATGATCTCCCAGGTATTTGCATGATCTCCCAGATGTTTATATGATCTCCCAGGTGTTGTCATGGACTCAAGGTGTGTATGATCTCCAGGTGTTGTAGATTTCTTTTTTCCTCAGGTGTTGTATGATCTCCCAGGTGTTGTATGACTCCAAGGTGTTGTATGATCTCCCACGGTGTTGGTATGATCTCCCAGGGTTGTATGATACTCCCAGGTGTTGTAAGACTCCCAGTGTGTTGCTATGACCTCCCTGAAAGTTGTATGTCTTCCAGGTGTTGTATGACTTTCTCCAGTTGTTATATGATCTCCAGGTGTTGTATGTCTCCCATGTTGTTGTATGGACCTCACAGGTGTTGTATGATCTCCCAGGTGTTGATTGATCTCCAGGTGTTGAACGAGATCTCCCAGAGTGATGTATGATCTCCCAAGAGGTGTTAGCATGTTCTCCCAGGTGTTGTATGATCTACCAGTGTGGTATATGATCTCCCAGGTGTTGTATGATCTCCAGTATTGCATGAACCTCTTATCAAACCTGTGACTACCTTCCCTTTTCCCTAGTTCCTGTATGACTCCCTACAGGTTTAGTACTTCCCCATGGCAATAATAATCATAATTTGGACTAAGTACTGGGTACATATTGACTGGCAGGTGCTGGGGGCCTTGATTTCAAAATTTTGATAATTCGTCCTTGAAGGTGGTGATTTGATGTCCATGAAGGGCTGTTGATCCAAATAATTTAAAGCCATCCTTCCCTTGGAACAAACCTCTTACCTCCTAAAGTGGTGTTCCCTTTGTTATCAAGGTTAAGCTGACCTTGAAGACAAGAAACTGATTTTTTGTCCTTACAAACCCCTCAAAGGGTCCTTTATGCTGGTGAGGGGCTCTTGATCTTAGGAACTGGACCAATACTTCAGTTTCTTGGATCAAACGTGAGTGTCTTCCATTCCCCGACACACTACATGACCCCTATGGGTTTAGTGCTCCCCGTGACTAATAATAATATTCTTGCAAATCTTTAACTTCAGCAATACGCTGATCACCATATCAAGAATATAGGCCTATGAAGGGATTAATAGGCTTGTCTAGAATTAAGCACAATTGTGAGACAATACCTCTGGTAGACTTCAGTATCTGTTATCGTCACCGTAAATTGTACTAATTACAATATTTATGCAACGTCTCTATTAAAAATCGTTCTATGTAATATTTTTGCAAACTATTATAAATTGTAATAAATTTAATATTTTTTTTTGCTAATTTTTTTTGTGAAAATGCATAATTAATATTTACTATGCCGTAAACTGTATCTAGTCTTAACTATTGTGTCGGGACTAGTACGTTTTAGTCTGCCAGAAATATACATTATCTTAGTGGCTGTATTTTGCATCCAACATTATAATAAGTGTCAGGGGCCCGAGACTGTTCAACTGCCTCCCAGCATACATAAGGGGGATTACCAACAGACCCCTGGCAGTCTTCAAGCTGGCACTGGACAAGCACCTAAAGTCGGTAACTGACCAGCCGGGCTGTGGCTTGTACATTGGATTGCGTGCAGCCAGCAGTAACAGCCTGGCTGATCAGGCTCTGATCAACCAGGAGGCCTGATCACAGACCGGGCCACGGGGGCGTTGACCCCCGGAACTGAATATTAAAATGGTATAAAATACCGACAGGTTGGTAGGTAAGACACATATGCAACAGTTAGGTATCTAACTGTTGCATATGTGTCTTACCTAACACCCCCGGAACTCTCTCCAGGTAAACTCCAGGTATAAACTGTATGTTGTGTACTGCGTAAAGAAATAAATTCAAGTACACGAGGCCCCATTTGTATGGCTCGTTTTTTCACATTATGGAATGCATCTAAAACGCTGCCTAATAGTGTGTTTACACTATCATATATTAAGTACTCAATACAGCTTGGCATAACAAAAATAAATCAAAATAAATACAGCCTCTCCTCACTTAACGACGGAGTTTCGTTCCTAAGACCATGTCGTTAAACGAATTTGTTGCTAAGTGAGGAGCATATTATAATGGTAGTGGGTTTGTGTCAGCCATCTTTGATATTGTTTTAACCCTTAAATGGTCCAAACGTATATATACGTTTTTTCAACATCTGAAAGTATGTAAAAATACGTAGATCTTTTTTTTTTGTTTTACATTTGAAACGTGTAAAAAAAACTTTTATCTAGATTTTTTTTGTTACATTTGAAAATATGTAAAATAAAGTAGATCTAATTTTGTAGCAATACAAATTTGAACGTCGATCTGTTTGGACCGTTTAACCCTTAAACGGTTCAAACAGATCGACGTTCAAATTTGTATTGCTACAAAAGTAGATCTACTTGTGTACATTAACCCTTAAACTTTAAGGGTTAATGTACACAGTACATACAATACTTATCTTAAAATACAGCATTGTTCGTCCTTCCCTTACACAATTGTTGTGTGAAAACGACTGAAAAGCAGCAAAAGCACTGAACATAACGAACAGTAACTCAGTTGAAAGCCAATCAAAATGTGGAACACCGACAAGAGTTGCTGTATGTGTAGTGACCTATATAAGCAACTTATAGGATTAAATAGCTACACTCAATTAATGCACCAACCTGGATCACACAGTTCTCAAGTCATCATACATGACCATATACTATGTATCTGCTCTGATAACATTACAGTAGAACCCCCATATCTGTGGATTCACTTTCTATGGTTTACCGTCACCTGAAAATAACCCTTAATTTCACTTAATAATTACCCAAAAGCTGTTGAAGTGTTTCCCATCAGTGAAAAGTGATAATTCTTATCTTACTGTATGTAATTTATCAATTAAACATTATCATAAGTATGTAAATGAAAAATGACCTGACCAGCCAGGTCAGATTACATGTGGCCAGCAGTAACAGGCTGGTTGATCAGACCCTGATCCACCACAAAGCCTAGTTACAGACTGGGCTGCAGGGGGTGTTGACCCCTGAAGCCCCTTTCCAGGTATATAGGCTTCACTACTTTTTGTGATTTTGGTCATCCATGGTAGGTCTAGGAAGGCATCCCCCGGGGATACCAGACCGCTACCATAGTCAGGGATCATTATTATTATAATCTATGGGTTTAGCGCTCTCGGTTGAGTGCTAAACCCATAGAATTATACAGCTTTAAGCGTTGTTACCACAGCTTTTAGTGATCATTTAATCACTTACTGCACCAGGAAAATCATTAGAGAGCCAGATAGGCCTACACAGGACAATAAAAATTAGGTCAACTATAAGCTTCAGTAAAGGAACACTGATAAACAAACAACTTTATTTCTCTCTGCAGTATACAAAATATAGTTTACAGGTAATAAAATACTGTTAAGCACAAAATAAAGTCACTACGATGAAGTGTACTTCAGGTAGACTAATGCTAGTGTTCACACGATACTTAAGACTTCGCACAGGTTACTGAGTACGTACACAAACAAATTTAGACGTTAATCCTTAAACTGTCCGAATGTAGATCTATGTTTGGACAGTTTAAGGGTTAAAAACAGTACAAACACCAAGACAATTTCTTTAAGATTGAATTATGAATACAAGTAATGAGAATAATAATACAGTAGGATCTCCATATCCACTGATTCAGTATCTGTTGTCTCAGTTATCCACAGTTTACTGTAGCCCTGAGAAAACTCTTAATTTAGCATAATAAAGACCACAAATTGCAAAAGTAGTGATGGTGACAGTTGTTTAACCCTTTGAGGGTCGACAGGCCCTCTCCGAAACTCGTTCTCAGGGTCGGCCAAATTTAAAAAAAAAAAAAAATTATTTTCTCTTATGAAAAGATAGAGAATCTTTTCCCGATCATAAAGACACCAAAAGTTTGAAATTTGATAGAAAACTTACGGAATTATGCTCTCGCAAAGTTAGCGGTCTCGGCGATGTTTACGCATCGGCGATTTTGCCCACTTTGAGCCCCATTTTCGGCCAATTTCACTGTACTAGTCGACAAAAAACATGAATATTTCGCTAGAACTCCATTTTTTCTATCGAATGGGTGCAAGAAACCACTCATTTATGAAATTCAACTATCCAGTACAGTGGTCAGAATTTAGTAATTTTGCCAATTTCACACAAATTTCAAAAGATGCCAATTTCCGAATAGGGTCCAGAATAAACAAGACAGACATTCCTGGCACTAAAATGACATTTCCTCTAGTCATTAGTCATGTCTCAAGGCCTCTCTTATATTCTTTTGCTTTCCACTTTGAATTTTTATTTTCACAAAAAATATAAGATTTACTGTTATGCAGACTACTGCATTAGTGTAAAAAATGGTATAAATATTATTGGTGTACTTGTGAAAGAATATTAGACTCACCAGTTGACGTGTATTGCACGCTTGGCACGATTTGTTTACTTTTGAAGTTTGGTAAAAATCGAACATTTCTACTACTTTGAGCTCAATTTCAAGGCACCTTTCTTTGTAAAACCAGTCAAAATCATCTCAATTTCTGTAACATGTCTTCCATTCTATAAAATGAGACCAAGAAAACTAGAATACAACAATAAATACCATACGAAAATACACTGCAAAGTCGCTGATTTATTCAAAAAAAATGGTCAAAGTTTTTTTTTTTCTCATTATGCACTGTGTGCTGCAGGATTTTTTTTAGACTGTGCACACTGACCACATAGACCCATTCTTTCATATGAAGGCCTACCAGCTTTCTCCCACTAGATTTGAGGCCGCTAGAATTTATGAGTACTAGTACGTCAAAAACCCCTACGCGTAAGACGTACTAGTACGACGAAAACCCTCAAAGGGTTAAAGCCCAAGAGAAGCTGTGAAGTGCTTCCCATCAATGAAAAAATAATAATTCTTCACTTACTGTGTAATTTATCAATTAAACCTTATAATAGGTATGTATAGGACTTATATACAGTGGTCCCTCAATAATCGTCCAGCCTGAAAGTCGTCCATTTCGGAAATAGTCCCGTTATTTCGTCTAAACATTGGCTCGCAAATGGTCCGTTAGCTCGCTAATCGTCTTTCGTCCTGGACGTGTATTCACGGCTCTGAGCCACCTCAGCCTCCCTTCCCAGCCAGTGTGCCATTGTTTACCAGTGAGCGACGGTCCCCTCACGTGTTCATACGAAATATTTCATAATATTCCATTCGTTTTAGTGCTTGCAAGTACTAAATAAGCTACCATGGCTCCAAAGAAAGCTCCTAGTGCCAAGCGCCAAACCTTTGGTAAAGAAGGTGAGAAATATGATTGAATTTAAGAAAAACATCATTGAACAATATGAAAGTGGCGTACTTGTGGCCGAACTGGCCAAGATGTATAACAAACCCCATACAACCATATCTTCCATTGTGGCAAAGAAAAAGGAAATAAAGGAAGCTGTTGTTGGAGAAAATTGTGGCCAGATTGTGTCCACAAGAGGGATTTTGAAGGGTTTGTGGCTGACCCTGATGAGCCTATGTCAGTTGTGAACTCTGTTGTGGCATTGGGGAGTTCCATGGGGTTGGATGCGAGTTTGGAGGATGTGGAAGAGTTGGTGGAAGACCACAATGAAGAGCTCACCACTGAGGAGCTGCAAGAGCTTCAGCAGGAACAGCAACAGATTGCAGCTCAGAATCTTGCTGCAGAGGAGGAGGAAGAGAGATGGAAGAAGTTGCCTTCTTCAGAAATTAAGGAGATTTTTGAAATGTGGGGTAAGATGGAAAGATTTATGGAGAAACATCACCCTGAGAAGGATGTTGGAAGCCATATTGGCAACTTGTACAGTGACAGAGTCTTGCCCCATTTTAGGGAAGTGTTAAAGATACTCCAGAAACAGAGCTCTCTGGACAGTTTTTTTGCGAGACAGGACTCCAGTGACTCTCAAGCTGGTCCTAGTTGCATTAAGAAACAGAGAAGAGAAGCAACCCCAGAAAAGCAATTGGTACCTGAGGTGCTGCTGGAAGGGGATTCCCCTTCCAAACTATAAACAATCCACTCTCTCTCCTCCTCCTCCAGTCTCCCATACACTAAGAAGAATCACCAATAAAGGTAAGTGTTATGCTGTTAATGTTTCATTCATCATGTCCCATTGTATTGTTTATGTACTACATCTATATTTCATGTAAAAAAATTTTTTGTTTTAATACTTCTGGGTGTTAGGAACGGATTAATTGTATTTACATTATTTCTTATGGGGAAAATTGATTCGAAAATTGTCTATTTCGATAATAGTCCCACTTCCAGGAACGGATTATGGACGATAATTGAGGGACCACTGTATAGAGTTTGCTACTATCCTGAGTTTGTTACCATCCAATGTTTGTTACTGTCCAGGGTTTGTTACTATCCAGGGTTTGTTACTATCCAGGGTTTGTTACTATCCAGGGTTTGTTACTATCCAGGGTTTGTTACTATCCAGGGTTTGTTACTATCCAGGGTTTGTTACTATCCAGGGTTTGTTACTATCCAGGGTTTGCTTTCTATCCAGGGTTTGTTACTATCCAGGGTTTGTTACTATCCAGGGTTTGTTACTATCAGGGTTTGTTACTATTCAGGGTTTGTCACTATCCAGGTTTGTTACTATCCAGGGTTTGTTACTATCCAGGGTTTGTCATTATCCAGGGTTTGTTACTATCCAGAGCTTGTCACTATCCAGAGCTTGTCACTATCCAGAGCTTGTCACTATCCAGGTTTTGGTATCCACGGCAGGTCCCTGGGACGTATCCCTGTGGATATGGGGGTCCTATTGTATTGATAATTATTACCACATTTGTGGTTGGGCAAACTGTTAAAGATATTTAACACAAACATATTTTGCAGTGCTAAATGAATTCCAAAGGTTAAGGAAGAGAGTGCAGAGGCATATAAAAGGAGCAGAAGCAAGGCACAGTTGTTCACAAATTGAAGAATGTAAGAATAACCCCAGAAATCTCTGGCAACAACTAAAACAGCTGGAGTATAGCCATAAACCTGTAGACAGATCTAACAGAGATAAATATTGATAATGCAGTATGCCATGAAACTAGAGGGGTGGTTTCAAAAATTTTTGATTTTTTTAATTATTTTAATAAAATCTTGCTGCATAACTCTTGTGGGTTTAGCACTTCAATAAGTTTTAAACTTACTACAGCAATAAAGACGTCACCCCAAACAGTCGTTAACTAGTAGATGTATCTTACGACTTCTTGTGAAAAGAAGTGTAAACTTGTGTTGTAGGCAGATGACAGTGCTCTGTTAGTGTCAGGTAAAGACCCACAAGATATAGCTAATTTACTATAACTAGAACTAGAGTCCTGTAGCAAATGGTTATTAGACAACAAACTACAGCGTCTCCTCACTAAGCAACATACTCGATTATCAATGCCTTGGACTTACGATGGGCTCCTTGACCAGTATACATACCTAAATAATGTATATTAGAGCTGATTTCCTCTATTCTGTTTATTACAATATACAGTACACTACTGTATAAACATTTAAAAATATACCAGAAATGTTATAAATGGTTCAAATGTGACATTAAAACAGTATCAAAGATGGTTGACATAAACTCACCACAATTATAATACGATCCTCATTTAGCCACAAATTCGTTTACCAACTTGGTCTTAGGAATGCAACTCTGTCATTAAGTGAGGAGAGGCTATATTGTTGCACCTCAGCAAAACAGAAGCCATACACTTTTAATGTCTGGTGTAATGGGGAACCCATCACGTCAGTGTAATGGGGAACCCATCATGTCAGTGTAATGGGGAACCCATCACGTCAGTGTAATGGGGAACCCATCACGTCAGTGTAGTGGGAACCCATCACGTCAGGGGTAGTGGGGAACCCATCACGTCATGAAAGTGGGGAACCCATCACGTCAGTGTAGTGGGGAACCCATCACGTCAGTGTAGTGGGGAACCCATCACGTCAGTGTAGTGGGGAACCCATCACGTCAGTGTAGTGGGGAACCCATAAAGTCAGTGTAGTGGGGAACCCACACGTCAGTGAGTGGGAACCCATCACGTCAGTGTAGGGGGGGAACCCATCACGTCAGTGTAGTGGGGAACCCATCACGTCAGTGTAGTGGGGAACCCATCACGTCAGTGTAGTGGGGAACCCATCACGTCAGTGTAATGGGGAATCCATCATGTCAGTGTAGTGGGGAACCCATCACGTCAGTGTAATGGGGAATCCATCATGTCAGTGTAATGGGGAACCCATCACATCAGTGTAATGGGGAACCCATCACGTCAATGTAATGGGGAACCCATCAAGTTAGGCACAGTGTCTACCTACTGAGGCACAGTGTCTACCTACTGAGGCACAGTGTCTAGCTCTTATACGATGCTATATAGATTATTCTTGTTCTTCATGGTATTCTGGTTCAACCAAAAAAAAAAAAAATGACAGACTACAAATTATCCAGAACATAATGAGATTCATCTTAGGCCCAAAAGAGAGCATAGGCCTACAGAATTACAACAACTGGATATACTGACTCTTGAAGACAGTTAAATCATGTTTATAAAATTGCTTTCATGCCTAACAATATTTTATTACACATCGACTACATTATTTTTGCCCTGCGTAAAAATTAAAATTTGAATTTGACAAAAATACGCAGCTAGGTATCCAGGGTTTGTTTTGAGTCGCTGTTTTAATGCACTTTTCTCCTTCATTAAACAAAATTATTAACTAAGAAATTATGTTACATCACCTTTATGCTTCACCTGTTCTTATTTCTCACTTATCTTGAATTATTCAATGTATGTAAAGCACTAAATCCACATGGGTTATTGAGAGCAAGGAGTGTTGCAGACTCAATCATTAATTCATCCTCTGAGGACAACATGGATACATTTTAATATACTCTAGGTAATTCAATTGTTTTAAGACAAACTATACACCTTATAAACCAGGAAACGGATGGGTTTTGAACCTGTAACAAGTGAGTCCTAATACAGCAAGTCCTTGACTTGCACATTGCCAATCTTCTGTATTGTTTATCGTATCATTATTATACACAATAATGTATAATAACGTATAATAATTGTGTATAATATCATTATTATACATTATTGCATATAATATCATTATTATACAGAAGGTCCTCAATGTGTTTGTAAGTTGAAGAATTAACGTACACACAGGCCAGTGTGTTAACACATTGGCCAGTGTGTTAACACATTGGCCAGTGTGTTAACACACTGGCCTGTGTGTATTATGACACTTGCCATGAGTTTAAAACCCTACTTGTTCCATAATTTATTAACAGTCGTGCTACTATGATTTCGTGAATCATACATCTCATATCTTGTAACACACTAAACCCAAAAATGGATTAAAAAAAGTTTATTACAATACATGCTTCTTGTCTTCCAGATTCAAAAATAATTTTAACACATTGAAAAAGTTACATTTATAAAGAGTAGACAATACGTACACTTGTGTTCGTCTTCCAGTGTACACTTGTGTTCATCTTCCAGTGTACACTGAGTTTACATTTATCCCAATCTTACAGTATAGTATACACTGAGGCATTTGTCTCTCCGTGTATTCCGAGTGTACATTAATTCCTCTCACAGTATATACACACTGAGAGGTATTCCTCTCACAGGATATATACACTGAGAGGTATTCCTCTTACAGGATATATACACTGAGAGGTATTCCTCTTACAGGATATATACACTGAGAGGTAGTAGTCTCAGTGCATATATCTCACAGGACATATGCACTGAGATGTATTCTTCCCACAGTATATATACACAGATATTCCTCTCAGTATATATACAGTGAGGTATTCCTCTCACAGTATATATACACTGAGGTTATTATCTCTCAGTATATGCCGAGTATACAGTAGAAGTTAAAGCATCCTTGACCGGCCATACGCAGCCTCTCGGGTAAAACATCTTGCAACAGAATAAGCTTATGGAGGAAATACACAGGTTACAAAAGTATTAACTGGGGAAACACGTCACTCTGATAAAGCTCTCAGTCTTGAGGTCGGGGAACTGGGGTAAATTACCCCAAATGGGGTAAAAATGAAAATCACGAGGAAAACAAAGGTTCAGTGAACATAAAACTGCAGTTTATATTTCATTTTATTTTCTAATTTTGTATTTATTTTTAAAGTTGCTTTTTTGCTTGTATGATTGTATTCTCCATACAAATGGACACTATAAACTATTTTGAATTCGAGTTCTGTTTGTGTTTTCTGGATTCTGTAGACTTTAAAGTCTAGTGGGGAATTTCGCTCTCCATAAACTTGTTTTGGGGTAATACCCCAAAAAAGTTCACCGACCTCTGCTATACACAGAGCAAACCATTTCACTATGATAAAACTCTATACAGAGCAACACATTTCCCCAATGGAAGATTCTTCAGCGAGTTTCATGGATCCATAGCATGGACATTATTATATATAAAAAATGCTTGTCTTAGAGTGAAAGTCATCCCATTAAGCGTACATTCTAGCAGAGTACGTTCTGTCACTCATTGGTACTCACATCAACCAATATGCAGCCTTAATGACCCTCGTGTGGTTGATAAACATTAACCTGATAAACCAACCAGCCAACCAATCATAAAAAATAACACATTACCTGGCGCTTATGCAACTGCACAACTCAAAAAAAATAACAGGTGGTCCTTGACTTACAATGGTGTTATGATCGTCCTAAGTTAAAAATATTGTAAGTCAAATATGAATATGAGATGATAAATAAATAAATACCTACTGTCAATGAATAGGTAAACAAATAATTACACTAAATACCAGTATTGAAAATTAAATAAATAGATACAAATCTGGTTCATACAGCTGCTATGGTCAGTGACCCCAAATGTTAACCCTTAAACTTCCCAAACGTAGATCTACGTTTGTGCGCGTAGTGCTCCGACCTTAATTTTCTCCATAAGAAACAATGTAAAATGTAGATCTACGTTCAGAGCGCTACGCGTGCAAATGTAGATCTACGTTTAGACAGTTTAAGGGTTAAGCAAGAAGCCAGCGGTGGAAGAGATCATTTTTTCCTTATCGAATGCATCTAAAATGCCTGTTAATGTGTTTACAATATTATGTATTGAGTGCTCAATACAGCTAGGCATAAAAATTCAAATAAATACACTGTCCATACAAAACCTACCAAAAATATGGCGCCAGTCCTTCCCTTATGCAACTGTTGTATGAAAACGGTAATAATGGAGGAAAAGTGATAAAAGCATCGAGCATAATGAATAATAACTCCAGTGAAAGAAAATGAAAAGATAGAACACCAGAAAGTGAGAGCTGTATGTGCAGGGCCCTCCTTTATGTCCAGGGCCCTCCTGTACGTCCAGGGCCCTCCTGCACATGCAGGGCCCTCCTGTACTTGCAGGGCCCTCCTGTACTTGCAGGGCCCTCCTGTACTTGCAGGGCCCTCCTGTACTTGCAGGGCCCTCCTGTACATGCAGGGCTCTCCTGTACATGCAGGGCCCTCCTGTACGTGTAGGGCTCTCCTGTACATGCAGGGCCCTCCTGTACGTGCAGGGCCCTCCTGTACGTGCAGGGCTCTCCTGTACGTGCAGGGCTCTCCTGTACGTGCAGGGCTCTCCTGTACGTGCAGGGCCCTCCTGTACGTGCAGGGCTCTCCTGTACATGCAGGGCCCTCCTGTACGTGCAGGGCCCTCCTGTACGTCCAGGGCCCTCCCGTACGTCCAGGGCCCTCCTGCACAAGTTTATCCTATCAATAATTGTACAGTACTGAATGCGCATCACTATTACATCATCGTAAAGTTGAAACATCATAAGTCGGACCATTATAAAGCAAGGAACACCTGTGTGTAAACAACTACCTTCTGTTTTTATTATCACATTCTTTACTATATAATAATGAAACTTTTCAAGTTTCTTGAGTGTAAGCGTATCACAGAGTTAATAAACAGGAAGCTTATCAGCTGTATCTGTTGCAATGTTGCTCATTCTTGAGTGGTTTCATGCAGTGCAACATATGATAGAGTTGCTTCTCAGAAACCACAATACAGTATGTAAAGTAAAAGGACACAAGTGCAACTAATGTGACATTTATTGTGGCAATGTTTCGCTCTCCAGGAGCTTTATCAAGCTTGATAAAGCTCCTGGAGAGCGAAACGTTGCCACAATAAATGTCACATTAGTTGCACTTGTGTCCTTTTACTTTACATATTGTCGGTAATTCTACCAACTTTATTACACAATACAGTAGAACCTTTGTATCTGCGGATTAAGTTTCCATGGTTTATCATGGCCCAAAAATAATCCTTAATTTTGCTTAATAATGACCCTAAAGCACAATAGTAGTGATGGTGGCAGGACTTCAAAGCCTAAGAGAAGCCTTGAAGTGTTTCCCATCAGCGAAAAAGTGAATTCTCGACTCACTGTGCATAATTTATCAATTAAACTCTCGTAGCTATGAAAATCAACAACTTATATAAATAGGGTTCACTACTATCACTGTTTTGGGAAACCAAGGTCGGTCTTGGAACGTATCGCACGCAAATACCAGGCCACTACTGTAGATCCGTCCTCTAAACTTTTTCCATACACAATACGATGTAGGAGCTTTTTACATGACCTAAACAGCAACAACAATTATACTATGTTAGGTTAATGTAACATAAATTAACCTATGTTTACACATCGTTAACCACCAATTAGAAAATGTACAAAAGGGTTTTGTTAACGAACACAAGACACACTATCAATGCATAACTTTCTTGCATTGTATTTCATGAAGTGGTAAATCTAGGTGAGTCATGCAACACAAATGTTAAGGTTCAGTCCTCCATTAGACCTCTGGCTATCTTCAAGACCCCCTGGTTGTCTTCAAGACCCCCTGGTTGTCTTTAAGACCCCTGGTTGTCTTCAAGACCCCTGGTTATCTTCAAGACTCCTGGTTGTCTTCAAGACCCCCTGGTTGTCTTCAAGACCCCCTGGTTGTCTTCAAGACCCCTGGTTGTCCTCAAGAGGGAGCTGGACAGACACACAGTACCTGACCAGCCAGGCTGTGGTTCCTACACTGGTTTATGTGCTGCCAGCAGTAACAACCTGGTTGATCAGGTCCTGATCCACCACCAGGCCTGGGCCACAGAAGCCTTGACCCCCTGAGCCTCCTCCAGGGGCTCAGGGGGTCAGACCTTTCACAGCAGTGAGAAGCACTCAACAACTTTATCCATTACATCAGTTTCAAATAGCAATAATCGTACCTCGGATAAACCTCACTGGTTACGATAATGCCACTGTGCTAAGCTTCCATTACATACATGTCGCAGTTGTCACTCGGCATAAAAACATTAATATTATTCAAAAAATTATTTTCAACATATTGGCCATTTCCCATCAAGGCAGGTGACCCAAAAAAGAAGAAACACTTGCACCATCACTCACTCCATGACTGTCTTTCTAGAGGCCACGACTCAAGTTTTATGTAATAATATGTCCAAATATACTTAGCATCTCGACCTTACATAGCACAAAGTATTACTGAATATTGAAGATTACAGAACTTGGCTCACATCGTCACATCACATTCAGTTTATGTTAAAAATACTGTATTAACATCAATTAATGTTGGCATATTATTTGAGCAAAGTCACGGCAAGAAAATGTTTGTTCGAAATAACTTAAAAATAACAATGGTAAAAAACATAAGCATTTTAGAGATTGAAGTCCATGAATTAATATTCTTAATCGCCTTTAACCGAAAAGAACAGTTGTTGGATGCCGATGGTGAGCGACTCTGTGGATGAGGAAGGAATATATGATTAGAGTTTGTAACAAGATCACACTATTACAATAAATAATAATAATTATAATATAATAATAATCTTCATTTCTACAAGGACAGTGGACCCCCGCCTTATGATATTATTTCATTCCAGAAGTCTGTTCGGGTGCCGTTACCGACCGAATTTGTTCCCATAAGGAATATTGTGAATTAGATTAGTCTGTTTCAGACCCCCAAAAATACACGTACAAAGGCACTTACAAAAATACACTTACATAACTGGTCGAGTTGGGAGCTGATCGTAAGGCGGGGATCCACTGTACATATACAAGGTATACAGACTATAGCTGACATCAATGACATACAACTACGTATATAGAAAGCCTCTTGTTAGGCTGAGCATTTCTTGCAAATTAGGTCAATTTTGTCCCCAGGATGAGACACCATTAGGTACTTACTGCTAGGTGAACAGTGACAGCAGGTGTAAGGTGACTAACACCCAGGTACCTACTTACTGCTCAGCTCCTCGGTTCAACTTGCAGGCCTGTCCCAAAACTGCATATGAAAAGGTATTCCCTAAAATACCTTTTTCAGAATTCATTCTGAATATGTTTTAATTCATTTAAATTCCATTCTGAATTCTGATGCTTATATACCTTTTATATACCTTTGAGGAGTTTCGAGAGTCTTCTCCCAAAGCCCGGCCATAGGCCAGGCTCATTTTTATTGACCAGTAATAAAGATACTGTAACAGATTAAACTTTTAATGGGCCATATTGCTCTAAGTAATCCCAACTATTTTTTAAGTTTAAAAAATTTTCATTATTTTTTATTTTCATAAGAGGATATTGTAACAACACAATTGCAAACAGATCAGGGAATGGGTGGGGTTTGAACTCATGGCAAGTAGCCACCTGGCCCAGTCATAAACACACTGGCCTGGAGTTCAACAACTCACCATGGGTTCAACCCTTACTCTTTCTGTGTTGTCAAAACACGACACCGTACACAATGGTATTGTATATTTACCGAGCGCCCTTTTGACGAACTGTGGCTTATTCTGCCAGTAGATAAATAGGAAATATGCAGGGATGCCCGAAGCTGTGATGAGGATACCCATGCCCACTTCAAGAGGTCGAACATAGAGCGGAAGAAACACCAGGAAGCCGCAGATCAGCAGGAAAATAATCGGAATGATAATGTTGATCTGTAGGTAATAAAAAATTAATTATTTGAAAAGAACTTTGCAGTTTTTTTTTACCCAAATTTTCTCCAATTTTGTTTTATACTAATCACATCCTTCTGGCTCTAGTATATCACTTCAATTTATGTTTAATTTTGAATATTAAAGTATACATTGTATGTTTTTTTTTTTTCACCGAACCAGCTGTATCCCACTGAGACAAGGTGACCTAAAAAGATGAACAAAAGTTTTTCTTTTTAAATTTAGTAATTTATACAGGAGGAGGAGGCCTGGTCACAGACCGGGCCGCGGGGGCGTTGACCCCCGGAACTCTCTCCAGGTAAACTCCAGGAGAAGGTGTGAAATATTACTAAAATCTAAAGGAGAAACATTAGCACATTTCCTTTGATGCTTTTTTGTTTTATTTACTTCTCCGAGGCTATACAGGACAGGTTTATTTACTTCTCCGAGGCTATACAAGACAGGTTTATTTAAGAACATAAGAACATAAGAACGAAGGAACACTGCAGAAGGCCTACTGGCCCATGCGAGGCAGGTCCAAGTCTCCTACCGGCTTAAGCCAATGCACCCAACCTAGTCAGGTCAGGTCACATTGACTTAAGGGAGGAACACGGCAACCGACCTGGTAGCACAAGCTATCAGGTCTAACTCACACCCACCCACATCTACTCATGTATTTATCAAACCTATTTTTAAAGCTACACAACGTTCTGGCCTCTATAACGGTACTTGGGAGTTTGTTCCACTCATCCACAACTCTATTACCAAACCAGTACTTTCCTATATCCTTCCTGAATCTGAATTTTCCAACTTAAAACCATTGCTGCGAGTCCTGTCTAGGCTAGATATTTTCAGCACACTATTTACATCCCTCTTATTTATTCCTGTCTTCCATTTATACACCTCAATCATATCCCCCCTAATTCTACGTCTTTCTAGAGAGTGCAGTTTCAGGGCCCTTAGTCTATCCTCATAGGGAAGGTTTCTGATACATGGGATCATCTTTGTCATCCTCCTTTGTACATTTTCCAGAGAATTTATATCCATTCTGTAATACGGTGACCAAAACTGTGCAGCATAATCTAAATGAGGCCTAATCAAGGATGTATAGAGTTGAAGAACAACCTGAGGACTCCTATTATTTATGCTTCTTGATATGAAGCCAAGGATTCTATTAGCTTTATTGCGAACACTTATGCACTGTTGTCTTGGTTTCAGATTACTGCTAACCAGAACTCCTAAATCTTTTTCGCAATCCGTAATATTAAGATCTACATTATTTAGTTTATATGTGGCATGGTTATTGTCCTGTCCAACATTTAGAACTTTGCATTTGTCTATATTAAACTGCATCTGCCACTTCTCCGACCACTGCATCAGTCTATTCAAATCTTCCTGGAGTGCTCGAATGTCCTCGTCAGAATGAATTCGACGGCCTATTTTGGTGTCATCGGCAAACTTGCCGATGTCGCTCTTTATGCCCTCATCTATGTCGTTTATGTAGATTGTGAACAGCAGGGGGCCCAACACTGACCCCTGTGGAACACCGCTCGTGACGCTTCCCCACTCTGATTTCTCCCCATTTATGCAAACTCTCTGCTGCCTATTTGTCAACCATGCCTCTATCCAGGAAAAAATTTCTCCTCCTATTCCATGTGCTTTAATTTTCCTCAATAGTCTCTGATGTGGGACCCTGTCAAAAGCCTTACTGAAGTCCATATACACAATATCATATTCATTACCATGATCTACCTCCTCAATATACCTTAGTGAAAAAAGTTAATAAATTCGTAAGGCAGGAACGCCCCTTTGTAAAACCATGCTGAGATTCGTTGATTAATTTATGCTTTTCAAGATGGCTACGAACTGCCTCGGCAATTATTGATTCCATAAATTTTCCCACTATGGAGGTTAGGCTTATTGGTCTATAGTTCGAAGCTAAGGACCTGTCACCTGTTTTGAAAATAGGTATCACATTTGCCATTTTCCACTTATCTGGCACCATGCCAGTTTGTAGTGATATGTTGAAAAGATTAGCCAAAGGTGTGCTAAGCTCCTCTTTACATTCCTTTAGAACCCTTGCATACAGTTCATCAGGGCCTGGGGATTTGTTAGGTTTTAATTTATCTATTTACTTCTCCAAGGCTATACAAGACAGGTTTATTTACTTCTCCGAGGCTATACAAGACAGGTTTATTTACTTCTCCGAGGCTATACAAGACAGGTTTATTTACTTCTCCAAGGCTATACAAGACAGGTTTATTTACTTCTCCGAGGCTATACAAGACAGGTTTATTTACTTCTCCGAGGCTATACAAGACAGGTTTATTTACTTCTCCGAGGCTATACAAGACAGGTTTATTTACTTCTCCAAGGCTATACAAGACAGGTTTATTTACTTCTCCGAGGCTATACAAGACAGGTTTATTTACTTCTCCGAGGCTATACAGGACAGGTTTATTTACTTCTCCGAGGCTATACAGGACAGATTTATTTACTTCTCTGAGGCTATACAAGACAGGTTTATTTACTTCTCCGACACTATACAAGACGGGTTTATTTACTTCTCCGACACTATACAAGACAGGTTTATTTACTTCTCCGACAACATACAAGACAGGTTTATTTACTTCTCCGACACTATACAAGACGGGTTTATTTACTTCTCCGACACTATACAAGACGGGTTTATTTACTTCTCCGACACTATACAAGACAGGTTTATTTACTTCTCCGACACTATACAAGACAGGTTTATTTACTTCTCCGACACTATACAAGACAGGTTTATTTACTTCTCCGACACTATACAAGACGGGTTTATTTACTTCTCCGACACTATACAAGACAGGTTTATTTACTTCTCCGACACTATACAAGACAGGTTTATTTACTTCTCCGAGGCTATACAAGACGGGTTTATTTACACATGATGCGTTGTTTATACAGCAATGAGTGACACTTGAGAACACATTGAAAGCCTGTGGTTATGTAGGGTATTTTTGGCAAGCTTAGGCCTATTTTAAGCCTACAAGAGCATATTACTGTACATGATTATAAGTTATAGTCTAGCAAGATTATACGTACTATTTATTACATTAGTTGACATTATAGGTACTATCTCTTACATCAGATAACATTATAGGTACTATCTCTTATATCAGATAACATTATAGGTACTATCTCTTACATCAGATAACATTATAGGTACTATCTCTTACATCAGATAACATTATAGGTACTATCTCTTACATCAGATAACATTATAGGTACTATCTCTTACATCAGATAACATTATAGGTTCTATCTCTTACATCAGATAACATTATAGGTACTATCTCTTACATCAGATAACATTATAGGTACTATCTCTTACATCAGATAACATTATAGGTACTATCTCTTACATCAGATAACATTATAGGTACTATCTCTTACATCAGATAACATTATAGGTACTATCTCTTACATCAGATAACATTATAGGTACTATCTCTTACATCAGATAACATTATAGGTACTATCTCTTACATCAGATAACATTATAGGTAGTATCTCTTACATCAGATAACATTATAGGTACTATCTCTTACATCAGATAACATTATAGGTACTATCTCTTACATCAGATAACATTATAGGTACTATCTCTTACATCAGATAACATTATAGGTACTATCTCTTATATCAGATAACATTATAGGTACTATCTCTTACATCAGATAACATTATAGGTACTATCTCTTATATCAGATAACATTATAGGTACTATCTCTTACATCAGATAACATTATAGGTAGTATCTCTTACATCAGATAACATTATAGGTACTATCTCTTACATCAGATAACATTATAGGTACTATCTCTTACATCAGATAACATTATAGGTACTATCTCTTACATCAGATAAATTATAGGTACTATCTCTTACATCAGATAACATTATAGGTACTATCTCTTACATCAGATAACATTATAGGTACTATCTCTTACATCAGATAACATTATAGGTACTATCTCTTACATCAGATAACATTATAGGTACTATCTCTTACATCAGATAACATTTAGGTACTATCTCTTACATCAGATAACATTAGGTACTATCTCTTACATCAGATAACATTATAGGTACTATCTCTTACATCAGATAACATTATAGGTACTATCTCTTACATCAGATAACATTATAGGTACTATCTCTTACATCAGATAACATTATAGGTACTATCTCTTACATCAGATAACATTATAGGTACTATCTCTTACATCAGATAACATTATAGGTACTATCTCTTACATCAGATAACATTATAGGTACTATCTCTTACATCAGATAACATTATAGGTACTATCTCTTACATCAGATAACATTATAGGTACTATCTCTTACATCAGATAACATTATAGGTACTATCTCTTACATCAGATAACATTATAGGTACTATCTCTTACATCAGATAACATTATAGGTACTATCTCTTACATCAGATAACATTATAGGTACTATCTCTTACATCAGATAACATTATAGGTACTATCTCTTACATCAGATAACATTATAGGTACTATCTCTTACATCAGATAACATTATAGGTACTATCTCTTACATCAGATAACATAGGTACTATCTCTTACATCAGATAACATTATAGGTACTATCTCTTACATCAGATAACATTATAGGTACTATCTCTTACATCAGATAACATTATAGGTACTATCTCTTACATCAGATAACATTATAGGTACTATCTCTTACATCAGATAACATTATAGGTACTATCTCTTACATCAGATAACATTATAGGTACTATCTCTTACATCAGATAACATTATAGGTACTATCTCTTACATCAGATAACATTATAGGTACTATCTCTTACATCAGATAACATTATAGGTACTATCTCTTACATCAGATAACATTATAGGTACTATCTCTTACATCAGATAACATTATAGGTACTATCTCTTACATCAGATAACATTATAGGTACTATCTCTTACATCAGATAACATTATAGGTACTATCTCTTACATCAGATAACATTATAGGTACTATCTCTTACATCAGATAACATTATAGGTACTATCTCTTACATCAGATAACATTATAGGTACTATCTCTTACATCAGATAACATTATAGGTACTATCTCTTACATCAGATAACATTATAGGTACTATCTCTTACATCAGATAACATTATAGGTACTATCTCTTACATCAGATAACATTATAGGTACTATCTCTTACATCAGATAACATTATAGGTACTATCTCTTACATCAGATAACATTATAGGTACTATCTCTTACATCAGATAACATTATAGGTACTATCTCTTACATCAGATAACATTATAGGTACTATCTCTTACATCAGATAACATTATAGGTACTATCTCTTACATCAGATAACATTATAGGTACTATCTCTTACATCAGATAACATTATAGGTACTCTCTCTTACATCAGATAACATTATAGGTACTATCTCTTACATCAGATAACATTATAGGTACTCTCTCTTACATCAGATAACATTATAGGTACTATCTCTTACATCAGATAACATTATAGGTACTATCTCTTACATCAGATAACATTATAGGTACTATCTCTTACATCAGATAACATTATAGGTACTATCTCTTACATCAGATAACATTATAGGTACTATCTCTTACATCAGATAACATTATAGGTACTATCTCTTACATCAGATAACATTATAGGTACTATCTCTTACATCAGATAACATTATAGGTACTATCTCTTACATCAGATAACATTATAGGTACTATCTCTTACATCAGATAACATTATAGGTACTATCTCTTACATCAGATAACATTATAGGTACTATCTCTTACATCAGATAACATTATAGGTACTATCTCTTACATCAGATAACATTATAGGTACTATCTCTTACATCAGATAACATTATAGGTACTATCTCTTACATCAGATAACATTATAGGTACTATCTCTTACATCAGATAACATTATAGGTACTATCTCTTACATCAGATAACATTATAGGTACTATCTCTTACATCAGATAACATTATAGGTACTATCTCTTATATCAGATAACATTATAGGTACTATCTCTTACATCAGATAACATTATAGGTACTATCTCTTACATCAGATAACATTATAGGTACTATCTCTTATATCAGATAACATTATAGGTACTATCTCTTACATCAGATAACATTATAGGTACTATCTCTTATATCAGATAACATTATAGGTACTATCTCTTACATCAGATAACATTATAGGTACTATCTCTTACATCAGATAACATTATAGGTACTATCTCTTACATCAGATAACATTATAGGTACTATCTCTTACATCAGATAACATTATAGGTACTATCTCTTACATCAGATAACATTATAGGTACTATCTCTTATATCAGATAACATTATAGGTACTATCTCTTACATCAGATAACATTATAGGTACTATCTCTTACATCAGATAACATTATAGGTACTATCTCTTATATCAGATAACATTATAGGTACTATCTCTTACATCAGATAACATTATAGGTACTATCTCTTATATCAGATAACATTATAGGTACTATCTCTTACATCAGATAACATTATAGGTACTATCTCTTACATCAGATAACATTATAGGTACTATCTCTTACATCAGATAACATTATAGGTACTATCTCTTACATCAGATAACATTATAGGTACTATCTCTTATATCGTCATCCCACACACCCACATATACAGCTGGATCCTGTCTGTATATTATACACTTTTTTTTTCCAGTATAAGGTTGTCATCACAAGTGCTGTATATAATTTTCCTAGCATCAGTCTGTATGCTAATTCAAGAGATCATTGACTATCTAGCGATGTATTACTCGATTTTCAATTTAATAGTCTGTGTATAAAAAACTTACCACAGGTGGGGTTAGAACCTGCGTTCAGAGAGTCTTAAAACTCCAGACCGACACGTTAGCCATTACGTGTCATTACAATTTCATGAGTCTAGTCTGCGTATAGTTCTTAGAAGGCTTTGAGAATTAGGATTAGCCAGCCAAAAATGCATTGTATACAAGTGATTTTATTTTGTATTTAACTATTTAACAATGTTTTATTATAAATAATAATAATAATAAATATTTATTTCGTTGCAAATCTCACAATGTGTAGTTTACATGTTTTAAAATGTTAATTACAAGGAAGGCCTCTAGCATGCCTAGGCATTTTGGGCAGACTAATACTAATTCTTGCTCTAAATTGACACAGGTTATGGAGCAGTACAGTTATATGTAAACTACATTAGTGAGTATAGTTTTACCAATGCTCTTATATGGGTGTGAAGCATGGGTGATGAATGTTGCAGCGAGGAGAAGGCTGGAGGCAGTGGAGATGTCATGTCCGAGGGCAATGTGTGGTGTGAATATAATGCAGAGAATTCGTAGTTTGGAAGTTAGGAGGAGGTGCGGGATTACCAAAACTGTTGTCCAGAGGGCTGAGGAAGGGTTGTTGAGGTGGTTCGGACATGTGGAGAGAATGGAGCGAAACAGAATGACTTCAAGAGTGTATCAGTCTGTAATGGAAGGAAGGTGGGGTAGGGGTTGGCCTAGGAAAGGTTGGAGGGAGGGGGTAAAGGAGGTTTTGTGTGCGAGGGGCTTGGACTTCCAGCAGGCATGCGTGAGCATGTTTGATAGGAGTGAATGGAGACAAATGGTTTTTAATACTTGACGTGCTGTTGGAGTGTGAGCAAAGTAACATTTATGAAGGGGTTCAGGGAAACCGGCAGGCCGGACTTGAGTCCTGGAGATGGGAAGTACAGTGCCTGCACTCTGAAGGAGGGGTGTTAATGTTGCAGTTTAAAAACTGTAGTGTAAAGCACCCTTCTGGCAAGACAGTGATGGAGTGAATGATGGTGAAAGTTTTTCTTTTTCGGGCCACCCTGCCTTGGTGGGAATCGGCCAGTGTGATAATAATAATAAAAATTAGTGATGAACAAAAAGGCAGAATACCATGACTGGAATAATACACAAATAACTTGCACAGAGGAGAAAGAATCTTAAGACAATATTTTGGTCCAGTTTAGGCCATTAATTAGTGACACACACTTACTACTTAATGGTACAAGTCATACCAAATATTTGTCAAAAGTTTCTTTCTCCTATGTGCGAGTTATTTGTGTATTGTTCCAGTATATGTACTGCATAAAGAAATCAAAATTCTATTGTACATTAACCCTTTCAGGGTTTCCGACGTACTAGTATGGCTTACGCACCAGGGTTATTGACGTACTAGTACACCTAAATTCTAGCTCCTTCAAATCTAGCAGGAGAAAGCTGGTAGGCCTACATATGACAGAATGGGTCTATGTGGTCAATGTGTGCAGTATAAAAAAAATCCTGCAGCACAGTGCATAATGAGAACCATGTTTTTGGTTTAAAACAGCGACTTTGCAGTGTATTTTCGTATGGTATTTATGGTTGTATTCTAGTTTTCCTGGTCTCATTTTATAGAATGGAAGACATATTACAGAAATTGAGATGATTTTGACTGGTTTCACAATGAAAAGTAACTTGAAATTGAGCTCAAAGTAGCAGAAATGTTCGATTTTTGCCAAAGTTCAAAAGTAAACAAATCATGCTATGCGTCCAATACATATCAACTGGTGAGTCTAATATTCTTTCACAAGTGTGCCAATATTATTTATACCATTTCTACACTAATGCAGTAGTCTGCATAACAGTAAATCTTCTATTTTTTGTGAGAATAATAATTCAAAGTCGAAAGCAAAAGAAATGTAAGAGGAGCATGGGGATGTGACTAATGAACAGAGGAAATGTTATTTTAGTGCCAGGAATGTCTGTCTTGTTTATTCTGGACCCTATTTGGAAATTGGCATCTTTTGAAATTTGTGTGAAATTGGCAAAATTGCTAATTTCTGACCACTTTATTGGATAGTTGAAATCGGTAAACAGGCAGTTTCTTGTACTCATTTGATAGAAAAAATGGAGTTCTAGCAAAATAGTTATGATTTTTGTTGACTAGTACACTGGAATTGGCCGAAAATAGGGCTCAATGTGGGCGAAATCATCGATGCATAAACATCGTCAAGACCGCTAACTTCGTGAGAACATAATTCCATAAGTTTTCCATCAAATTTCATACTTTTGGTGTCATTATGAGTGGGAAAAGATTCTCTATCTTTTCATAAGAAAAAATCAATCATTTTTTTTTTTTTCAAAAAAATTTTCGACCCTGAGAACAAGTTTAGGAGAGGGCCTCTCGACCCTGAAAGGGTTAAACAATCAACAGAAATCAACAATATTCAACAATAACCAAACAGTTAAACACCAACTTACTTTGATAGGTCTTTTCATATCAGGTTGTCTCCACCTCAAGAACAATAGTCCCGCTATGCTGCACAGGATAAACATACTCTCCACAAAACTAGCATATTCGATCAGGCTGTAGATGTTCGTTGTACACAAGTACACCAACGATAGAAGACCCTGAGAACATAAAAGTCGCAATTAGTAATGAGATATTTGTGCATCAGTGGAAATTGTCCCATAGTAGACAAGTATACACACCACAAGTATACACAAGCATATACACAAGTATACACAAGCATATACACAAGTATACACACAAGTATACACACCACCACACCACCCTAATACCTCCAGGATTAGGAGCGTCAGAAGCAACTTTAGTCCACAGTGATTAAAAATTTTGGGTCTACTGTATAAGAAGGGTTTTTTAAAAAATAATACAGTGGACCCCCTACTAACGATATTTGTTGGTACCCGAGAATGATTATCGTTAGTCGAGTTTTTTTAACGTTAGTCAAGGCAGCATGTTAGAGTTAACGTATCGTTGGTCGAATTTAACGTTAGTCGATGCCATCATTGGTCGAGGGTCCACTGTATAGGGTAATTCAATACAAAATAATAGTTAAAATAATAATTGAAAGGTTATTAGGGTATCATGTAGGCCTATAACAGTTCCAGCTTTAGGGACCTCATAGCAGTCCAAGCTTCAGGGATCCATAACAGTCCAAGCATCAGGGACCCCATAACAGTTCCAGCTTCAGGGCCACAAAAATGTAGGTTCCCCTTTGACCACCACTGACATCTTGACCTATCCAGGATGCCACCTACAACAGTCACCTAACACCCAGGTACCTACTTACTGCTAGGTGAGCTGACTCAACCCCTGCAACCACAAATAAACGAGTAAATAGGCAAGTATATTAATGGGAAGGCGGCAATTAAATGAATGATGGTGAACAAGTTTCTTCTTTTTTGCGGGTCACTAGAGTGGCCTCTTACACCCTTATACTTTACTCCCTCACCTATACCTTAAATTTCAGTTTCACTTTCACCTGTCATTTACCTCATACCTCTCTCAGGAAAGACAGACGGAATGTCATTAAAAAATACAGTAGAACCCCCATATCCATGGATTCAGTTTCCAAGGTCTACCATGGCCCAAAAATAACCCTTAATTTTGCTTAATAATGACCCAATAGTAGCGACAGCAACAGCTTTTCAGAACCTAAGAGAAGCCGTGAAGCGCTTCCCATGTGTAATTTATGAATTAAACATTATCATAGGTATGTATATGAATGAAAAATGACATATATCGGATTCGCTACTTTCCACAGTTTCAGGCATACATGGTAGGACTTGGAACATATTCCTCGCAGATATGGAGGTCGTACTCACAAGAAACACCAGCGATGTGGTCGGAGTATTGCATTTGCAGTTGATTAATGCCAGGCAGTCTGGGAAGTGACCTTGACGAGCTCCGACGAAACACAACCTGACGGCAAGAAAAAGATATCAGTGTTGTAATAAGGTAAAATAATGAATAATTAAAATTTACCGCTCCATAACATATGTCTAGTTCTAAGTAGTGTATGAACATTAGGCCTAATCTGCCAGAAATGTTCAGGCATGTTAGTGGCTTTCTTTGTGGTTAACAATATTTTATAACATGTAAATCACACATTGTAAACTTTGCAGAAAAATAAAACTTTGAATCTGAGAAAATATTTTTAAACCCTACAAAGAAACGGCACCAACAAGCCCACACCCGGGTGACTGATGCACCAATAACAAATAACCCACACACAGGAGAATGAGACTAATGGCAATGTTTTGGTTTGACTCAGACTATTAATTAGACCCACACTTCACTCTTCTGCATCACTAATTAATGGTCCAAGTTGAACTGAGACACTGTCGTAAGTTTCAGTCTCCTATGTGTCAGTATTGACTACTTAATATATGATAGTGTAAACACATCATCATTTAAGATGCACTGGATTATGAAAAAATGCTCTTTACCACCCACTGGCAATTTCTGCTTACCATATAGGGTCAGGAACCTAAGAGCCATATAAACAAGGCCTCCTGTACAGAACATGAGATGTACATGTACGGTATACAGTAACGACAAGATGTGGAATTAGACACGCTTGCAGCATCTGGGTATCTTTATTTATAGACGTTTTGCCATCCAGTGGCTTTATCAATACAAATTCAAGGACATAATGTGAAGACTATAGAACTATATACACTGGAGGGTAAAAAGTCTACAAATAATGGTACCCTGATGTTGCATGCGTTTAATTTGTTAGAAAAAGTGACACTACATGTATTCCCTCTTTCATTGCATTTTAATCACCTGTGAGACCTATAGCTCACAGGGGACAAATTCTAACCAAATTTTTATAGAACTGTTTGGGAAACGTGAAGTGTTACTGTAGTACTGTCATGCCTCTGGCAAGACAGTGGCCGGGGAGGGACGGTGATAGTGTTTCATCGTTTTTGGATCACTCTAGGCCAGTGGGAAATGGCAAGTGTGTTAAAAAATAAATTTGAAAAGACAGCTAGGGAGTGAATAATGGTGAATGCGTTTTCTTGAGTTATCCTACCTTGGTGGGAAACAGATAATATACAAACAACTTCTACTGCTACTATTACTAATACTATCACTACTACTACTACTACTACTATTATCAAAACAGCAAGAGAATGAATGAGGATGAATGTGTTTCCGTCTTCAGGACATTCTACCTTAATAAGCAACATCCAATGGTATGAACGAATTTATTAACACATTGGCTGCCTCCCACCAAGGCAGGGCAGCCCAAAAAAGAAAAAACACTCATCATGACTCACTCCACCACTGTCTTGCCAGAGGTGTGCAGATACTGTAGTTCAAAAACTGGAATACATATCTCCAGCCATCATTTACATTAACATCCATGGGGAAGTGGAGAAGAATTCTTCCTCCATCAGCCATAAGATACTACAAAGACCACCATGGACATAAGTCACTTTCACTGACTTTTTTGGGTTATCTTGGTGGATAATTTACACTATGTATGTTAATTGTACTTATGTCTACCTCTACCTACATCAACTAACGTATTTACTTACTAAGAGGCAACCAAAATACCATCAGCAAGGTACTGGAGTATACCTGGAGAGAGTTTTGGGGGGTCAACGCCCCCGAGGCTCAGTCTAAGACCAGGCCTCATGGTGGATCAGGGTCTGATCAGCTAGGCTGTTACTGCTGGCCGCACGCAAACTGACGTATGAACCACAGCCCAGCTAGTCAGGTACTGACTTTAGGTGCCTGTCCACCTCCTGTATAAATTATTAAGTGTAAAAAGAAAAATTTTCGATACTTCTTTGTCAGGTTGCGCTGCCTTGTGGAGATGTGCATCAAAATAAAACTAACATGCCGTAATAAGACTAACCTTGAAGATGTCATAATGTGCACTGACAAACCACCGAAGGCCGACAGCGCCACCAAAATTGGCATTATCCAACTTCCTTGTGCCAGAAGCTTATCAGCAAAGGTCTGTCAAGAAGAGAAACTGTCAATATGATGCAGTACAACATGTAAACAAATTATATTTGTGGAAAAATTTATATACAGTGGAACCTTGAAAATCGAACGTACCAAATATCGAACGTTTCGAAAATAAGACCATTTTTTCGGACAAACTGTGTACCAAAAATCGAACGAATTTCAAATTTCGGACCGCCGGGTACGGGACCTGTCTGCTGGCCTGCTCTGTCCGCGTCCCCGTGCAGGCGCCGTGAGCAGTCTAGCTTTGTTTATGCTTGAGTGAACACTAACCTGAGCTCTCATTCACACATTTTACGATTATTTAATTATGTTTAGTGCTTGTGAGGCTGTGAAATAAGCTGCCATGGGCCCAAAGAAACTTGCTAGCGGTACCCCTGTGGTAAAGAAAGTGAGAAACACCATAGATGTGAAGAAGGAAATAATATAGAAGTATGAGACTGGAGTGAGACTTGTTGAGCTTGCCAGGATGTACAGAGGACTGTGGTCAGTTATTTTGTGAGACAGAAATAGACGACTGTGGACAGTTATTTTGTGAGACAGAAACAGATGACTGTGGAGTTTTGTGAGACAAACAGACGACTGTGGAGTTATTTTGTGAGACAGAAACAGATGACTGTGGAGTTATTTTGTGAGACAAACAGACGACTGTGGAATTATTTTGTGAGACAGAAACAGATGACTGTGGAGTTATTTTGTGAGACAGAAACAGACGACTGTAGACAGTTATTTTGTGAGACTGGGGTCCATTGACTCTCAAGCTGGTCCTAGTGGCATTAAAATACAGAGAAGGGAAGCAACCTCAGAGAGGGCTTTGATACCGGAAGTCCTCATGGAGGGAGATTCTCCTTCCAAACACTAACCCCAACTCCCTCTCTCCTCCTCCCTATCTTCCAGATGCCATCACCAATCTTCAATAAAGGCAAGTAAAAATTTTATTTTATATGTATTACTATACATAATTAAAAACTATAGTATTTGTTGTATGTAAAACTGTAATTAATCTCTATAAAATGTATTTTTTGTGTGAATATTTTTGGGTTACTGGAACGGATTAATTGTATTTCCATTATTTCTTATGGGAAATATTGCTTCGAATTTCAGACTTTTCAAAATTAGAACTAACTCCTGGAACGGATTAAGTTCGATTTTTGAGGTTCCACTGTAGTTTCTAATTGATTTAATCAGAATTGTAGTTTATTTTATATGAAGGAGAGAGTTTTGTTTGTGAGGCTGTGTATAACATGAAAAACAAAACACCAATAGGCTTATAGTTGAATGAACTAAAAGGCCTATGAACTCTTAAGCTGTGATAAACAACTACATTGGTACCTCGGGATATGAATTTATTTTGTTCCAAACGGCTGTTCAAGTGCCGATACTGAACAAATTTGTTCCTATAAAGAATAATGTAAATTAGATTATTCTGTTCCAGACCCCCAAAAATACACTTACAAAAGCACTTACATAAATACACTTACACAATTGTTCGAGTTTTGAGCTATTCGTATCCCGAGGTACCACTGTATAATGTTTGTATCCTGAGGTACCACTGTATAATGTTTGTATCCCGAGGTACCACTGTATAATGTTTGTATCCTGAGGTACCACTGTATCATGTTTGTATCCTGAGGTACCACTGTATAATGTTTGTATCCCGAGGTACCACTGTATAATGTTTGTATCCTGAGGTACCACTGTATAATGTTTGTATCCCGAGGTACCACTGTATAATGTTTGTATCCTGAGGTACCACTGTATCATGTTTGTATCCTGAGGTACCACTGTATAATGTTTGTATCCCGAGGTACCACTGTATAATGTTTGTATCCTGAGGTACCACTGTATAATGTTTGTATCCCGAGGTACCACTGTATAATGTTTGTATCCCGAGGTACCACTGTATTAGGGAATAAACAAAAGGTTTTATAATACTGTACTAATAATAATAATAATAATAATAATAATAATAATAATAATAATAATAATAATAATGATACATACCACAGCAATTGCATCCGAGGCTAACATAGCTGTTGGTGTAAGAACGGCCAGGTAAGCAATATTGGCTAATACATAGACCAGCGTCACCAGCGGCAGCGATATATATATGGCCCGAGGCAAGTTACTGAAAAATAATGAAATATATACTTTAAAGTATCTTGTGTAATCTAATTTTAAGTAAAGACACAATAAACTTAGGTTAAACTTAATAAAACCCAAAAACTGTACGTTTTTTTTCAGTGTTTCTAAGTTCTTTTGGATTAAATAAAAAGAGATACAGTACATTTGAATTCACTAGGCAGCAGTAAATATTTTGTATTGTGGTAATATAAATGAAAATACATAATAGGCCTACCTCTGAATTCCATAGGCAGTAGTAAATATGTGTATAGTGTTAATACAAATAAAAATTAAATACTAAACAACTATGCTACAATCTGAAGGTAAATCTTTACAAGACGATGCATGACCCTTGTAGGTTTAGCACTTGTTTATGGTTGTAATAATAACAGTTTACAAGACATTTCCGTCCAACCTCGACCACTGTCACTTTACGAGTACCAGCGATCCATCACTACTGAAACACTGACTAAGGATTCACTTTTAGTTTATGTTAGGTAAGGTAAAGTTAGTTTAGCAGAAACTCAACACGAAACAGTAAAACTCACACGAAAGGATTCTGCAACTCTTCCGTCATGAAATTGAGGTAGTTCCATCCAGCATATGAGAAAATGCCGGAGTAGAAGGAGACAGCAATCTGGCCAGGCTCAGTCGAGGTGCCCTCGAAGGCATTATCAAAGTTCTGTGTATTTCCTAACAGAAAAAATAAATCTTTCTTAAAAATAATTATAATAATAATTAATAATAATAAACCATACCACCGGCGGGATTTGAACCGGCGGTCAGAGTCTCAAAACTCCAGACCGTCGCATTAGTAATAATAATAATGTGCAGAAATCTGTATATCAAATATTGTCACCTTATTCATACAAACTCATACTCTCTGGTCTGTTGTATAGTGTATTTCTTTCAGTAAATATACAAATACAGAAATAAAAAATCACAATACAGTGACTGAATTAATCCATAATAAATCTCATGTTGCAAAATGAAATTAATGATGATGTTTTTGATCAAACTTAGAGCAAGTTGGACTCAAACTTTACAAGTTCATTCTTGTATGTACATGTTATCTTTTTATTATACCAGTACTCTAGACTGCTATCTGTGTATTATACCAGTACTCTAGACTGTTATCTGTGTATTATACCAGTACTCTAGACTCTTATCTGTGTATTATACCAGTGCTCTAGACTGTTATCTGTGTACTATACTAGTACTCTAGACTGTTATCTGTGTACTATACCAGTACTCTAGACTGTTATCTGTGTACTATACCAGTACTCTAGACTGTTATCTGTGTATTATACCAATACTCTACACTGTTATCTGTGTATTATACCAGTACTCTAGACTGTTATCTGTGTACTATACCAGTACTCTAGACTGTTATCTGTGTACTCTACCAGTACTCTAGACTGTTATATATGGTTCAGAAACTTCGTATCATAGCAATTATTGTTTAGTACAAGAACACACTTGTAACTAGTGCAACGTTTTGTTGTGGCAATGTTTCACTCTCCAGGAGCCTGACACAGCTCCTGGCAGAAACATTGTCACTATGGCAATGTTTCACTCTCCAGGAGCCTGACACAGCTCCTGGCAGAAACATTGCCACTAAAATGTCATTAGTCACATCTGTGACCTTTTACCAGACATTCTGTCGGTAATTCTACCATTATCTGAAATACTCCACATAATTATGGGCTTTCAACATTCACCTCAATATTACCATTTTCTTTTTTAGCACACTGGCCGTTTCCCACCAAGTGAATGTGACCCGAAAAGGAAGAAACACTTCCATCATCATTCACTCCATCACTGTCTTGCAGAGGTTCCCACCTTCAGTGCAGGCACTGTACTTCCCACCTCCAGGACTCAAGTCTGGATAACCTGAATCCCTTCATGTTACCTTGTTCTCACTCCAACAGCACGTCAAGTCCTAAAAGCCATTTGTCTCTATTCACTCCTATCTAACATGTTCATGCATGCTTACTGGAAGTTCAAGCCCCTCACACACAAAACCTCCTATACCCCCTCCCTCCAACCTTTCCCAGGATGACCCCTACCCTGCCTTCCCTCCACTACAGATTTACGCACTTTTCCAAATCATCCTATTTTGCTCCATCCTCTCAAAATGTCCAAACAACTTCAACAACCCCTCCTCAGCACCACCTCAACAACCCCTCCTCAGCACCACCTCAAGAAACCCCCTCAGTCCTCTGAATAATACGTTCAGTAACCGCGCACCGCCTTCCAGTCTCCAAGCTACAGATTCTCTGCATTTGTATTTGTAATAACAAGTACCGAACTTAAACAAATTACTGAATTTGTAACAGAAAATACTGAACTTACCCATAAATAAGTGGACCATACCAGCAACAATAACAATTAGAAGAGCACCGATCTTGGTCACCATGAAGACATCTTGAAGTTTGGTCGTTACCCGAACATTCCAGCAATTGATGAATGTTAAGAATGCTGTTCGAGATCAACATTCATACATTAGAAATCTGTTGTAGGTCATTCTTATTATTACTACTGTAACCTCTCTTATAAAACTATTGTCTATAGTGGGATTTTTTGTAGATAGTTTTTATAATGTGAATTTTTGTAAATGTAATTGAATGAAGGCTTATACTTTTTTTTTTTTTGTAAATAGGATTGAGTGAAGGTTTTTATTATTTTTTTCATAAATGTAATTGAATAAAGGTTTTTATTATGGTTTTTCTTTTGTATATATAATTAAATGAAGGCTTTTATATAATTTTTTATAAATATGGTCACAAAAGTACTTTCAAAATTCAATGGCAAGTTAAAAGGGCATCATAGACTGTAGTATTCAATTTTGAATGCATTCTTTCAAATATACAGTGGACCCCTGGTTTACGATATTATTTCACTCCAGTAGTATGTTCAGGTGCCAGTACTGACCGAATTTGTTCCCATAAGAAATATTGTGAAGTAGATTAGTCCATTTCAGACCCCCAAACATACACGTACAAACGCACTTACATAAATACACTTTCATAATTGGTCGCATTCAGAGGTGATCGTAAAGCGGGGGTCCACTGTATTTACAAAACCACGGCATAATGAGCAATCCTGTGAGTTTGTGTAACACTTATTTAAGACACACACACACACACACACACACACACAACTGTGCACAATAGACTCCACCAAATAGCTATCAAGTTTGTACAATCCATAATTTGGGTTATATACTGTATTCCTATTATGTTTGAAGAGATGATTCAATTATGTTTCTTTCCATGATGGAACTGTTGGGTAAAATTATCTGGGCAGCAGCCCACCCCAGTGGGTGATTGCAAGAAATGACAAGGTTGAAGCTAGCATTCGACTCCCGGCCCGTCCTGATTGAGTACTGGTACTAGGCTAATCTGGTTTCCAGAGGTTTACCTGTTTGACCAATATATGAGGGCACAGAGCACATGGGACCTTGTAAACACCACCAATATTTTTAGATGGTGTGTTTTTAATCGACCTCTGTTCCACTGTCCCAGTGTTTTTGAAAGTAAGATTAATAATGAACTTTTTTAGTACCTCACGCAAGTAGAATAAAATTCTCATTGTATGGTCAAACTAGTATGTTATTCCTAGCAGTCACTTCCTTAGGTTCAGTCCTGTAGAAAGTTTACCCAGCTGACAGTACGCCCTTCTCGGCAAAATCCCTGGGGTATCTCTGTTTCTAAATACTCTGAACTGCAGATACGCAAAGTTCTCAGGAACGCTGAAGAAAACACTCCTTTTGACCTTAAATTCATGACTGGAATGGTAATGAATGTATGACACATTGGTGGACCTCCTGTAAACTGTAAATTTTTATGTTGTCATACACTCATTACTATTCTAGTCATGTCTAGGATTAAAGAAGTATATTCCTTTAATTGTTCTGGTAGCCTTGCAGATCTACAGTCCGGAGTGTATTTCGAAAATATCACGGCACTGCTGAATAATAAGGGAGAATTATCTGATATATAATAAGTATTTTTGATAACTTACATATGGCAAGTGCTGCGATGAGCCGGACAGAAGAGTCTGGCATATCACAGTTGGGGAAAAAAGGCTGAATGACGTATTTGGCAAAAGTTAGGCCCATGATGGCATTGGTCGTAGGCCTGAAATGAAATATAAATATGATAACAGAGAGGGAGAGAGAGAGAGAGAGAGAGAGAGAGCGATAGAGAGAGTGAGAAAGAGAGAGAGAGAGAGCGATAGAGAGAGAGAGCGATAGAGAGAGAGTGAGAGAGAGAGAGAGAGAGAGCGATAGAGAGAGAGTGAGAGAGAGAGAGTGTAACAGAGTACTAAGCAACTTAGTAACAGAGTAATAAACAATAAATCGTATTGGTTATTATTGTATTATAATTAATTTTTTTCACCAAACTGATCATATCCCACAGAGGAAGGGTGATCTAAAAAGAAAAAAGAAAAGTTTCTCTTTTTAACTTTAGTAATACATACAGGAGAAGGTGTTACTAGCCCCTTGCTCCCGGCATTTTAGTCGCCTCTTACAACACCCACGGAGGTAAGAGGAAATAAACAAGAGCAGGAAAAAGTAAGAAAACAGAAGAAAACCCAGAGGGGTGTGTATATATATGCTTGTACATGTATGTGTAGTGTGACCTAAGTGTAAGTAGAAGTAGTAAGATATACCTGTAATCTTGGACATTTATGAGACAGACAAAAGACACCAGCAATCCTACCATCATGTAAAACAATTACAGGCTTTCGTTTTACACTCACTTGGCAGGACGGTAGTACCTCCCTGGGTGGTTGCTGTCTACCAACCTACTACCACAGGATGGTAGTACCTCCCTGGGCGGTTGCTGTCTACCAACCTACTACCACAGGATGGTAGTACCTCCCTGGGTGGTTGTTGTCTACCAACCTACTACCACAGGACGGTAGTACCTCCCTGGGTGGTTGTTGTCTACCAACCTACTACCACAGGATGGTAGTACCTCCCTGGGCGGTTGCTGTCTACCAACCTACTACCACAGGATGGTAGTACCTCCCTGGGTGGTTGTTGTCTACCAACCTACTACCACAGGACGGTAGTACCTCCCTGGGTGGTTGTTGTCTACCAACCTACTACCACAGGATGGTAGTACCTCCCTGGGTGGTTGTTGTCTACCAACCTACTACCACAGGATGGTAGTACCTCCCTGGGTGGTTGCTGTCTACCAACCTACTACCACAGGACGGTAGTACCTCCCTGGGTGGTTGTCTACCAACCTACTACCACAGGATGGTAGTACCTCCCTGGGTGGTTGCTGTCTACCAACCTACTACCACAGGACGGTAGTACCCCCCTGGGTGGTTGTTGTCTACCAACCTACTACCACAGGATGGTAGTAACTCCCTGGGTGGTTGTTGTCTACCAACCTACTACCACAGGACGGTAGTACCTCCCTGGGTGGTTGCTGTCTACCAACCTACTACCACAGGATGGTAGTACCTCCCTGGGTGGTTGTTGTCTACCAACCTACTACCACTGGACGGTAGTACCTCCCTGGGTGGTTGTTGTCTACCAAGCTACTACCACAGGATGGTAGTACCTCCCTGGGTGGTTGTTGTCTACCAACCTAATACCACAGGACGGTAGTACCTCGTTGGGTGGTTGTTGTCTACCAACCTACTACCACAGGATGGTAGTACCTCCCTGGGTGGTTGTTGTCTACCAACCTACTACCACAGGACGGTAGTACCTCCCTGGGTGGTTGTCTACCAGCCTACTACCACAGGATGGTAGTACCTCCCTGGGTGGTTGTTGTCTACCAACCTACTACCACAGGACGGTTGTACCTCCCTGGGTGGTTGTTGTCTACCAACCTACTACCACAGGATGGTAGTACCTCCCTGGGTGGTTGTTGTCTACCAACCTACTACCACAGGACGGTAGTACCTCCCTGGGTGGTTGTTGTCTACCAACCTACTACCACAGGATGGTAGTACCTTCCTGGGTGGTTGCTGTCTACCAACCTACTACCACAGGATGGTAGTACCTCCCTGGGTGGTTGCTGTCTACCAGCCTACTACCACAGGATGGTAGTACCTCCCAGGGTGGTTGTTGTCTACCAACCTACTACCACAGGACGGTAGTACCTCCCTGGGTGGTTGTTGTCTACCAACCTACTACCACTGGATGGTAGTACCTCCCTGGGCGGTTGTTGTCTACCAACCTACTACCAAATGATGGTAGTACCTCCCTGGGTGGTTGTTGTCTACCCTTCTACCACAGGACAGTAGTACCTCCCTGGGTGGTTGTTGTCTACCAACCTACTACCACAGGACGGTAGTACCTCCCTGGGTGGTTGTTGTCTACCAGCCTACTACCACAGGATGGTAGTACCTCACTGGGTGGTTGTTGTCTACCAACCTACTACCACAGGACGGTAGTACCTCCCTTGGTGGTTGTCTACCAACCTACTACCACAGGATGGTAGTACCTCCTTGGGTGGTTGTTGTCTACCAACCTACTACCACAGGACGGTAGTACCTCCCTGGGTGGTTGTTGTCTACCAACCTACTACCACAGGATGGTAGTACCTCCCTGGGTGGTTGTCTACCAACCTACTACCACAGGATGGTAGTACCTCCCTGGGTGGTTGCTGTCTACCAACCTACTACCACAGGATGGTAGTACCTCCCTGGGTGGTTGTTGTCTACCAACCTACTACCAAAGGACGGTAGTACCTCCCTGGGTGGTTGTCTACCAACCTACTACCACAGGATGGTAGTACCTCCCTGGGTGGTTGTTGTCTACCAACCTACTACCATAGGACGGTAGTACCTCCCTGGGCGGTTGTCTACCAACCTACTACCACAGGACGGTAGTACCTCCCTGGGTGGTTGTTGTCTACCAACTTACTACCACAGGACGGTAGTACCTCCCTGGGTGGTAGTTGTCTACCAACCTACTACCACAGGACGGTAGTACCTCCCTGGGTGGTTGTTGTCTACCAACCTACTACCACAGGAAGGTAGTACCTCCCTGGGTGGTTGTCTATCAACCTACTACCACAGGATGGTAGTACCTCCCTGGGTGGTTGCTGTCTACCAACCTACTACCACAGGATGGTAGTACCTCCCTGGGTGGTTGCTGTCTACCAACCTACTACCACAGGACGGTAGTACCTCCCTAGGTGGTTGCTGTCTACCAACCTACTACCACAGGACGGTATTACCTCCCTGGGTGGTTGTCTACCAACCTACTACAACAGGATGGTAGTGCCTCCCTGGGTGGTTGCTGTCTACCATCCTACCACCACAGAACAGTAGTACCTCCCTGGGTGGTTGTTATCTACCAACCTACTACCACAGGACGGTAGTACCTCCCTGGGAGGTTGCTGTCTACCAACCTACTACCACAGGATGGTAGTACCTCCCTGGGTGGTTGCTGTCTACCAACCTACTACCACAAGACGGTAGTACCTCCCTGGGTGGTTGCTGTCTACCAACCTACTACCACAGGATGGTAGTACCTCCCTGGGTGGTTGTCTACCAACCTACTACCATAGGACGGTAGTACCTCCCTGGGTGGTTGCTGTCTACCAACCTACTACCACAGGACGGTAGAACTTCCCTGGGTGGTTGCTGTCTACCAACCTACTACCACAGGATGGTAGTACCTCCCTGGGTGGTTGCTGTCTACCAACCTACTACCACAGGACGGTAGTACCTCCCTAGGTGGTTGTTGTCTACCAACCTACTACCACAGGACGGTATTACCTCCCTGGGTGGTTGTCTACCAACCTACTACCACAGGACGGTAGTACCTCCCTGGGATGTTGCTGTCTAGAAACCTACTACCACAGGATGGTAGTACCTCCCTGGGTGGTTGCTGTCTACCAATCTACTACCACAGGACGGTAGTACCTCCCTGGGTGGTTGCTGTCTACCAACCTACTACCACAGGATGGTAGTACCTCCCTGGGTGGTTGTCTACCAACCTACTACCACAGGATGGTAGTACCTCCCTGGGTGGTTGCTGTCTACCAACCTACTACCACAGGACGGTAGAACCTCCCTGGGTGGTTGCTGTCTACCAACCTACTACCGCAGGATGGTATTACCTCTCTGGGTGGTTGCTGTCTACCAACCTACTACCACAGGATGGTAGTACCTCCCTGGGTGGTTGCTGTCTACCAACCTACTACCACAGGACGGTAGTACCTCCCTGGGTGGTTGTTGTCTACCAACCTACTACCACAGGATGGTAGTACCTCCCTGGGTGGTTGCTGTCTACCAACCTACTACCACAGGATGGTAGTACCTCCCTGGGTGGTTGTCTACCAAACCTACTACCACAGGATGGTAGTACCTCCCTGGGTGGTTGTTGTCTACCAACCTACTACCACAGGATGGTAGTACCTCCCTGGGTGGTTGTTGTCTACCAACCTACTACCACAGGACGGTAGTACCTCCCTGGGTGGTTGTTGTCTACCACCTACTACCACAGGATGGTAGTACCTCCCTGGGTGGTTGCTGTCTACCAACCTACTACCACAGGGCGGTAGTACCTCCCTGGGTGGTTGTTGTCTACCAACCTACTACCACAGGATGGTAGTACCTCCCTGGGTGGTTGTTGTCTACCAACCTACTACCACAGGATGGTAGTACCTCCCTGGGTGGTTGTTGTCTACCAACCTACTACCACAGGACGGTAGTACCTCCCTGGGCGGTTGTCTACCAACCTACTACCACAGGACGGTAGTACCTCCCTGGGTGGTTGTCTACCAACCTACTACCACAGGATGGTAGTACCTCCCTGGGTGGTTGTCTACCAACCTACTACCACAGGACGGTAGTACCTGCCTGGGTGGTTGTCTACCAACCTACTACCACAGGACGGTAGTACCTGCCTGGATGGTTGTTGTCTACCAACCTACTACCACAGGACGGTAGTACCTCCCTGGGTGGTTGTTGTCTACCAACCTACTACCACAGGATGGTAGTACCTCCCTGGGTAGTTGTTGTCTACCAACCTACTACCACAGGACGGTAGTACCTCCCTGGGCGGTTGCTGTCTACCAACCTACTACCACAGGATGGTAGTACCTCCCTGGGTAGTTGTTGTCTACCAACCTACTACCACAGGACGGTAGTACCTCCCTGGGCATTCGCTGTCTACCAGCCTACTACCACAGGATAATAGTACCACCCTGGGCAGTCGCTGTCTACCAGCCTACTACCACAGGATGGTAGTACCACCCTAGGCAGTCGCTGTCTACCAGCCTACTACCACAGGATGGTAGTACCACCCTAGGCAGTCGCTGTCTACCAGCCTACTACCACAAGGATGGTAGTACCACCCTGGGCAGTCGCTGTCTACCAGCCTACTACCACAGGATGGTAGTACCACCTGGGCAGTCGCTGTCTACCAGCCTACTACCACAGGATGGTAGTACCACCCTGGGCAGTCGCTGTCTACCAGCCTACTACCACAGGATGGTAGTACCACCCTGGGCGGTCGCTGTCTACCAGCCTACTACCACAGGATGGTAGTACCTCCCTGGGCGGTTGCTGTCTACCAGCCTACTACCACAGGATGGTAGTACCACCCTGGGCGGTCGCTGTCTACCAGCCTACTACCACAGGATGGTAGTACCACCCTGGGCGGTCGCTGTCTACCAGCCTACTACCACAGGATGGTAGTACCACCCTGGGCGGTCGCTGTCTACCAGCCTACTACCACAGGATGGTAGTACCACCCTGGGCGGTCGCTGTCTACCAGCCTACTACCACAGGACGGTAGTACCACCCTGGGCAGTCGCTGTCTACCAGCCTACTACCACAGGATGGTATTACCACCCTGGGCGGTCGCTGTCTACCAGCCTACTACCACAGGACGGTAGTACCACCCTGGGCGGTCGCTGTCTACCAGCCTACTACCACAGGATGGTAGTACCTCCCTGGGCGGTCGCTGTCTACCAGCCTACTACCACAGGATGGTAGTACCTCCCTGGGCAGTCGCTGTCTACCAGCCTACTACCACAGGATGGTAGTACCACCCTGGGCAGTCGCTGTCTACCAGCCTACTACCACAGGATGGTAGTACCACCCTGGCAGTCGCTGTCTACCAGCCTACTACCACAGGATGGTAGTACCACCCTGGGCAGTCGCTGTCTACCAGCCTACTACCACAGGATGGTAGTACCACCCTGGGCGGTCGCTGTCTACCAGCCTACTACCACAGGATGGTAGTACCTCCCTGGGCGGTTGCTGTCTACCAGCCTACTACCACAGGATGGTAGTACCACCCTGGGCGGTCGCTGTCTACCAGCCTACTACCACAGGATGGTAGTACCACCCTGGGCGGTCGCTGTCTACCAGCTACTACCACAGGATGGTAGTACACCCTGGGCGGTCGCTGTCTACCAGCCTACTACCACAGGATGGTAGTACCACCCTGGGCGGTCGCTGTTACCAGCCTACTACCACAGGATGGTAGTACCACCCTGGGCGGTCGCTGACTACCAGCCTACTACCACAGGATGGTAGTACCACCCTGGGCGGTCGCTGTCTACCAGCCTACTACCACAGGACGGTAGTACCACCCTGGGCAGTCGCTGTCTACCAGCCTACTACCACAGGATGGTATTACCACCCTGGGCGGTCGCTGTCTACCAGCCTACTACCACAGGACGGTAGTACCACCCTGGGCGGTCGCTGTCTACCAGCCTACTACCACAGGATGGTAGTACCTCCCTGGGCGGTCGCTGTCTACCAGCCTACTACCACAGGATGGTAGTACCTCCCTGGGCAGTCGCTGTCTACCAGCCTACTACCACAGGACGGTAGTACCACCCTGGGCGGTCGCTGTCTACCAGCCTACTACCACAGGATGGTAGTACCTCCCTGGGCGGTCGCTGTCTACCAGCCTACTACCACAGGATGGTAGTACCTCCCTGGGAAGTCGCTGTCTACCAGCCTACTACCACAGGATGGTAGTACCACCCTGGGCGGTCGCTGTCTACCAACCTACTACCACAGGACGGTAGTACCTCCCTGGGCGGTCGCTGTCTACCAGCCTACTACCACAGGATGGTAGTACCTCCCTGGGCGGTTGCTGTCTACCAGCCTACTACCACAGGATGGTAGTACCTCCCTGGGCGGTTGCTGTCTACCAGCCTACTACCACAGGATGGTAGTACCTCCCTGGGCGGTTGCTGTCTACCAGCCTACTACCACAGGATGGTAGTACCTCCCTGGGCGGTTGCTGTCTACAACCTCTACCACAGGATGTAGTACCTCCCTGGGCAGTCGCTGTCTACCAGCCTACTACCACAGGATGGTAGTACCTCCCTGGGCGGTTGCTGTCTACCAGCCTACTACCACAGGATGGTAGTACCACCCTGGGCGGTCGCTGTCTACCAGCCTACTACCTTACAATTAAAATTATCATTAGTAATTAATTCATTCAGTAATATGGTTATAGAAGAACACAAGAGACAGGAACTCACACAAAAATAAGGTTTGCGTCCCAGAGGAACAAGAAGGAAGGGAGTGAGCCGAAGGCTGTGTTGATATAGGCATAATCTCCACCAGACTTGGGTATGGAGGTGCCCAGCTCAGCGTAGCAGAGTGCCCCTACCATGGAGAGCATGCCACACAGTACCCACACCACCAGTGACATGCCCACGCTGCCCGTCTCCTGCAGGACGCCTTTGGGTGATATGAAGATACCTGTGGGATGGAAGGATTTTTGAATCTGGGAAATTTATGGTGAATATTCGTTTAGAAAAATCTTACTTGTGTAGTACTTCCCACCTCCAGAACTGTAACATCCTCACTCATCCTTCAGAGTACAGGTACTGTACTTCCCACCTCCAGAACTGTAACATCCTCACTCATCCTTCAGAGTACAGGTACTGTACTCCCACCTCCAGAACTGTAACATCCTCACTCATCCTTCAGAGTACAGGTACTGTACTTCCCACCTCCAGAACTGTAACATCCTCACTCATCCTTCAGAGTACAGGTACAGTACTTCCCACCTCCAGAACTGTAACATCCTCACTCATCCTTCAGAGTACAGGTACTGTACTTCCCACCTCCAGAACTGTAACATCCTCACTCATCCTTCAGAGTACAGGTACTGTACTTCTCACCTCCAGGACTGTAACATCCTCACTCATCCTTCAGAGTACAGGTACTGTACTTCCCACCTCCAGAACTGTAACATCCTCACTCATCCTTCAGAGTACAGGTACTGTACTTCTCACCTCCAGAAACTGTAACATCCTCACTCATCCTTCAGAGTACAGGTACTGTACTTCCCACCTCCAGAACTGTAACATCCTCACTCATCCTTCAGATTTACAGGTACTGTACTTTCACCTCCAGGACTGTAACATCCTCACTCATCCTTCAGAGTACAGGTACTGTACTTCCCACCTCCAGAACTGTAACATCCTCATCATCCTTCAGAGTACAGGTACTGTACTTCCCACTCCAGGACTGTAACATCCTCACTCATCCTTCAGAGTACAGGTACTGTACTTCCCACCTCCAGAACTGTAACATCCTCACTCATCCTTCAGAGTACAGGTACTGTACTTCCCACCTCCAGAACTGTAAACATCCTCACTCATCCTTCAGAGTACAGGTACTGTACTTCCCACCTCCAGAACTGTAACATCCTCACTCATCCTTCAGAGTACAGGTACTGTACTTCCCACCTCCAGAACTGTAACATCCTCACTCATCCTTCAGAGTACAGGTTACTGTACTTCCCACCTCCAGAACTGTAACATCCTCACTCATCCTTCAGAGTACAGGTATTGTACTTCCCACCTCCAGAACTGTAACATCCTCACTCATCCTTCAGAGTACAGGTACTGTACTTCCCACCTCCCAGAACTGTAACATCCTCACTCATCCTTCAGAGTACAGGTACTGTACTTCCCACCTCCAGAACTGTAACATCCTCACTCATCCTTCAGAGTACAGGTACTGTACTTCCCACCTCCAGAACTGTAACATCCTCACTCATCCTTCAGAGTACAGGTACTGTACTTCCCACCTCCAGAACTGTAACATCCTCACTCATCCTTCAGAGTACAGATATTGTACTTCCCACCTCCAGGACTGTAACATCCTCACTCATCCTTCAGAGTACAGGTACTGTACTTCCCACCTCCAGAACTAACATCCTCACTCATCCTTCAGAGTACAGACACTGTACTTCCCACCTCCAGGACTGTAACATCCTCAGTCATCCTTCAGAGTACAGGTACTGTACTTCCCACCTCCAGAACTGTAACATCCTCACTCATCCTTCAGAGTACAGGTATTGTACTTCCCACCTCCAGAACTGTAACATCCTCACTCATCCTTCAGAGTACAGGTACTGTACTTCCCACCTCCAGGACTGTAACATCCTCACTCATCCTTCAGAGTACAGGTATTGTACTTCCCACCTCCAGAACTGTAACATCCTCACTCATCCTTCAGAGTACAGGTACTGTACTTCCCACCTCCAGGACTGTAACATCCTCACTCATCCTTCAGTGTACAGGTATTGTACTTCCCACCTCCAGAACTGTAACATCCTCACTCATCCTTCAGAGTACAGGTACTGTACTTCCCACCTCCAGGACTGTAACACCCTCACTCATCCTTCAGAGTACAGGTATTGTACTTCCCACCTCCAGAACTGTAACATCCTCACTCATCCTTCAGAGTACAGGCACTGTACTTCCCACCTCCAGGACTGTAACATCCTCACTCATCCTTCAGAGTACAGACACTGTACTTCCCACCTCCAGAACTGTAGCATCCTCACTCATCCTTCAGAGTACAGGTACTGTACTTCCCACCTCCAGGATTGTAACATCCTCACTCATCCTTCAGAGTACAGATACTGTACTTCCCACCTCCAGAACTGTAACATCCTCACTCATCCTTCAGAGTACAGGTACTGTACTTCCCACCTCCAGAACTGTAACATCCTCACTCATCCTTCAGAGTACAGGTACTGTACTTCCCACCTCCAGGATTGTAACATCCTCACTCATCCTTCAGAGTACAGGTACTGTACTTCTCACCTCCAGAACTGTAACATCCTCACACATCCTTCAGAGTACAGGTACTTTTACTTCCCCACTCCAGAACTGTAACATCCTCACTCATCCTTCAGAGAACAGACACTGTACTTCCCACCTCCAGAACTGTAACATCCTCACTCATCCTTCAGAGTACAGGCACTGTATTTCCCCACCTCCAGAACTGTAACATCCTCACTCATCCTTCAGAGTACAGGCACTGTACTTCCCACCTCCAGAACTGTAACATCCTCACTCATCCTTCAGAGTACAGGTACTGTACTTCCCACCTCCAGAACTGTAACATCCTCACTCATCCTTCAGAGTACAGGTACTGTACTTCCCACCTCCAGAACTGTAACATCCTCACTCATCCTTCAGAGTACAGGTACTGTACTTCCCACCTTCAGAACTGTAACATCCTCACTCATCCTTCAGAGTACAGGTACTGTACTTCCCACCTCCAGAACTGTAACATCCTCACTCATCCTTCAGAGAACAGACACTGTACTTCCCACCTCCAGAACTGTAACATCCTCACTCATCCTTCAGAGTACAGGTACTGTACTTCCCACCTCCAGAACTGTAACATCCTCACTCATCCTTCAGAGTACAGGTACTGTACTTCCACCTCCAAAAACTGTAACATTCTCACTCATCCTTCAGAGTACAGGTACTGTACTTCCCACCTCCAGAACTGTAACATCCTCACTCATCCTTCAGAGTACAGGCACTGTACTTCCCACCTCCAGAACTGTAACATCCTCACTCATCCTTCAGAGTACAGGTACTGTACTTCCCACCTCCAGGACTCTAGTCCGGCTAACCTAACAAGCACAATAACTCACCCGAGCCAATTATGATACCCAGGATAATGGCAACTCCTTCCAGCAATCCCAGTTCTTTTTTGAGTTCTATCTTGCCTTCAGTGTCCTTATACACATCGTCTTCTTGAGGGTTCATAGGTTCTAGTTCCGCTGTTAATGGTTCGGTCGTGTCGCTGGCAGCCAGAACTCCTATACGTTTTTGGGGCATATTTAACCTGTCAGACACCAAAAATTTTAAATTTATTTTTAAAATTATGTTTGGTTACATGTTATAAATATATATGATTTTTTTTTTACAGAATCCCGGTGTTTTTTTTTTTTTTTTTTTTGAGTAGATATTCTGATTTTTAGGAGTGCCCTGGGATTTTTTAGGTATTCAGTCTCTTAGCCTTGGTAAAAGGCTTGGTAGTAGGTGATCAGTACCTCAGTGATGATAGTAGGTGGTCAGTACCTCAGTCATGATAGTAGGTGGTCAGTACCTCAGTCATGATAGTAGGTGGTCAGTACCTCAGTCATGATAGTAGGTGGTCAGTACCTCAGTCGTGATAGTAGGTGGTCAGTTTCCTCAGTCATGATAGTAGGTGGTCAGTACCTCAGTCATGATAGTAGGTGGTCAGTACCTCAGTCATGATAGTAGGTGGTCAGTCCCTCAGTCATGATAGTAGGTGGTCAGTACCTCAGTCATGATAGTAGGTGGTCAGTACCTCAGTCATGATAGTAGGTGGTCAGTACCTCAGTCATGTATAGTAGGTGGTCAGTACCTCAGTCATGATAGTAGGTGGTCAGTACCTCAGTCATGATAGTAGGTGGTCAGTACCTCAGTCATGATAGTCGGTGGTCATTACCTCAGTCATGATAGTAGGTCGTCAGTACCTCAGTCATGATAGTAGGTGGTCAGTACCTCAGTCATGATAGTAGGTGGTCAGTCCCTCAGTCATGATAGTAGGTGGTCAGTACCTCAGTCATGATAGTAGGTTTTCAATACCTCAGTCATGATAGCAGGTGGTCAGTACCTCAGTCATGATAGCAGGTGGTCAGTACCTCAGTCATGATAGTAGGTGGTCAGTACCTCAGTCATGATAGTAGGTGGTCAGTACCTCAGTCATTGATAGTAGGTGGTCAGTACCTCAGTCATGATAGTAGGTGGTCAGTACCTCAGTCATGATAGTAGGTGGTCAGTACCTCAGTCATGATAGTAGGTGGTCAGTACCTCAGTCATGATAGTAGATGGTCAGTACTCAGTCATGATAGTAGGTGGTCAGTACCTCAGTCATGATAGTAGGTGGTCAGTACCTCAGTCATGATAGTAGATGGTCAGTACCTCAGTCATGATAGTAGGTGGTCAGTACCTCAGTCATGATAGTAGGTGGTCAGTACCTCAGTCATGATAGTAGGTGGTCAGTACCTCAGTCATGATAGTAGGTGGTCAGTACCTCAGTCATGATAGTAGGTGGTCAGTACCTCAGTCATGATAGTAGGTGGTCAGTACCTCAGTCATGATAGTAGGTGGTCAGTACCTCAGTCATGATAGTAGGTGGTCAGTACCTCAGTCATGATAGTAGGTGGTCAGTACCTCAGTCATGATAGTAGGTGGTCAGTACCTCAGTCATGATAGTAGGTGGTCAGTACCTCAGTCATGATAGTAGGTGGTCAGTACCTCAGTCATGATAGTAGGTGGTCAGTACCTCAGTCATGATAGTAGGTGGTCAGTACCTATTATATCTAGTTCAGTACCCTTTATATATTCAGAAATCAGTCATAAATAGTAGGTGATTCTGTACCTCATCATGATAGTAGGGGTCATCCTAATCATTAGTAGTGGTCAACCTCATCATTAGTAGGGGTCTACACCTATGATAGTAGTTCAGTACACTAACTAGTATCTGTCCCATCTGACATAGTGCAGTACCTATTAATCAAGATTAATCTTAACATAGAATTAACTAAGAAATCACTGAAATCACTAAGTACTCTACTGTACACCTAACATAGCACTGTACATCTAACATAGTACTGTACACCTAACATAGTACTGTACACCTAACATAGCACTGTACACCTAACATAGTACTGTACACCTAACATAGTACTGTACATCTAACATAGCACTGTACACCTAACATAGTACTGTACACCTAACATAGCACTGTACACCTAACATAGTACTGTACACCTAACATAGAAACTGTACATCTAACATAGCACTGTACACCTAACATAGCACTGTACACCTAACATAGCACTGTACACCTAACATAGTACTGTACACCTAACATAGCACTGTACACCTAACATAGCACTGTACACCTAACATAGTACTGTACATCTAACATAGCACTGTACACCTAACATAGCACTGTACACCTAACATAGTACTGTACACCTAACATAGTACTGTACACCTAACATAGCACTGTACATCTAACATAGCACTGTACACCTAACATAGCACTGTCCACCTAACATAGTACTGTACACCTAACATAGTACTGTACACCTAACATAGCACTGTACATCTAACATAGCACTGTACACCTAACATAGCACTGTCCACCTAACATAGTACTGTACACCTAACATAGTACTGTACACCTAACATAGTACTGTACACCTAACATAGTACTGTACACCTAACATAGCACTGTACATCTAACATAGCACTGTACACCTAACATAGCACTGTACACCTAACATAGTACTGTACACCTAACATAGTACTGTACATCTAACATAGTACTGTACACCTAACATAGCACTGTACACCTAATATAAAGAACAGTTCACTTAATGGATTTTGTTTATTTCAGGAGTTCATTATATGGAGAGACTGTTATATGGAAAGTATACTGGTACTGGCGGTAAAAGTGAGATGCAGCAGCTGCAGGTTGCCTCACAGGTGGGTGGGGCCCACCAGTGACGCATGTAGGTGTCAGTAAAAACTTTCTTTTGGTTTAAAGGTAAATAATGTACACTATATATACATTGAGAGGTGTATATCTCGGTGTATATAAACTGAGAGGTGTATGTAAGGTGTATATCTCGGTGTATATACACTACTAACAAGGTGAAGATTGAGACACTTATGCAGCATATGGGAATCTTTATTCAGGAAACGTTTCGCCACACAGTGGCTTCATCAGTCCAATACAAAGAGGAAGGCGTAAGGAGAGGAGGAGTATGAGGTAATCAGTCCCTCGGCCTGGAGTTGATGTGTTCAGTCCATCAGTCTTGTAGAATTTACAGCATTCTTTGGACGTAGACCTACTTCGACTAGTGGATGGTACCACTATGACCCCGCCTCCGCCTGCTTCACCTCACCTCACTACTTCGACTAGTGGATGGTACCACTATGACCCCGCCTCCGTCTGCTTCACCTCACCTCACTACTTCGACTAGTGGATGGTACCACTATGACCCGACCTCCGCCTGCTTCACCTCACCTCACTACTTCGGGCTAGTGGATGGTACCACTATGACCCCGCCTCCGCCTGCTTCACCTCACCTCACTACTTCGACTAGTGGATGGTTCCACTATGACCCCGCCTCCGCCTGCTTCACCTCACCTCACTACTTCGACTAGTGGATGGTACCACTATGACCCCGCCTCCGCCTGCTTCACCTCAACTCACTACTTCGATAGTGGATGGTACCACTATGACCCCGCCTCCGCCTGCTTCACCTCACCTCACTACTTCGACTAGTGGATGGTACCACTATGACCCCGCCTCCGTCTGCTTCACCTCACCTCACTACTTCGACTAGTGGATGGTACCACTATGACCCCGCCTCCGCCTGCTTCACCTCACCTCACTACTTCGACTAGTGGATGGTACCACTATGACCCCGCCTCCGCCTGCTTCACCTCACCTCACTACTTCGATAGTGGATGGTACCACTATGACCCGCCTCCGCCTGCTTCACCTCACCTCACTACTTCGACTAGTGGATGGTACCACTATGACCCCGCCTCCGTCTGCTTCACCTCACCTCACTACTTCGACTAGTGGATGGTACCACTATGACCCCGCCTCGCCTGCTTCACCTCACCTCACTACTTCGACTAGTGGATGGTTCCACTATGACCCCGCCTCCGCCTGCTTCACCTCACCTCACTACTTCGACTAGTGGATGGTACCACTATGACCCCGCCTCCGCCTGCTTCACCTCACCTCACTACTTCGACTAGTGGATGGTTCCACTATGACCCCGCCTCCGCCCGCTTCACCTCACCTCATACTTCGACTAGTGGATGGTACCACTATGACCCCGCCTCCGCCTGCTTCACCTCACCTCACTACTTCGACTAGTGGATGGTACCACTATGACCCTGCCTCCGCCTGCTTCACCTCACCTCACTACTTCGACTAGTGGATGGTACCACTATGACCCCGCCTCCGTCTGCTTCACCTCACCTCACTACTTCGACTAGTGGATGGTTCCACTATGACCCCGCCTCCGCCTGCTTCACCCTTTCCTCACTACTTCGACTAGTGGATGGTACACTATGACCCCGCCTCCGTCTGCTTCACCTCACCTGACTACTTCGACTAGTGGATGGTACCACTATGACCCTGCCTCCACCTGCTTCACGTCACCTCACTACTTCGACTAGGGATGGTACCACTATGGGCCCCGCCTCCCCCCTGCTTCACCTCACCTCACTACTTCGACTAGTGGATGGTACCACTATGACCCCGCCTCCGTCTGCTTCACCTCACCTCACTACTTCGACTAGTGGATGGTACCACTATGACCCCGCCTCCGCCTGCTTCACCTCACCTCACTACTTCGATAGTGGATGGTACCACTATGACCCCGCCTCCGCCTGCTTCACCTCACCTCACTACTTCGACTAGTGGATGGTACCACTATGACCCCGCCTCCGCCTGCTTCACCTCACCTCACTACTTCGACTAGTGGATGGTTCCACTATGACCCCGCCTCCGCCTGCTTCACCTCACCTCACTACTTCGACTAGTGGATGGTACCACTATGACCCCGCCTCCGTCTGCTTCACCTCACCTCACTACTTCGACTAGTGGATGGTACCACTATGACCCCGCCTCCACCTGCTTCACCTCACCTCACTACTTCCACTAGTGGATGGTACCACTATGACCCCGCCTCCGCCTGCTTCACCTCACCTCACTACTTCGACTAGTGGATGGTACCACTATGACCCGCCTCCGCTGCTTCACCTCACCTCACTACTTCGACTAGTGGATGGTACCACTATGACCCCACCTCCTCCTGCTTCACCTCACCTGACTACTTCGACTAATGGATGGTACCACTATGACCCCGCCTCCGTCTGCTTCACCTCACCTCACTACTTCGACTAGTGGATGGTACCACTATGACCCCGCCTCCGCCTGCTTCACCTCACCTCACTACTTCGACTAGTGGATGGTACCACTATGACCCTGCCTCCGCCTGCTTCACCTCACCTCACTACTTCGACTAGTGGATGGTACCACTATGACCCCGCCTCCGCCTGCTTCACCTCACCTCACTACTTCGACTAGTGGATGGTACCACTATGACCCTGCCTCCGCCTGCTTCACCTCACCTCACTACTTCGACTAGTGGATGGTACCCCTATGACCCGCCTCCGCCTGCTTCACCTCACCTCACTACTTCGACTAGTGGATGGTACCACTATGACCCCGCCTCCTCCTGCTTCACCTCACCTCACTACTTCGACTAGTGGATGGTACCACTATGACCCCACCTCCGTCTGCTTCACCTCACCTCACTACTTCGACTAGTGGATGGTACCACTATGACCCCGCCTCCGCCTGCTTCACCTCACCTCACTACTTCGACTAGTGGATGGTACCACTATGACCCCGCCTCCTTCTGCTTCACCTCACCTCACTACTTCGACTAGTGGATGGTACCACTATGACCCCGCCTCCACCTGCTTCACCTCACCTCACTACTTCGACTAGTGGATGGTACCACTATGACCCCGCCTCCGTCTGCTTCACCTCACCTCACTACTTCGACTAGTGGATGGCACCACTATGACCCCGCCTCCGCCTGCTTCACCTCACCTCACTACTTCGACTAGTGGATGGTACCACTATGACCCTGCCTCCGCCTGCTTCACCTCACCTCACTACTTCGACTAGTGGATGGTACCACTATGACCCTGCCTCCGTCTGCTTCACCTCACCTCACTACTTCGACTAGTGGATGGTACCACTATGACCCCGCCTCCGCCTGCTTCACCTCACCTCACTACTTCGACTAGTGGATGTTACCACTATGACCCTGCCTCCGCCTGCTTCACCTCACCTCACTACTTCGACTAGTGGATGGTACCACTATGACCCCGCCTCCGCCTGCTTCACCTCACCTCACTACTTCGACTAGTGGATGGTTCCACTATGACCCCGCCTCCGCCTGCTTCACCTCACCTCACTACTTCGACTAGTGGATGGTTCCACTATGACCCCGCCTCCGCCTGCTTCACCTCACCTCACTACTTCGACTAGTGGATGGTTCCACTATGACCCCGCCTCCGCCTGCTTCACCTTACCTCACTACTTCGACTAGTGGATGGTTCCACTATGACCCCGCCTCCGTCTGCTTCACCTCACCTCACTACTTCGACTAGTGGATGGTACCACTATGACCCCGCCTCCGTCTGCTTCACCTCACCTCACTACTTCGACTAGTGGATGGTACCACTATGACCCCGCCTCCGTCTGCTTCACCTCACCTCACTACTTCGACTAGTGGATGGTTCCACTATGACCCCGCCTCCGCCTGCTTCACCTCACCTCACTACTTCGACTAGTGGATGGTTCCACTATGACCCCGCCTCCGCCTGCTTCACCTCACCTCACTACTTCGACTAGTGGATGGTTCCACTATGACCCCGCCTCCGCCTGCTTCACCTCACTCATACTTCGACTAGTGGATGGTACCACTATGACCCCCCCTCCGCCTGCTTCACCTCACCTCACTATTCGGACTAGTGGATGGTACCACTATGACCCCGCCTCCGTCTGCTTCACCTCACCTCACTACTTCGACTAGTGGATGGTACCACTATGACCCCGCCTTCGCCTGCTTCACCTCACCTCACTACTTCGACTAGTGGATGGTTCCACTATGACCCCGCCTCCGCCTGCTTCACCTCACTACTTCGACTAGTGGATGGTACCACTATTGACCCGCCTCCGCCTGCTTCACCTCACCTCACTACAGTATATAAGCCACGTCTACGGCCCTATGCTGTACATTCTACAAGACTGATGGACTGAACACATCAACTCCAGGCTGAGGGACTGATTACCTCATACTCCTCCTATCCTTACGCCTTCCTCTTTGTATTGGACTGATGAAGCCACTGTGTGGCGAAACGTTTCCTGAATAAAGATTCCCATATGCTGCATAAGTGTCTCAATCTTCAACTTGTCGGTTTTTCAAACCATTCATCACTACTAATAAGTGCCAGATAAAGTAGGTAGTGATGCCAAGTGCCTCATATAGGTGGTAAGAGAGGGTATATAAATAAGTAATATCAGTGGGTACAGAGTATGTTGGGAAGTGAATTCAGTGGTGGTGAGGGAGGGGAGGATAATGATGGCGTAGAGAAGAAATACGAGGAGGAGGGAACAGGAAGTACTATACGAGAATATGAGAGAGAGAGAGAGAGAGAGAGAGAGAGAGAGAGAGAGAGAGAGAGAGAGAGAGTGAGAGAGAGAGAGAGAGAGAGAAGAGAGAGAGAGAGGAGGAGTTCCTACTTACTGCTAGGTCAACAAAATACCTTTCTTCAGTGGACTGCTCACAGAGTCAATTGCAATGTTGGTGGTTTTCACAGAGACCCACATAAAGGATCACATTGATAGTGAAATGTGGATCCCAGGTTATAACTTATTCTGATGCGACAGAAAAAACAGGCAACATGGGGGGGGGGGGGTTGACCTGTGTATCACAGTCGCTCATAAGCTCAGAATTACTAAACGCCACGTATGGTGTAGTTGAAGTTTTGGCAGTAAAGACTGACAACCAAAACCTGGTCATTGTGGTGTTATACAAGCCTCCAGATACAATTTCCCAACGATTCCAGGAACAGCTTTTGAAAACTGTCTGGAAAATCTCCCAACTCCTGCCCCAAACATCTTGCTGCTGGGGGATTTCAACTCAAGACACCTAAAATGGAGGAGTGTAGCAAATGTTTAAGCAGAGATAACACCAGGAGGCAGCAGCAGCTCAGATGAAAACTAACACACACACATAAGCTATTAAATCTCTGCAACAAATTCACCTTAAACCAGCAAATAGAGGTGCCAACAAGACTGGAAAATACACTGGACCTCATCTTCACTAATAATGATGACCTGTAATGAAATGTAGCAGTATCAAAGACAATACACTCGGATCACAACATAACAGAAGTACAGACATGTATGTGCAGGGCTCCTGACCAGCATAATGTGGTCAGTTATGAAGGTGCCTTCACCAAATTCAACTTCAATAGTAAAAACATGAAGTGGGGTCAAATCAACCATGTCCTAAATCAAACAAGCTGAGAAGATATAAGCAAAGATCCGAACCTTTACCTAAAAAGAATTAACTCCGTGGCACTTGAGGTCTGCTCAGGGCACATTTCCCTAAGAAAAAAGAAGAAACGTCAACCAAAAAGAGAGAAACATTCCCTATATAGACGAAGGCGAAGAATCACAGAGCTGCTGAGAGGAGCCAGTGTATGTGAAACTCAGGAGGAACTGGCCAGAGAAATAGAAAATCTCGAACATAAGCTTAATGAATCATACAGGAGACAAGATAAACAGGAGGAACTTATAATAAATGAAATTGAAGGAAAACCAAATTAGTTCTTTTCTTATGCCAAATCTAGGGCAAAAACCACATCCAGTATTGGACCCTTCTTAAACGAGATGGGTCTTACACAGATGAAAACAAAGAAATGAGTGAGATACTCAAGTCTCAATATGACTCGCTGTTTATTGAACCAATAATCAGACTAAGAGTCGATAATCTAAAGGAGTTTTTCATGACAGATTCAAAATTTGGTTAATTCAAGAATTTCTGATAGAATCCTAACACCAAAAGACTTCGAAAAAGCAGTAATTAACATGGCCATGCACTCTGCCCCGGGTCCAGACTCTTGGGACTCTGTCTTCATCAAGAACTGCAAGAAACCCCTTTCACGTGCCTTAAATATTCTATAGATGAATAGTTCAGAGAACCGACATGTTCATAAATTAGACACATGTGCAACTCTTGGGTATCTTTATTGAGAAAACGTTTCACCACACAGTGGCTTCATCAGTCCATACAAAGGAGAATGGTGAAGAACAGGAGTTTGAGGTAATCAGTCCCTCAACCTTGAGTCGATGTGGTCAGTCCATCAATCTTGAAAAGAATACCGCATGTCTGCAGAGAAGTAGCTTATATACCGTAGGCAGGAGAGGTGCAGCAGTCGTAGGTGGTGTCACATCTGACCAATGTGGAAGTAGGTCGTGCCCAAGGGTTAGGCAAGTGAAGAATTCCCAAGTACTATTAAGATCCCAAGAAGTTGCAGTGTCTGACACTGTTCCTCATCCTCATATCTGACATAGACAGAGATGTAAGCCATAGCACCGTGTCTTCCTTTGCTGAGATTCCTTAGTCTGCATGACAGTGTCCTCCATTGCAGACACTGCAAGGCTCCAGGTGGACATAACCAAATCTTTAAATGGGCTGCAGAAAACAATATGAAGTTCAATGACGAGAAATTTCAATTACCCAGATATGGAAAACTTGTGGAAATAAAAACTGGATTGGAATATAAAACAAATTCTAACCACATAATAGAGCGAAAAACTAATGTGAAGGACCTGGGAGTGATAATGTCAGAGGATCTCATTTTCCAAGTTCACAACAATGTATCTACCTCATCTGCTAGGAAAATGATAGGATGGATAATGAGAACCTTCAAAACTAGGGACGCCAAGCCCATGGTGTGATTGTCTTCAAATTGATTGTTCTCTCCAGGCTGGAATATTGATGTACACTAACGTCCCTTTCCAAGGCTGGTGAAATTGCTGGCCTGGAGAATGTACAGAGAACTTTCACCTCACATGTAAATATCATAAAACGTACACCTAAATTACTGGGAATGGTTGAAGTCCCTTGACCTGTAGTCCTTGAAATCCAGACGAGAAAGATACATGATAATATACACTTGGAAAATCCTCAAGAAACTGGTCCCAATCTGTACACAAAAATCACTCCCTACGACAGCAAAAGACTTGGCAGGAGATGCAACATTCCTCACATGAAAAACTGGGCCGCTAAGAGATGACAATAAGTGTCAGGGGCCCAAGACTGTTCAGCTGCCTCTCATCATAAATAAGGGGGATTACCAAAAGGCCCCTGGTTGTCTTCAAGACCCCTGGTTGTCTTCAAGACCCCTGGTTGTCTTCAACACCCCTGGTTGTCTTCAAGATCCCTGGTTGTCTTCAACACCCCTGGTTGTCTTCAAGATCACTGGTTGTCTTCAACACCCCTGGTTGTCTTCAAGATCCCTGGTTGTCTTCAACACCCCTGGTTGTCTTCAAGACCCCTGGTTGTCTTCAAGATCACTGGTTGTCTTCAACACCCCTGGTTGTCTTCAACACCCCAGGTTGTCTTCAACACCCCTGCTTGTCTTCACCCCTGGTTGTCTTCAAGACCCCTGGTTGTCTTCAAGATCCCCTGGTTGTCTTCAAGACCCCTGGTTGTCTTCAACACCCCTGGTTGTCTTCAACACCCCTGGTTGCCCTCAAGACCCCTGGTTGTCCTCAAGACCTCTGGTTGTCTTCAAGACCCCTGGTTGTCTTCAAGACCCCTACTGTCTTCAAGACCCCTGGTTGTCTTCAACACCCCTGGTTGTCTTCAACACCCCTGGTTGTCTTCAACACCCCTGGTTGTCCTCAAGACCCCTGGTTGTCCTCAAGACCCCTGGTTGTCCTCAAGACCTCTGGTTGTCTTCAAGACCCCTGGTTGTCTTCAAGATCCCTGGTTGTCTTCAACACCCCTGGTTGTCTTCAAGATCCCTGGTTGTCTTCAACACCCCTGGTTGTCTTCAAGACCCCTGGTTGTCTTCAAGATCCCCTGGTTGTCTTCAAGACCCCTTGTTGTCTTCACCACCCCTAGTTGTCTTCAACACCCCTGGTTGTCTTCAAGATCCCTGGTTGTCTTCAAGACCCCTGGTTGTCTTCAACACCCCTGGTTGTCTTCAACACCCCTGGTTGTCTTCAACACCCCTGGTTGTCTTCAACACCCCTGGTTGTCTTCAAGATCCCCTGGTTGTCTTCAACACCCCTGGTTGTCTTCAAGACCCCTGGTTGTCTTCAACACCCCTGGTTGTCTTCAACACCCCTGGTTGCCCTCAAGACCCCTGGCTGTCTTCAACACCCCTGGTTGTCTTCAACACCCCTGGTTGTCTTCAACACCCCTGGTTGTCCTCAAGACCCCTGGTTGTCCTCAAGACCCCTGGTTGTCCTCAAGACCCCTGGTTGTCCTCAAGACCCCTGGTTGTCCTCAAGACTCCTGGTTGTCCTCAAGACCCCTGGTTGTCCTCAAGACCCCTGGTTGTCCTCAAGACCCCTGGTTGCCTTCAAGACCCCTGGTTGTCTTCAAGACCCCCTGGTTGTCTTCAAGACCCCTGGTTGTCAAGACACCTGGTTGTCTTCAAGAGGGAGCTGGACAGACACACAGTACCTGACCAGCCAGGCTGTGGTTCCTTCATTGGGTTACGTGCGACCAGCAGTAACAACCTGGTTGATCAGGTCCTGATCCACCATTAGGCCTGGTCATGGACCGGGCCACGGGGGCCTTGACCCCCGGAACACCAACCAGATACACTCCCTCCTCCAGGTAACAGGTACCAAGAAACATACCCACCATCTGTACCCACCCCCAGGATGTAACCCAGGCTCTTCGCTTGTGAGCCCCAGGCTCCACCAGTCAAGCAGGAAGCTTATCTGGGTACACCAGGGCATGTTGCTGTGACCTTCACTAACTTATCTGGGTACACCAGGGCATGTTGCTGTGACCTTCACTAACTTATCCGGGTACACCAGGGCATTTGCTGTGACCTTCACTAACTTTTCTGGGTAACCGGGGCATGTTGCTGTGACCTTCACTAACTTATCTGGGTACACCAGGGCATGTTGCTGTGACCTTCACTAACTTATCTGGGTACACCAGGGCATGTTGCTGTGACCTTCACTAACTTATCTGGGTACACCAGGGCATGTTGCTGTGACCTTCACTAACTTATCTGGGTACACCAGGGCATGTTGCTGTGACCTTCACTAACATCAACACTGACCTTCAACGTGGCCACTTTTTCTAGATCTCTAGTTGGCTGAGAGACTATTGTAGGGGTATCGTAGAGGCTTTATAAGGGGTATCGTAGGAGTATCATAAGAGTATCGTAGGGATACCGTAGAAATATGGGAGTATCGTAGAAGTATACAAGTATCATAAGTGTATCGTACAAGTATCATGCAAGTATCGTACAAGTATCATGCAAGTATCGTAGGAGTATTGTGCAAGTATCGTAGGAGTATTGTACAAGTATCGTAGGGGTATCGTACAAGTATCGTAGAAGTACCATACAAGTATCGTAGGGGTATCGTATAAGTATTAAAGGGGTATCGTACAAGTATACAAGTAGCGTAAAAGTACCATACAAGTATCGTACATGTTACAAGTATGGTACAAGTATGGTACAAGTAACGTACATGTTACAAGTATGGTACAAGTATCGTACATGTTACAAGTATGGTACAAGTATGGTACATGTTACAAGTATGGTACAAGTATCGTACATGTTACAAGTATGGTACAAGTATCGTACATGTTACAAGTATGGTACAAGTATGGTACAAGTATGGTACAAGTATGGTACAAGTATCGTACATGTTACAAGTATGGTACAAGTATCGTATATGTTACGAGTATGGTACAAGTATCGTACATGTTACAAGTATGGTACAAGTATGGTACATGTTACAAGTATGGTACATGTTACAAGTATGGTACAAGTATGGTACAAGTATGGTACAAGTATCGTACATGTTACAAGTATGGTACAAGTATGGTACAAGTATGGTACAAGTATCGTACATGTTACAAGCATGGTACAAGTATCGTACATGTTACGAGTATGGTACAAGTATCGTACATGTTACAAGTATGGGACAAGTATCGTACAAGTATGGTACAAGTATCGTAATTCACAAACATCCTGCCATGGTGGTGAATGGGCTGGTTATGTCCAGTGGTTCGACCTTGACATCGTTAAGTAGGTAATGACAGCGTCTGATGGCATTAACATCCGCGCCAAGATTGTGAGTAAGTCGCAGCGCAGGACCCCTGTGTGCACCATAACATGTGCACACTGTGTGTGTACCATAACATGTGCACACTGTGTGTGTACCATAACATGTGCACACTGGTGTTTTGTACCATAAAAATGTGCACACTGTGTGTGTGTTCCCATAACATGTGCACACTGTGTGTAGTTACCATAACATGTGCACACTGTGTGTGCACCTTTAAACTGTGCACACTGTGTGTGTACCATAACATGTGCACACTGTGTGTGTACCATAACATGTGCACACTGTGTGTGTACCATAACATGTGCACACTGTGTGTGTACCATAACATGTGCACACTGTGTGTGTGTACCATAACATGTGCACACTGTGTGTTTTGTACCTTTAAAAATTGTGCACACTGTGTGTTTTACCATAACCCATGTGCACACTGTGTGTGTACCATAACATGTGCACACTGTGTGTGTACCATAACATGTGCACACTGTGTGTGTGTACCATAACATGTGCACACTGTGTGTGTACCATAACATGTGCACACTGTGTGTGTGTACCATAACATGTGCACACTGTGTGTACCATAACATGTGCACACTGTGTGTGTACCATAACATGTGCACACTGTGTGTACCATAACATGTGCACACTGTGTGTGTACCATAACATGTGCACACGTGTGTGTCCCATAACCATGTGCACAACTTGTGTTTTGTACCATAACATGTGCACACTGTGTGTGTACCATAACATGTGCACACTGTGTGTTACCATAACATGTGCACACTGTGTGTGTACCATAACATGTGCACACTGTGTGTGTACCATAACATGTGCACACTGTGTGTGTACCATAACATGTGCACACTGTGCACCATAACATGTGCACACTGTGTGTGTACCATAACATGTGCACACTGTGTGTGTGTACCATAACATGTGCACACTGTGTGTGTACCATAACATGTGCACACTGTGTGTGTACCATAACATGTGCACACTGTGTGTGTACCATAACATGTGCACACTGTGTGTGTACCATAACATGTGCACACTGTGTGTGTACCATAACATGTGCACACTGTGTGTACCATAACATGTGCACACTGTGTACCATAACATGTGCACACTGTGTGTGTACCATAACATGTGCACACTGTGTGTGTACCATAACATGTGCACACTGTGTGTGTACCATAACATGTGCACATTTGTTGTACCAAAAACATGTGCACACTGTGTGTACCATAACTTTGTGCACACTGTGTGTGTGTACCATAACATGTGCACACTGTGTGTGTACCAAAACATGTGAAAACTGTGTGTACCTAACATGTGCACACTGTGTGTTTTACCTAACATGTGCACACTGTGGGGTGTACCCATAACATGTGCACACTGTGTGTGTACCATAACATGTGCACACTGTGTGTACCATAACATGTGCACACTGTGTGTGTGTACCATAACATGTGCACACTGTGTGTGTGTACCATAACATGTGCACACTGTGTGTACCATAACATGTGCACACTGTGTGTACCATAACATGTGCACACTGTATGTACCATAACATGTGCACACTGTGTGTGTACCATAACATGTGCACACTGTGTGTGTGTGTACCATAACATGTGCACACTGTGTGCGTATGTGTGTACCATAACATGTGCACACTGTGTGTGTGTACCATAACATGTGCACACTGTGTGTGTGTACCATAACATGCGCACACTGTGTTTGTGTGTGTACCATAACATGTGCACACTGGGGTGTTTTACCGTAACATGTGCACATGTGTGTGTTTTCCATAACATGTGCACACTGTGTGTGTGTACCATAACATGCGCACACTGTGTTTGTGTGTGTACCATAACATGTGCACACTGTGTGTGTGTACCGTAACATGTGCACACTGTGTTTTGTGGTTGTTACCAAAAACTTTCCCGCACACTGTGTGTGTGTGTCTCATTTTGGTCACATAGGACCACTAACTAGCCACTAGGACCACTAACTAGCCTCCATGACCACTAACTAGCAACAAGAACCACTAACTTGCCACTAGGACCACTAACTAGCCACCAGGACCACTAGTCACATGGACCACTAACTAGCCACCAGGACCACTAGTCACTTGGACCACTAACTAGCCACCAGGACCACTAGTCACTTGAACCACTAACTAGCCACCAAAAACCCAAACTATCACTTGGACCACTAACAAAGCCACCGGACCACTAGTCACTTGAACCACTAACTAGCCACCAGGACCACTAGTCACTTGGACCACTAACTAGCCTCCATGACCACTAACTAGCCACAAGAACCACTAACTTGCCACTAGGACCACTAACTAGCCACCAGGACCACTAGTCACTTGGCCCACTAACTAGCCAGCAGGACCACTAGTCACTTGGACCACTAACTAGCCACCAGGACCACTAGTCACTTGGACCACTAACTAGCCACCAGGACCACTAGTCACTTGGACCACTAACTAGCCACCAGGACCACTAGTCACTTGAACCACTAACTAGCCACCAGGACCACTAACTAGCCACTAGGACCACTAACTAGCCACTAGGACCACTAACTAGCCTCCATGATCACTAACTAGCAACAAGAACCACTAACTTGCCACTAGGACCACTAACTAGCCACCAGGACCACTAGTCACTTGGACCACTAACTAGCCACTAGGACCACTAACTAGCCTCCATGACCACTAACTAGCAACAAGAACCACTAACTTGCCACTAGGACCACTAACTAGCCACCAGGACCACTAACTAGCCACCAGGACCACTAGTCACTTGGACCACTAACTAGCCACCAGGACCACTAGCCACTTGGACCACTAACTAGCCACAGAGAAGAAGCTGCATCCTGACATTTATCTTAATTCTAAGATGACCCATAAAAAGGACCTCAAAGACGTATTTTAAGAAGCTGCGGTTGATAGCCAAGACTCCAGGCTGAGGGACTGATTACCTCAAACTACTACTGATCTTCACCCATTCTTCTCCGTATTGGACTGATGAAGCCACTGACTGGTGAAACCTTCCAGTAATACAGATAAGCAAGTGCTTCACTAGTCTCTCATTGCTTAAATCATTTTATGTACCACAGTGAACTTAGGGCATCAGGGACCCCTATATGTGCGTAACTTAGTAAGTTAGTCAGTCAGTACGTTAGTAAGTAAGTAACTTAGTAAGTTAGTCAGTCAGTAAGTTAGTAAGGAAGTAACTTAGTAAGTTAGTCAGTCAGTAAGTTAGTAAGGAAGTAACTTAGTAAGTTAGTCAGTCAGTAAGTTAGTAAGGAAGTAACTTAGTAAGTTAGTCAGTCAGTAAGTTAGTAAGGAAGTAAGTTAGTAACTTAGTAAGTTAGTCAGTCAGTAAGTTAGTAAGGAAGTAAGTTAGTAAGTTAGTCAGTTAAGTTAGTAAGGAAGTTAAGTTAGTTTAAATTTGTTTTAGTCCCGTAAGTTAGAAGGAAGTAAACTTAGTAAGTTGTCAGTCAGTAAAGTTTGTAAGGATGTTAGTAAGGAAGTAACTTTTAAGTAAAAGGAAGTAAACTTAGTAAGGGTTTGTCCCGTCAGTAAGTTAGTAAGGAAGTAAGTTAGTAACTTAGTAAGTTAGTCAGTCAGTAAGTTAGTAAGGAAGTAAGTTAGTAAGTTAGTCAGTAAGTTAGTAAGGAAGTAAGTTAGTAAGTTAGTCAGTCAGTAAGTTAGTAAGGAAGTAACTTAGTAAGTTAGTCAGTCAGTAAGTTAGTAAGGAAGTTAGTAAGGAAGTAACTTAGTAAGGAAGTAACTTAGTAAGTTAGTCAGTCAGTAAGTTAGTAAGGAAGTAAGTTAGTAACTTAGTAAGTTAGTAAGGAAGTAACTTAGTAAGTTAGTCAGTCAGTAAGTTAGTAAGGAAGTTAGTAAGGAAGTAACTTAGTAAGGAAAATAATTAGTAAGTTGTCAGTAAGTAGTTTGGTGAGGAAGAAGTGTTAAGTTAGTAAGTTAGTAAGTTAGTAAGGATTAGTAAATTAGTAAGTTAGTAAGGAGTAACTTAGTAAGTTTGTCTTTAGTAAGTTAGTAGTTAGTAAGGAAGTAACTTAGGGAAGTTAGTCAGTCAGTAAGTTTTGTAAGTTAGTAAGGAAAGAAACTTAGTAAGTTTAGTCTGTCAGTAAGTTAGTAAGTTAGTAAGGAAGTAACTTGAGTAGTCGTAATTAGTAAGTTTGTCAGTCAGTAAGTTAGTAGAAATAATTGTAAAATTGCATCAGTAAGTTGTAAGTTAGTTTTAAGGGAAGTAACTTAGTAAGTTAGTCAGTCAGTAAGTTAGTAAGGAAGTAACTTAGTAAGTTAGTCAGTCAGTAAGTTAGTAAGGAAGTTAGTAAGGAAGTAACTTAGTAAGTTAGTCAGTCAGTAAGTTAGTAAGGAAGTAAGTTAGTAACTTAGTAAGTTAGTAAGGAAGTAAGTTAGTCAGTCAGTAAGTTAGTAAGGAAGTAAGTTAGTCAGTCAGTAAGTTAGTAAGGAAGTAAGTTAGTAACTTAGTAAGTAAGTAAGGAAGTAAGTTAGTCAGTCATTAAGTTTGTTTAGGTACAGGTACACATAACAGCTATCATACATTCTGTATATTACCATTGTATTACCATTGTGGTTTGTATTCCATGTGGTCCTTTATTACATTGTGGTACTGGGAATACCATGTGGTCCTTGTATACCATTGTGGTTGTATTACCATTGTATTACCATTGTGGTCCTTGTATTACCATTGTGGTCCTTGTATTACCATTGTGGTCCTTGTATTACCATTGTGGTCCTTGTATTACCATTGTGGTCCTTGTATTACCATTGTGGACCTTGTATTACCATTGTGGCCTTGTTATTACCATTGTGGTCCTTGTATTACCTTGTGGTCCTTGTATTACCATTGTGGACCTTGTATTACCATTGTGGCCTTGTATTACCATTGTGGTCCCTTTTTATTACCCATTGTTACCCTTGTATTACCATTGTGGTCCTTGTATTCCATTGTGGACCTTGTATTACCATTGGACCTTGTATTACCATTGTGGTCCTTGTATTACCATGTGGTCTTTGTATTTCCCTGGGCCTTGATTACCATGTGGCTTGTATTACCATTGTGGCTTGTATTACCATTGTGGACCTTGTATTACCTTGTGGACCTTGTATTACAAATTGGGGGCCTTGTATTACCACTGTGGTCCTGTATTTTCCACTGTGTCCCTTTTAACCACTGTGGTCCTTGTATTACCATGTGGCCTTGTATTACCATTGTGGTCCTTGTATTGCCATTGTGGACCTTGTATTACCACTCGTGGTCCTTGTATTACCCTTGTGGCCTTGTATTACCATTGTGGCCTTGTATTTTCCATTTTGGTCCTTGTATTACCATGTGGCCTTGTTTACCATGTGCCTTGTATTAAATGTGGCTTGTATTACCATTGTGGACCTTGTATTACCATTGTGGCCTTGGTATTACCATTGGGTCCTTGTATTACCACTGTGGCCTTGTATTACCACTGTGGCTGTATACCATTGGCCTTGTATTACATTTGGACCTTGTATTACCATTGTGGTCCTTGTATTACCATTGTGGTCCCGTAATTACCATGTGGTCCTTGTATTACCACTGTGGTTTCCCTTTTATTACCCTGTGGTCCTTGTATTACCATTTTGGCCTTGTATTACCATTGCCTTGTATTACCATTGTGGTCCTTGTATTACCATTTGGTCCTTGTATTACCACTGTGGTCCTTGTATTACCTCTGTGGTCCTTGTATTACCATTGTGGACCTTGTATTACCATTGTGGTCCTTGTATTACCATTTTGGTCCTTGTATTACCACTGTGGGTCCTTGTATTACCACTGTGGTCCTTGTATTTCCATTTTGGTACTTGTATTTACCATTGTGGACCTTGATTACCATTGTGGTCCCTTTTATTACCATTGTGGTCCTTGTATTACCACTGTGGTCCTTGTATTACCATGTGGTCCTTTGTATTACCCTTGTGGCCTTGTATTACCATTGGTCCTTTATTACCATTGTGGTCCTTGTTAAATTTCCATTGTGGTCCTTGTATTACCACTGTGGTCCTTGGTTATTACATTGTGGTCCTTGTATTACCATTGTGGACCTTGTATTACCCTTGTGGTCCCTTTTATTACCATTGTGGTCTTGTATTACCATTGTGGTCCTTGTATTACCACTGTGGTCCTTGTTTACCATTGTAGGCCTTGTTTACCATTGTGGGACCTTGTATTACCATTTGGCCTTGTATTCCATTTGGTCCTTGTTATTTTCCATTTGGTCCTTGTATTACCATTTGGTCCTTGTATTACCATTATGGCCTTGTATTTCCATTTGGTCCTTGTATTCCATTGTGGACCTTGTATTACCCTTTGGCCTTTTATTACCATTTTGGCCTTGTATTACCATTATGGCCTTTGTATTACCATTTGGCCCTTGTATTACCATTGTGGTCCTTGTATTACCTTTTGGACCTTGTATTACCATTTGGACCTTGTATTACCATTTTGGACCTTGTATTACCATTATGGTCCTTGTATTACCATTGTGGTCCTTGTATTACATTATGGCCTTGTATTACCCTATTTGGGTCCTTGTATTACCATTATGGTCCTTGTATTACCATTATGGTCCTTGTATTACCATTATGGTCCTTGTATTACCATTATGGTCCTTGTATTACCATTGTGGTCCTTGTATTACCATTATGGTCCTTGTATTACCATTAGGGTCCTTGTATTACCCTTATGGTCCTTGTATTCCATTTGGTCCTTGTATTACCATTATGGCCTTTTACCATTATGGTCCTTTTATTCCATTATGGACCTTGTATTACCTTTGTCCTTTTCCTTGGGCCCCTTAACCATTATGGTCCCTTTTTTACCATGTAAGGTCCTTTAAATTACCAATGGACTTAGTCCCACTTTCCAATCTCCCTCTCACCATGTACAAGTCCCACTTAAATCCAATCCCTCTCACCCATGTTCAAGTCCCACTTAAATCCAATCCCTCTCACCCATGTACAAGTCCCACTTAAATCCAATCCCTCTCACCCATGTACAAGTCCCCAGTTATATCCAGCCTCTCTCACCCATGTACAAGTCCCACTTAAATCCAATCCCTCTCACCCACGTACAAGTCCCACTTAAATCCAATCCCTCTCACCCATGTTCAAGTCCCACTTAAATCCAATCCCTCTCACCCATGTACAAGTCCCACTTAAATCCAATCCCTCTCACCCATGTACAAGTCCCCAGTTATATCCAGCCTCTCTCACCCATGTACAAGTCCCACTTAAATCCAATCCCTCTCACCCATGTACAAGTCCCACTTAAATCCAATCCCTCTCACCCATGTTCAAGTCCCACTTAAATCCAAGCCCTCTCACCCATGTACAAGTCCCATTTAAATCCAAGCCCTCTCACCCATGTACAAGTCCCACTCAAATCCAACCCCTCTCACTCACATGCAAGTCCCACTTAAATCCAACCCCTCTCACTCATATACAAGTCCCACTCAAATCCAACCCCTCTCACTCACATGCAAGTCCCACTTAAATCCAACCCCTCTCACTCACATAACAAGTCCCACTCAAAATCCAACCCCTCTCACTCACATGCAAGTCCCACTCAAAATCCAACCCCTCTCACTCACATACAAGTCCCACTTAAATCCAACCCCTCTCACTCATGTACAAGTCCCACTCAAATCCAACCCCTGCTCACTCACATGCAAGTCCCACTTAAATCCAACCCCTCTCACTCATATACAAGTCCCACTCAAATCCAACCCCTCTCACTCACATACAAGTCCCACTTAAATCCAACCCCTCTCACTCACATACAAGTCCCACTCAAATCCAACCCCTCTCACTCACATACAAGTCCCACTTAAATCCAGTCCCTCTCACCCATGTTCAAGTCCCACTTAAATCCAACCCCTCTCACTCACATACAAGTCCCACTCAAATCCAAGCCCTCTCATGTACACATCTATCCTAAATCTGAAGGTAGCCAAGTTGTTAACTTTGTAAGAAGGTCGTGATGATTCTGGGTCGTTCACCTTCTGCAGTGTAGGTAAATGGTTCACAGTGGCTTCATCAGTCCAATACAGAGAAGAATAGTTGAAGATCAGAAGTAGTTTGAGGTAATCAGTCCCTCAATATTTTCGAGACCGATTACTTCAAACTTCAGATTCCCACTATTCTTCTTTGTATGGGACTGAGGAACCCCGGGGGGACAACTTTTCCCAATAAACGTAAGGTTTATAATTTCTAGATCGTGTCCAGACTTTTGTGTTACCTGTCGCAACACGTCACTAGGTTGCTAAAAAACCTTAAACCATTTTTAATCCCCCTTAATCGGGTCCACCCCTTAACTGGCCCACCCTTTAAATTGGTCTATCCTTAAATCGGTCACCTTTTCTGGTTATCCTTAATCGGGTCCATCCAAAATCGGGGCCCACCCTTTAAAATCTGGTCTATCCAAACTGGTCTACCTTAATCGGGTCTATCCTTAATCGGGTCCATCCTTAATTGGTCCATCCTTAATGGCCACCCTTATCTGGTCTACCCTTTAAAACGGGTCCATCCTTAATTGGTCTATTTTAATCGGGTCCTCCTTAATCTGGTCCATTTTTAAATCGGCCCCATCCTTAATGGCCCACCTTTTCTGGCCCCTTAACTGTCATCCAAAATCGGTCTACCTTAAACGGGCCCAACCTTTTATCGGCCCAAATCCAAAACTGGTTTACCTTAAATTGGGCTACCCTTTTAAGGGGCCCAACCTTAATCGGGTCTATCCAAAATCGGTCCATCCAAACGGTCTCCCTTAATCGGTCCTCCTTAAGGGGTCCATCCTTAATCGGGCCCATCCTTAATCTGGTCTTTTTTTAATCGGGTCTTCCTTAATCGGTCCCCCTTTAAATTGGCCCACCTTAATCGGTCCACCCTTATCTGGTCCACCTTAACTGGTTACCCTTTAAATTGTCTATCCCTAATTGTCCTCCTTTAAAGGGTCTACCCTTAATCGGCCACCCTTAATCTGGCCACCCTTTAATTTGGTCCATCCTTAATCGGGTCTTTCCTAATCGGTTACCTTAATCGGGTCTATCCTTAATCGGTCCATCCTTAATCGGCCCTCCTTATCTGGTCCATCCTTAACGGGTCTTCCTTAATCTGGCCCACCTTTAAATCGGGTTACCCTTTAATCTGGTCCACCAAATCTGGCCCACCTTAGGTTGGTCTATCCTTAATTTTCCACCCTTAATCTGGTCTATCCTTAAATCGGTCCACCTTTAAATCTGGTCCATCCTTAGCTGTCTACCCTTAATTGGTCCACCTTACTGGTCCATCTTAAGCTGGTCCATCCAGCGGTCTACCCTAATTGGTCCATCCTTTAAATCGTCCATCCTTAATCTGTCTATCCTTAATCGGTCCACCCTTAATCTGGTCCACCTTAATGGCCATCCAAATTCTGGTCTATCCTTAGTCTGGTTTCCTTAATCTGCCCCACCTTTCGGGTCTATCCTTTAATCGGTCCATCCTTATCTGGTCTATCCTTTAATTGGTCTACCCTTTAAATTTGGGTCCACCAATCTGGTCCATCCTTTTTGGGCCATCCTTAATCTGGTCCAACACTAATTGGCTACCTAATCGGTCAATCCCAATTTTGGTCCACCCCTAATCTCCACCCTTTAAATCGGGTCCACCCTTTAAATCGGGTCCATCTCTATCTCACTGGCCAGCTTTGTCTCTAATCTCACTGTCCTAGTCCAGGAACAGGACCGTGTCCCCATTCCCCCGCCGATCCGGAACGGGACCTGTGTCCCACATTTCCTCGCCAAGGCCAGGAACAGCCTGTGCCCCATTTTTTCCCCCCAGAGCCCCAGAACGGGACTCTTTTCCCCCACATTTCCTCGCCAATCCAAAAACGGGACTGTTCCCACATTTCCTCGCCAAGTCCTTGTTGAGTCCTTGAAACATTTCGGCCCTCTTGAAAAAAATCATGTGCAACAGCTGCTGTTGGTTTTTTGGGGGGAGCGTATAAATTTATGGGGGGACTGGGTGAATCAAAGTCCGGGCCCCCTGTACTCACCTATACGGGGCTGCGGGGGTCAAGTCACTGCTCCGACCCCGCTCACCTAAAACGAGGCTGCGGGGGCAGTCATGCTCCGGGCCCCTGTACCCCTAACGGGGGGCTGCGGGGGTCAACCCTGCCCTGGCCCCTGTACTAAACCTAACGGGGGCGCGGGGGTAAATCACGCCCGGGCCCCCTTTACTCACCATACGGCTGCAGGGGCAATCACTGCCCTGCCCCTGTCCCACCTATACAGCTGCGGGGGTCATTCACTGTCCTGGCCCCGACTCACCTATACAGCTGCAGGGGTAAACCCACTGCTCCTCCCCCTTTACTCACCTTTACGAGGCTGCAGGGTCAATCCTTCCTGGCCCCTGTACTCCCTAACGAGGCTGCGGGGGTCAAGTCACGCCCTGGCCCCGTACTCACTATACAGGTGCGGGGGTCAAGTCACGCTCTGGCCCTGTACTCACCATACGGGGCGCAGCTCAAGTCCCCTCCGGGCCCCCTGTACCACCTATACAAAGGGCAGGGTCAAGTCACTGCTCTGCCCCCTGTACTCCCCTTTAACAGGCTGCGGGGGTAAAGCACTGCCCCCCGGCCCCTGTATCACCTAACGGGGGTGCAGGGTCAAGCATGCTCTGCCCCCCTTACTCACCTATACGAGCTGCAGGGGTAAATCACTGCCCCTGGCCCCTGACCCCCCTATACAGGCTGCAGGGCGGGTCACTGCCCCGGCCCCTTACTCACCTATACGAGGCTGGGGGGTCAAGCCGCTCCGACCCCTTTTACCACCAATACGGGGCCTGCAGGGTCAAGTCACGCCCGGCCCCTTTTACCACCTATACAACGCGGGGGTCAATCATGCTCCGCCCCTGTATCCCCCTATACGGGGGCTGCAGGGGCAAGCACTGCCCGGGCCCCCCTGTACCACCAAATTTGGGGTACAGGATTCAGTCACAGCCCGGGCCCTTGTACTCATTTATAGAGGGTACGGGGGCCCCACGTCACTCCCGGGGGGGGGGTTGTTGGCACAAATTGGGCACTCCCCCGGGGTACGGGTGCCAACACCATCATAGAGGTTTTGGGGGGCAGCCAAAAAGGTCTATGATGTTGCTGGGTGTTTATGTGGGCTGCATCATCCTTTTGTGGGCCTCTATGGCCACTAAACTGCCTCTAGTGGCACTAAACGCCTCCTGTCCCCGTACGCCTCTTATGGGGCCCCCAGTACTGCCCCTTTTGGGGGACCCGTACGCCCTAGTGGGGACCAGTACTGCCCCAAGGGTTTCCCCCATAGCCTCATGGCCCCCGTACGCCTCTATGGTCCACCAGTATGCCTCAGTGGGTCACCCCAAATGCCTCAGTGGGGCACCATACTACCTCAGTGGTAACCATACGCCCCCTAGTGGGGCACCATACTGCCTCGGGGGTCCACCCGTATGCCTCTGTGGTCACCAACTGCCCCTAGTGGGGCACCAGTACGCCCCTATGGTTACCGTACTCCCCTTTGTGGGTCACCGTACTGCCTCTAGGGGTCACCCCGACTCCCTAGTGTTCCACCATAGGGCCCTTTTGATCCCGCACGCCTCTGTGGCCACCATATGCCTCTAGGGTCCCCAACTGCCTTGTGGGTCACCTAGCCTCAGTGGGGGACCCGTACTGCCTCAAAATTCCCCAGTACTGCCTCTATGTCCACAGACTGCCTCAATGGGGCCCCCAACGCCTCTTGGGCCCCCAGCACTGCCCCCTAGTGAATCCACCATACTGCCTCTAGTGGGTCACCCTACGGCCCCCTGTGGTCCACCCGCACGCCTCTATGGTCCACCAGCACTCCTCAGTGGTCCACCACACTGCCCTAGGGGTCCCCCCAGCACTCCCCTAGTGGTCCACCAGCCGCCCTAGTGGGTACCAATGCCCTGGGGGGTCACCGTAATGCCTCTGGGGTCACCAGTACTGCCCTTATGGGGCATCAGTATGCCTCTATGGGTCACCAGTACTGCCCTATTGGTCACCAAGCCCGTGGGCACCAGTACCCTATAGTGGGTCATCGTCTGCTTTGGGGAAACCCGACGGCCCTCTAGGGGTCACCCTCGCCTCTAGTGGGTCACCAGTACGCCTCGTGGATCATACTGCCCTATTGCCACAATACTTCTCTAGTGGTCACCATACTCCTCTATGGGCCACCAACTGCCTCTAGTGGGCACCAATACTACCTCTTGGGGCCACCGACTGCCCAGTGGGTCACCATACTGCCTCGGTGGTCCACCATATGCCTTAGGGGTCACCGAAAGCCTCTAGTGGGGCCCCATACGCCTCTTTTTCCCCATACTGCCTTTGTGGGTCACCAGTATGCCCTAGGGGTCACCATATTTAACCCTCGCCTCAGGGGGCACCCGTACTGCCTCTAGTGGGTCACCAGTACGCCCTATGGGTCCCCCCCCACTCGTACTGCCTCTATGGTCCCAGTATGCCTCTGTGGGCCCAAATTTTTTTGGGCCCCTTCCTCTATGGTCACCAGACTGCCTCTAGGGGGCCCATACGCCCTAGTGGGTCCCCCATACTGCCCCAGTGGTCCCCCCGTACTGCCTCTAGGGGTCACCAGTACTGCCCAAGGGTCCAATACGGGCCCCTAGTTAAAACCCTACGCCTCTAGTGGGCACCTACGCCTCAGTGGGGGCACCAGTACTGCCTCTAGTGGGTCACCAGACTGCCCGTGGCCCATACTGCCCCTATGGTTCCCAGTACTGTCTAGTGGCACCCGTACTGCCTCTATGGGTCACCCGACGCCCCTAGGGGCACCGTACTGCCCCTTTTTGGGTCACAAAATGCCTCTATGGGTCACCAATGCCTCTAGGGGGCACTACTGCCTCAAAAATGGGACCCGACCCTCTAGTGGGTCACCCAACGCCCTTTGTGGGTCACCCGTAATCCTCTTGGGGCACCCCTACTGCCTCAGTGGGGCACAGACTGCCCATGGGTCCAGTACTGCCCCTAGTGGTCCCAGTACTGCCCTTTTTGGGTCACCCGTACTGCCCCTAGTGGGCACCCCAAATGGGGGCCCTAGTGTCCACCATCGCCTCAGTGGGTCACCAGTACTGCCCCTTGGTCCCCCATTCTGCCTCTAGTGGGCACCCTACTGCCTCTAGTGGGTCACCATACTGCCCAGTGGGGGCACCAACTCCCCAAATGGGGGCACCTACTCCTCAGGGGTCACCAAAACCCCCTTTGGGGGGCCCGCGGCCCCTAGTGGGAAAACCCGTACTGCCTCTTGGGGGGACATACGCCCCTAGGGTCCACCAACTGCCTCTATGGGGCCACCAGTACTGCCCTAGTGGGCCCCCAACAATTTTCCTCTGGGGGCACCTTAATGCCTTTTTGGGGCACCTATGCCTTAGTGGGTCACCCAACTGCCTCTTGGGTCACCATCTGCCTTAAAGGGTCACCCGTACGCCTCTAGTGGGGCACCCGTTTCCTTAGTGGGTCACCCTACTGCCTCAGTGGTCCCCAGACTGCCTCTAAGCCCAAAAGCCCCGGGGACCTAGCCTCAGTGGGGCCCAATTTAGGGGAAACCCGCCTCTAGTGGTCCCATAAATGCCTCTAGTGGGGGCACCAGCTGCCTAAGGGTCACCAGACGCCCCATGGGCCCCCAGTATGCCTCTAGTGGTCCCCAGACTGCCTCTAGTGGGGCCCCCATACGCCTCTGTGGGTACCCAAATCCCTTTTGTGGTCACCTACTGCCTCTAGTGGGGCCCCCAGTAAGCCTCTAGGGGTCCACCAGTACGCCTCTATGTTTCCCCCGTACTGCCCTCTAGGGGGCCCCCATACGCCTCATGGTCCCATATGCCTCTATGGCACCAGACTGCCCCCAGTGGGGGCCCCAGAGCCTCTAGTGGGGCACCATTACTGCCTCATGGCACCCGATGCCTCTTTCAAAAAAAAACCTTCCAACCCTCTAAATTTTAAACAAGAATCCTTTTTATTTTTCAAGGGGACTTTCCCCCCTTTTTTATTTTGGGGGGCCCGTCCCCCCTTGTATTTTATTATCCTCATCCCTTTAAATCATTTCTTTATTTGGGGGAATCCCCATTTTTTTTGGGGTTCTTTCCCTTTTAGGTTATTCATCCCCCAGCTTGTAGTTTGAGGGGGTCGCCCTCATCTTTTATGTTGAGGTGCAGTCCCTCATCTTTAGTGTTGAGGGGGTCATCCCCCGTCTTGTATGTTGAGGGGGTCAGGGCCCTCATCTTGTAGGGTTAGGGGGTCAGTCCCTCCGTCTTGTAGTGTTGAGGGGGCAGTCCCCCCAGCTGTAGTGGGTTAGGTGGTCATCCCTCAGTCTTGTAGTTTTGGGTGGTCAGTCCCTCATCTTTTAGTGTTGAGGGGTCGTCCCCCTCTTGTATGTTGAGGGGGGCAGTCCCTCGTTTGTAGTGTTGAGGTGGGCGCCCCAGTCTTGTGGTTAGGGGGTCATCCCCCCGTTTTGGTTTTTGAGGGGGCGTCCCTCATTTGAGTGTTGGGGGTCAGTTTCCCTCAGTCTTGTATTTGAGGTGGTAGTCCCTCAGTTTGTAGTGTTAGGTGGGGATCCTCGTCTTTAGTGTTGGGGGTCAGTCCCCGTCTTGAGTGTTGAGTGGGCAGTCCCTCAGTCTTGAGTGTTGAGGGGGGCATCCCTCAGTCTTTTGGTTTTGGGGTCATCCCCCCATTTGTAGTGTTGAGGGGGTCAGCCCTCAGCTTTTATGTTGGGATCATCCCCATCTTGTATGTTGAGGGGGTCATCCCTCATTTGAATGTTGAGGGGGTTTATCCTCATCTTGTGTGTGAGGGGGCGTCCCTCATCTTGTTGTTTGAGTGGTCATCCTCATCTTTTAGTGTTGAGGGGCATCCCCAGTCTTGAGTGTTAGGGGTTTTTGGGTTTTGGGGGGGACCCCTTTGTAGGTTGAGGGGGGCAGTCCCTCATCTTGAGTGTTGAGGGGCAGTCCCTCTCTTTTAGTGTTGAGGTTCTCCCCAGCTGTAGGTTGAGGGGGCAGTTTCCCCCTCTTGTAGTGTGAGGGGAGTCCCTCATTTTTTTGTTAGGGTCAGTCCCTGTCTTGTAGTGTTGAGGGGGGCACCCCCATCTTGTGTGTTAGGGGGCAGTCCCTCAGTCTTGTATGTTGAGGTGGTTTATCCCCCAGTCTTTTAGGGTTTAGGGGGGCATCCCTCAGTCTTGTATGTTTAGTGGTCTCCTCAGTTTTTATGTTGAGGGGGGGAGTCCCTCAGTCTTGAGTTTGGGTGGTCAGTCCCCAGTCTTTTAGTGTTAGGGGGAGTCCCTCGCCCTTGTATGTTGAGGTGAGTCCCCAGTCTTGATGTTAGGGTTTATCCCTCAGTCTTGTATTTGAGGGTCAGCCCCCCATCTTAGGTTTAGGGGGTCGTCCCCAGTCTTGAGTGTTAGGGGGTCAGTCCTCATTTGTTGTTTTAGGTGGTCACCCTCATCTTTAGTGTTGAGGTGGGCATCCCCTTTATTTTTTTGGGGTTTGGGGTCGTCCTCAGTCTTGTAGTTTTTTAGGGGTCGTCCCCCATCTTTAGGTTGGGTGGTCAGTCCTCCTCTTGTAGGTTGAGTGGGCAGTCCCTCATCTGTAGTGTTGAGGGGGTCAGTCCCTCTCTTGTAGGGTTTAGGGGGTCTCCTCATCTTGTAGTGTTAGTGGGCGTCCCTCAGTCTTTAGTGTTGAGGGGGCTCCCCCATCTTTTAGTGTTGAGGTGGGCAGTCCCGTCTTTTATTTGAGGGGCTTCCCTGTTTTTAGTGTTGATGGTCATCCCCCGTCTTGTATGTTGAGGGGGGTCAGTCCCCATCTTGTAGGGGTTAAGGGGTCATTTTTCAGTCTTTAGTGTGAAGGGGTCAGTCCCTCTTGTGTGGTTTAAGGGGGGCAGTCCCCCGTCTTGTATGTTGAAGGGGCGTCCTCATCTTGTAGTGGTGAAGGGGTCAGCCCCTCAGTCTTGTAGTGGTGAAGGGGTCAGTCTCTCAGTCTTGTAGTGGTGAAGGGGTCAGCCCCTCAGTCTTGTAGTGGTGAAGGGGTCAGTCTCTCAGTCTTGTAGTGGTGAAGGGATCAGTCTCTCAGTCTTGTAGTGGTGAAGGGGTCAGTCCCTCAGTCTTGTAGTGGTGAAGGGGTCAGTCCCTCAGTCTTGTAGTGGTGAAGGGGTCAGTCCCTCAGTCTTGTAGTAGTTCTTAGGGGATCAGTCGTTTAAAATACTGTCCAGGGTAAGAATATCGACAGTGTAGAATCAATATGCAGCTGACTTAGCCCGGAGATGAATATTTCAGCCCCATACCTGACTGTATCAGCAGTGTTGGTCACCTGACTGCTGTAACTACTCTGTACCTGACTGTATCAGCAGTGTTGGTCACCTGACTGCTGTAACTACTCTGTACCTGACTGTATCAGCAGTGTTGGTCACCTGACTGCTGTAACTACTCTGTACTTGACTGTATCAGCAGTGTTGGTCACCTGACTGCTGTAACTACTCTGTACCTGACTGTATCAGCAGTGTTGGTCACCTGACTGTTGTAACTACTCTGTACCTGACTGTATCAGCAGTGTTGGTCACCTGAGTGCTGTAACTACTCTGTACTTGACTGTATCAGCAGTGTTGGTCACCTGAGTGCTGTAACTACTCTGTACTTGACTGTATCAGCAGTGTTGGTCACCTGACTGCTGTAACTACTCTGTACCTGACTGTATCAGCAGTGTTGGTCACCTGACTGTGAAAACTACTCTGTACCTGACTGTATCAGCAGTGTTGTGGTCACCTGACTGTTGTAACTACTCTGTACCTGACTGTATCAGCAGTGTTGTTCACCTGAGTGCTGTAACTAACTCTGTACTGACTGTATCAGCAGTGTTGGTCACCTGACTGCTGTAACTACTCTGTACCTGACTGTAGCAGCAGTGTTGTTCACCTGACTGTTGTATCTACTCTGTACCTGACTGTATCAGCAGTGTTGGTCACCTGACTGCTGTAACTACTCTGTACCTGACTGTAGCAGCAGTGTTGTTCACCTGACTGTTGTAACTACTCTGTACCTGACTGTATCAGCAGTGTTGGTCACCTGACTGCTGTAACTACTCTGTACCTGACTGTATCAGCAGTGTTGGTCACCTGACTGCTGTAACTACTCTGTACCTGACTGTAGCAGCAGTGTTGGTCACCTGACTGCTGTAACTACACTGTACCTGACTGTAGCAGCAGTGTTGGTCACCTGACTGCTGTAACTACACTGTACCTGACTGTATCAGCAGTGTTGGTCACCTGACTGCTGTAACTACTCTCTGTAACGTTCCCGGCCGAACATATATTGAACTCGAGACATTGTAAGTGGTCTTTGCGGCTCTCAGAGGTAGTGAAGGAACTGACCTGCATTTTGATTCATTCTTTGGCAATCATCAGTGCGAGTTGACTGAGTGAAGAGTGGAAGAGTCTAGCTGGTAGTTTCAGGGGGTCGGTCTTTATGAATTTACAGTCTGAGGGGGTTAGTCGTTTCAGGGGGTCAGTCCCTCAGTCATGATGAGTCATGTAAACAGCAGGAATTTAGGGGGTCAGTCCCTCAGCCTCGAACCGACACTGGTAATACACAATATACACAATATACACGTGACTGAAGACCCAGGTTAAGAATGTTCATCCAGTATACCAGTGCATAATACTCTGTATTTATCTCAGTGTATATACACTGAGAGGTGTATATCTCGGTGTATATATACACTTAGAGGTGTACATCTCAGTGTGTATACACTGAGAGGTGTATATCTCAGTGTATATACACTGAGAGGTGTATATCTGTGTGTATACACTGAGAGGAGTATATCTCTGTGTATACACAGAGGTGTATATACACAGAGGTGTATATCTCAGTGTGTATATACACTGAGACGTGTATATCTCAGTGTATATACACTGAGAGGTGTATATCTCAGTGTATATACACTGAGAGGTGTATATATCAGTGTATATACACTGAGAGGTGTATATATCAGTGTATATACACTGAGAGGTGTAAAATATCAGTGTATATACATTGAGAGGTGTATATATCAGTGTATATACACTGAGAGGTGTATATATCAGTGTATATACACAGAGGTGTATATATCAGTGTATATACACTGAGAGATGTATAAAATCAGTGTATATACACTTAGAGGTGTATATCTCAGTGTATATACACTGAGAGGTGTATATCTCAGTGTATATACACTGAGAGGTGTATATCTCAGTGTATATACACTGAGAGGTGTATATCACAGTGTATATACACTGAGAGGTGTATATCTCAGTGTATATACACTGAGAGGTGTATATCTCAGTGTATATACACTGAGAGGTGTATATCCAGTGTATATACACTGAGAGGTGTATATCTCAGTGTATATACACTGAGAGGTGTATATCACAGTGTATATACACTGAGAGGTGTATATCTCAGTGTATATACACTGAGAGGTGTATATCTCAGTGTATATACACTGAGAGGTGTATATCTCAGTGTATATACACTGGTAGTTTACATTAATCAGTATTTTAGGTATTAAAGTATTCTTGACTGGTGGTGTACAGGTGACCTGCAGCCTTAATGACCCTCGTGTAGTAGATAGACTTTAAACCCCATTAACCAACCAACCAGTCTTAATGACCCTCGTGTAGTAGATAGACTTTAAACCCCATTAACCAACCAACCAGTCTTAATGACCCTCGTGTAGTAGATAGACTTTAAACCCCATTAACCAACCAACCAGTCTTAATGACCCTCGTGTAGTAGATAGACTTTAAACCCCATTAACCAACCAACCAGACTTAATGACCCTCGTGTAGTAGACTTTAAACCCCATTAACCAACCAACCAGACTTAATGACCCTCGTGTAGTAGATAGACTTTAAACCCCATTAACCAACCAACCAGTCTTAATGACCCTCGTGCAGTAGATAGACTTTAAACCCCATTAACAAACCAATCGCCCACCCCCGGGATGGAGCCCGGGTGAGTCAGTTGTGATCCCTGATGCACTAGTAAGCACCAATAACTAACCTAAATGTTGGACAGTGCCAAGAATGGCACCGTGCATGTGTGGCTTCCCCCCCCTCTCTCTCCCCCCCCCTCTCTCTCTCTCTCTCTCTCTCTCTCTCACATAATTATCAGTAACATCAACTAGGCTCCTAATGTTAGATCAACAACTTACAAGTGTCATCGTAGAAGCTAGGACTTTGGATAGACTTAGTAATAGATTCAGTAGAGTTAGAAATTGATTGGATAGACTTGGAACTGGAATGAATATACTTAAATATAGACTTTTAGAGGTATGGTAGATGTATGAGTGTGTTACTAGTACCTGCCTAGCATGGTCCAGTAGTGCCTGCCTAGCATGGTCCAGTAGTGCCTGCCTAGCATGGTCCAGTAGTGCCTGCCTAGCATGGTGCAGTAGTGCCTGCCTAGCATGGTCCAGTAGTACCTGCCTAGCATGGTCCAGTAGTGCCTGCCTAGCATGGTCCAGTAGTACCTGCCTAGCATGGTCCAGTAGTGCCTGCCTAGCATGGTCCAGTAGTACCAGCCTAGCATGGTCCAGTAGTACTAGCCTAGCATGGTCCAGTAGTGCCAGCCTAGCATGGTCCAGTAGTGCCTGCCTAGCATGGTCCAGTAGTGCCTGCCTAGCATGGTCCAGTAGTGCCTGCCTAGCATGGTGCAGTAGTACCTGCCTAGCATGGTCCAGTAGTGCCTGCCTAGCATGGTCCAGTAGTGCCTGCCTAGATATACACCCTTCAGTGTATATACACTGAGATATTCAACCTTCATGCTAGTATATCACTGAGATTACACCCTCAGTGGATATACCACTGTATGATATACACCTCTCAGTGTATATACAACTGGAGATATACACCTTCAGGTGTATATACACTGAGATATTACACCTGCTCAGTGTTATATACATGAAGATATAACCTTCAGAGTATATGCATGAGATATAAACCTATCAGTGTATATACACTGAGATATTCACCTCTCAGTGTATATACACTGAGATATACACCTCTCAGTGTATATACACACTGAGATTACACCTCTCAGTGTATATACACTGAGGTTATAACCTCTCAGTGTATATTACACACTGAGATATACACCTCTCAGTGTATATACACTGAGATAACACCTCTCGTGTATTTCACTGAGATATAAACCTCTCAGTGTTATACACATGTGATTTATCAACTCTCAGTGTATGTACTCTTGAGATATACACCTCTCAGTGTATATACACACTGAGATTATACCTCTCCGTGTTTTACACCCAGAGAACCACACACTATGAACATTATACATGTACGCAGTAAACATTCACGTCCCCTGGCTTTTGACACACAACATTAATTTATGTGGCTTTGTATGAACACACCTGTGTCTACTGTGTACGTGTAGTATGTGAATATAGCCTAGCGCACAGCGAAAATTTCGTGGATCGAACACCGGGTGAGGTGGCTTCTTCACAGTCCAATACTGGGGAAGACGTGGAGGTAGTAATCCGTCCCTGATGGTCTGAGACCACCGTCCAGGCATGAGGGACTGGTCTCCTCAATACGTCTTTAAGGACTGAAGATAAAGGTGGAGCACTGCTGTAGGCTACTCGGCCTTTGTTACCAAGGAATATGATTATCCTCTCATCCTGTAACAAGTCCACTCATGGTCCATACCTATCACTCGTGTACAAGTCCACCAATCAGGTCCAACCCTCATCAAATCACTGTACAAGTCCCAATCAGGTCCAACCCTTCACTCGTGTACAAAGTCCCTCTCAGATCCAACCCTCTCACTCATGTACAAGTCCCACTAGAACCACCCTTACTCAACTAGTGTACAAGGTCCCCTCATGAACCAACCCTTCACTCATGTACAAGACCACTCAGAACCAACCCTCTCACTGTTACAAGTCCATCAGAACCAAACCTCTCCTCGTGTACAAGTCCACTCAGAACCAACCCTCTCAACTCGTGTTACAAGTCCCACTCAGAACAACCCCTCTCACTTCGTGTACAAGTCCACTCAGAACCAACCCCTACTCACTAGTGTACAAGTCCCATCAGATACATCCTTTCATCGTGTACAGTCCCACTCAGATCCCAACCCCTCTCATCGTGTTAAAGTCCCACTCAGAACCAACCCGCTCACTCGTGTACAGTCCACTAAGGAAACAACCCTCTCAACTAGTAACAAGTCCTTCAGAACCAACCCTCTCATCATTGTACAAGTCCCACTCAGACAAACCCTCTCACTGTTGTACATAGTCCCTCTCAGAACCAAGCCCATCTCTTGTACAAGTCCCACTACAGAAACAACCCTATCACTAATGTACAAGTCCCACATCAGAACCAAACCCTCTATCTAGTGTACAAGTCCCACTCAGAACAAACTCACTCACTGTGTACAAGTCCCACTCAGAAACAAACCCTCATCAATCGTGTAAAGTCCCACTCAGAAACAAACCCTCTCACTCATGTACAAGTTCCAACTCAGAACCAACCTCTCACTCGTTGTACTAAGTCCCCACTCAGACCAACCCTTCTCTCGTGTACAAGTCCCACTCAGAACAAACCCTATCACTCATGTACAAGTCCACTCAGAAACCACCTCTCACTAGTGTACAAGTCCCACTCAGAACCAATCCCTCTCATGTACAAGTCCCACTCAGAACCAACCCTCTCACTCATGTGCAAGTCCCACTCTGAACCAACCCTCTCACTTCGTGTAAAGTCATCAGAATACAAACCCTCTCACCATGTACAAAGTCCCACTCAGAACCAATCCTCTCGCTCATGTACATGTCCCACTCTGTAACCAACCCTCACACTCGTGTAAAGTCCCACTTCAGAACCTATTAACTCTCATGTACAAGTCCACTCAGAACAAACCCTCTCACTCATGCTACAAGTCCACTCAGAACCAACCCTCTCAATCATGTACAAGTCCTCCCTCCTCAGACCAAACCTCTTCGTCATATGTACAAGTCCCACTCAGAACCAACCCTCTCACTCGTGTACAAGTCCCACTCAGAACCAATCCCTCTCATGTACAAGTCCCACTCAGAACCAACCCTCTCACTCATGTACAAGTCCAACTCAGGACAAACCCTCTCACTCCTGTAACAAGTCCCCACCAGAACCAACCTTACACTAGTGTACAGTCCCGCTCAGAACCAACCCTCTCAAGCTATGTACAAGTCCCACTCAGATCCAACCCTCTCACTCATTACAAGGTCCACACTCTGACCTAATCCATACTCACTCATGTACAAGTCCCACTTCAGAACCACCCTCTCACTCATGTACAAGTCCCACTCAGAACCAACCCTCTCACTCGTGTACAAGTCCCACTCACAACCAACCCTCTCACTCGTGTACAAGTCCCACTCAGAACCAACCCTCTCACTCGTGTACAAGTCCCACTCAGAACCAACCCTCTCACTCATGTACAATTCCCACTCAGGTCCAACCCTCTCACTCATGTACAAGTCCCACTCAGAACCAACCCTCTCACTCATGTAGAAGTCCCACTCAGGTCCAACTCTCTCTCTAGTGTACAAGTCCCACTCAGAACCAACCCTCTCACTCATGTACAAGTCCCACTCAGGTCCAACCCTCTCACTCATGTACAAGTCCCACTCAGAACCAACCCTCTCACTCATGTACATTCCCACTCAGGAAACTAACCATCTCACTCATGTACAGTCCCACTTCAGAACCAAACCCTCTCACTCAATGTACAAGTCCAACTCAGATAACCAACCCTCTCACTCATGTACAAGTCCATCGGTCCAACCCTCTCACTAGTGTACAAGTCCCACTCAGAACCAACCCTCTCACTCATGTACAAGTCCCACTCAGGTCCAACCCTCTCACTAGTGTACAAGTCCCACTCAGGTCCAACCCTCTCACTCATGTACAAGTCCCACTCAGGTCCAACCCTCTCACTCGTGTACAAGTCCCACTCAGGTCCAACATCTCATCTTTTACACAGTCCCATCAGGTCTAATACCCACTCTTAGTGTACAAGTCCCACTCAGGTCCAACCCTCTCACTAGTGTACAAGTCCCACTCAGGTCCAACCCTCTCACTAGTGTACAAGTCCCACTCAGGTCCAACCCTCTCACTAGTGTACAAAGGTTACCCATCAGAAACCAACCGTCTCACTATGTACAAGTCCCACTCATGTCCAACCCACTCTCACTCGTGTACATGTCCCACTCAGGTCCAACCTTCACTAGTTGTACAAAGTCATCAGAACACCCCTCTCACATATGTACAAGTACCCACTCAGGTCCACCCTCTCATAGTGTACAAGTCCCTCTCAGTATAACCCTCTCACTCATGTACAAGTCCCAATCAGGTCAACACCTTCTCATACGTGTACAAGGTCCCACTCAGTCCAACACCTCTCACTAGTGTACAAGTCCCACTTCTAAAACCAAACCTCTCAACTCATGTACATGTCCTCACTCAGGTCCCATCCCTACTTCACTCTAGTGTACAGTCCCACTCGAACCAACCCCTCTCACTCGTGTACAAGTCCACCTCAGAACAACCCCTCTCACTAGTGTAAATGTCCCACCAGATACCAACCCTTCTCACCTAGTGTACAAGTCCCACTCAGAACCAACCCTCTCACTCGTGTACACAGTCCCACTCAAGAACCAACCTTCACTGTGTACAAAGTCCCACTCAGAACCCAACCCTCTACACTCGTCGTTCATGTCCCACTCAGAACCAACCTTCTCACTCATGTACAAGTTCCATCAGAACCAACCTGCACTCGTGTACAAGTCCCATCAGAACCAATCCACTCTCATGTAAAGTCCCATCAGAACCACCCTCTCACTCATGATACAAGTCACCACTCAGAACCAACACCTCTCACTAGTGTACATGCTCCCCACTCAGTACCAACCCTCTCATAGTGTACAAGTCACACTCAGAATCCATCCTCTCACTCGTGTTGACATGGTCCCACTCAGAACCAACCCTCTCACTCATGTACAAGTCCCACTCAGAACCAACCCTCTCACTCGTGTACAAGTCCCACTCAGAACCAACCCTCTCACTCGTGTACAAGTCCCACTCAGAACCAACCCTCTCACTCATGTACAAGTCCAACTCAGAACCAACCCTCTCACTCGTGTACAAGTCCCACTCAGAACCAATCCCTCTCATGTACAAGTCCCACTCAGGTCCAACCCTCTCACTAGTGTACAAGTCCCACTCAGGTCCAACCCTCTCACTAGTGTACAAGTCCCACTCAGGTCCAACCCTCTCACTAGTGTACAAGTCCCACTCAGGTCCACCTCTCACTTGGGTACAGTCACACTCAGGTCACCTCTCACTAATGTACAAGTCCACTCAGGTCCATCCCTCTCTCACTGTGTACAAGTCCTCACTCAGAACCAAACCCTCTCCACTCAGTGTAAAAGTCCCCCTCAGGTCAAACCTTCTCACTACGTGTAAAGTCCCACTCAGGTCAACCTCTCATCAGGACAAGGTTCCCCCCCACGTTCAGGTCCAACCTATCACTAGTGTTCAAGTCCATCAGATACCAAAACTCTCACTAGTGTACAACGTCCAACTCGTCCAACCCTCTCACTAGTGTACAAGTCCCACTCAGAACCAACCCTCTCACTAGTGTACAAGTCCCACTCAGGTCCAACCCTCCCACTAGTGTACAAGTCCCACTCAGGTCCAACCCTCTCACTCATGTACAAGTCCCACTCAGGTCCAACCCTCTCACTAGTGTACAAGTCCCACTCAGAACCAACCCTCTCACTAGTGTCAGTCTCATTCAGTGTCCTACCACTCTCACTAGTGTACCAAGTCCCACTCAGGTCCAACCCTATCACAGTGTACAAGTCCCCACTTCAGGTCCACCTCTCATCTAGTGTACTAGTCCCACTCAGGTCCAAACCTTTCACTTCATGTACAAGTACACTAAGGTCCAACCTCTCATCAGGTACAAGGTCCATCAGACAACCCTCCCATCATGTAAAAGTCCCACTCTGAACCTGTCACTTCACTTGTGTACAAGTCCCATTCAGAACCAGTCCTCTCACTGTGTACATGTCCACTCAGGTCAACCTCCACTAGTGTACAAGTCCCACTCAGGTCCAACCCTCTCACTCATGTACAAGTCCCACTCAGGTCCAACCCTCTCACTAGTGTACAAGTCCCACTCAGAACCAACCCTCTCACTAGTGTACAAGTCCCACTCAGGTCCAACCCTCTCACTAGTGTACAAGTCCCACTCAGGTCCAACCCTCTCACTAGTGTACAAGTCCCACTCAGGTCCAACCCTCTCACTAGTGTACAAGTCCCACTCAGGTCCAACCCTCTCACTCATGTACAAGTCCCACTCAGGTCCAACCCTCTCACTCTGTACAGTCCCGATCAGAACCAACATCTCACTCATGTAATAGTCCCAACTCAGAACCAAGTCCCTCTCAATGAGTGTCAAGTCCACTCAGAACCAGTCCCTCTCACTAGTGTTACCAGTCCCATCAGTCCAACCCTCCCACAGTGTTACACGTCCCACTCAGGTCCAACCATCTCTCTCTGAACAGTCTCATCAGGTCCAACCCTCTCACTAGTGTACAAGTCCCACTCAGGTCCAACCCTCTCACTAGTGTACAAGTCCCACTCAGGTCCAACCCTCTCACTAGTGTACAAGTCCCACTCAGGTCCAACCCTCTCACTAGTGTACAAGTCCCACTCAGGTCCAACCCTCTCACTAGTGTACAAGTCCCACTCAGAACCAACCCTCTCACTAGTGTACAAGTCCCACTCAGGACCAACCCTCTCACTAGTGTACAAGTCCCACTCAGGTCCAACCCTCTCACTCATGTACAAGTCCCACTCAGGTCCAACCCTCTCACTAGTGTACAAGTCCCACTCAGAACCAACCCTCTCACTAGTGTACAAGTCCCACTCAGGTCCAACCCTCTCACTAGTGTACAAGTCCCACTCAGGTCCAACCCTCTCACTCATGTACAAGTCCCACTCAGAACCAACCCTCTCACTCATGTAAAAGTCCCACTCAGAACCAGTCCCTCTCACTAGTGTACAAGTCGCACTCAGAACCAGTCCCTCTCAATAGTTACAAGTCCATTCAGAACCAGCCCTCTCACTAGTGTACAGTCACATCAGAACCAGTCCCTCTCACTAGTGTACAAGTCCCACTCAGAACCAGTCCCTCTCACTAGTGTACAAGTCCCACTCAGAACCAGTCCCTCTCACTAGTGTACAAGTCCCACTCAGAACCAGTCCCTCTCACTAGTGTACAAGTCCCACTCAGAACCAACCCTCTCACTAGTGTACAAGTCCCACTCAGAACCAACCCTCTCACTAGTGTACAAGTCCCACTCAGAACCAACCCTCTCACTCATGTACAAGTCCCACTCAGAACCAGTCCCTCTCACTAGTGTACAAGTCCCACTCAGAACCAACCCTCTCACTAGTGTACAAGCCCCACCCCGGGAACCCCAAACCCTCCATAGTTTTACAATTCCCACTCAAAACCCCAACCCCTTCCTGGTGTACAATTTCCCATCAAAAACCAACCCTTCCTAGTGTAAAAAGCCCACTCAAAACCCAACCCCTCTAAACTAGTGTACAAGTCCCACTCAAACCCAAACCCTTCTCACTATGTAAAGTCCCATGGGCCAACCCCTTCCATAGTTTTCAGCCCACTCAAAACCCAACCCTCCCCACTATGTACAACCCCCAAATCGGGAAACCAACCCTTTTATAGGGGTAAAAAGTCATCAAAAACCAACCCCTTCATGGGGGTCAAGCCCCAAACTCAGAACCAACCCTCTCATAGTGTCCCAAGCCCAAATCGGGAAAACCAAAACCCAAAATTTTGGTTAAAAGCCCAAGGGAAAAACCCTTTATTTAAACCCCATTTTCCCCCCTTCACTTGTAAAAGGGCCCTCAGTTTCAGGTTTATTCCACTCAGAACCCTTTCCCTTTACAGGGTCATGTCCCATTTGAAAAAACCCTCTCATTTTACCCCCTTTTGAAAAAACCCTTTTAAACTTTACCCCCCACTGGGCCAATTCCCCCCCTTTTGGGAAAAAACGTCGGGGCATTTTTTCTTTTCCATTTAATTTTAAAAGCCCAGAAAATTTTCCCACTTGTCCCACGTAAAGTCATGTTTCCCCTTGTTAAACGTCAGTCTTGTTTCCACTTGTACATTCAGTATTTTTTTTCCACTTTTTAAAACCTAAATCATGTCTTCCATTGTACATTCATTTCATGTTTTCCCATTTGTTACCCTTCAGTCATGTTTCCACTTTACCTTAGTCTTGTTTTCCCAAATGGTTTAACGTCAGTATTTTCGCCCAAACTTGTACAGTCGTTTTTGTTTCCATTGTACACTTCATTTATGGGCCCCAATTGTACACGCGGGTCTTTCCTTTCTTGTCATTCGTCATGTCTTCCACTTGTTAAACTTCAGTCTTTTTTCCCAATTTTTCACTTCGGTCATGTCTTCCACTTGTAATTTTCGTCATGTTTTCCACTTGTACACGTGTTGTTTTCCTTTTGGTCCCAATTTTCAGTCATGTCGCCCCTTTGGGCATTCAGTCTGTTTTCCCAATTTTGTAACTTCAGTTTTGTTTTTCCAACTTGTACAGAAAGTTGGGTTTCCACGGGGAAAATTCAGTATGTTTTCCCACTTGAAGTCAGTAGTCTTCTTTTAAACATTAAAAAGGAATTTTAAATTTATTTTTTTAATCTGGAGCCCAGAAGGGGCTGCGTAATCTAGATAGGTCTTACTAATGAGTTAAAGGTTGTAGTAAAATTTGGGCCCCCTGTTTTTAAAATTCCCAGTAATTGTTGCTTTATTACGTACGTTTAGGCACTTTTGTCTTGGTTGTTACCATTCTGTATGACTAAATTCTACATTGGTGGTGGCCTGGTGGCTACATCTCTCGCTTCACACACAGAGGGCCCGGGTTCGATTCCTGGCGGGTTGAAATATTTCGACGCGTTTCGGCGGGTTGAAACATTTCGACGCATTTCCTTACACCTGTTGTCCTGTTCACCTAGCAGCAAGTAGGTACCTGGGTGTTAGTCGACTGGTTTGGGTGACATCCTGGGGAACAAGATTAAGGACCACAATGGAAATAAGTTAGACAGTCCTCGATGACGCACTGACTTTCTTGGGTTATCCTGGGTGGCTAACCCTCCAGAGTTAAAAATCCGAACGAAATCATATCTTAAATTATTTAGTTTATAAGTACTAGGGTTATGAACATTCCCGAGTTTCAGAACTTTGTACTTACGTACATCGACCTGCGTCTGCCACTCTTCTGGCCACGAATTATGTCTAAATCCTCCTGAAGGATCTTCCTCTGAATCAATAATCCTGTATTTTTGTATCGCCAGTGATACATATCACTAATAATTCCCTCATCAAGGTCACTGATATATATTATAAACAACAACGGACCCAAGACTGATCCCTGTGGTACGCCACTTGTTACTGATCCCCACTCGGATTTAACCCCATTTATGTAAGACACATATGCAACAGTTAGGTATCTTTATTTCGAAACGTTTCGCCTACACAGAAGGCTTCTTCAGTCGAGTACAGAAAAGTTGATAGAAGCAGAAGATACTTGAAGACGATGTAATCAGTCCATCACCCTTAAAGTTTTGAGGTGGTCAGTCCCTCAGTCTGGAGAAGAGCATTGTTCCGTTGTCTGAAACAATATGCTTCTATCAACTTTTCTGTACTCGACTGAAGAAGCCTACTGTGTAGGCGAAACGTTTCGAAATAAAGATACCTAACTGTTGCATATGTGTCTTACCTAACAACCTGTCGGTATTTTATACCATTTTAATGTTCAACCCCATTTATGCACACACTCTGCTTCCTGTCAGTGAGCCATGACTCTCCATGACAACACTTTACCCCCCAATACCATGAGTTGCCACTTTCTTCAGCAGTCACTGGTGTGGTACTCTATCAAAAACCTCACTAAAATCTAAATAAACAATAGCAACTTATTTATCCTGATCAACAGCCTCTCGTGAATCCATGCTGATTATCATTAATCTGATTATGATAATTAAGATGACCTCTTATAATATCATCTATAATTGACTAGTAATTTGTTTACAGTTGAGATCAGGCTAATTAGCCGGTAATTTGACGGAAGTAAATATATTACCAGTACATGTACAAGGTATACCAGTACATGTACAAGGTATACCAGTACATGTACAAGGTATACATACAGTACAAGGTATACCAGTACATGTACAAGGTATACCAGTACATGTACAAGGTACACCAGTACATGTACAAGGTACACAAGTACATGTACAAGGTATACCAGTACATGTACAAGGTACACAAGTACATGTACAAGGTATACCAGTACATGTACAAGGTATACAAGTACATGTACAAGGTATACAAGTACATGTACAAGGTATACCAGTACATGTACAAGGTATACAAGTACATGTACAAGGTATACAAGTACATGTACAAGGTATACAAGTACATGTACAAGGTATCAAGTACATGTACAAGGTATACCAGTACATGTACAAGGTATACCAGTACATGTACAAGGTATACAAGTACATGTACAAGGTATACCAGTACATGTACAAGGTATACAAGTACATGTACAAGGTATACAAGTACATGTACAAGGTATACCAGTACATGTACAAGGTATACAAGTACATGTACAAGGTATACCAGTACATGTACAAGGTATACCAGTACATGTACAAGGTATACCAGTACATGTACAAGGTATACCAGTACATGTACAAGGTATACCAGTACATGTACAAGGTATACCAGTACATGTACAAGGTATACCAGTACATGTACAAGGTATACCAGTACATGTACAAGGTATACAAGTACATGTACAAGGTATACAAGTACATGTACAAGATATACAAGTACATGTACAAGGTATACAAGTACATGTACAAGGTATACAAGTACATGTACAAGGTATACCATACATGTACAAGGTATACAAGTACATGTACAAGGTATACCAGTACATGTACAAGGTATACAAGTACATGTACAAGGTATACCAGTACATGTACAAGGTATACAGATCATAGCTGACATCAGTGACATACTACTATATAGAAAGTCGCTAGTTATGCTGAGCATTTCCCGTAAATTAGGTCAGTTTTGTCCCAGGATGTGACCCACACCAGTCCACTAACACCCAGGATGTGACCCACACCAGTCCACTAACACCCAGGATGCAACCCATACCAGTCCACTAACACCCAGGATGTGACCCACACCAGTCCACTAACACCCAGGATGCAACCCACACCAGTCCACTAACACCCAGGATGCAACCCACACCAGTCCACTAACACCCAGGATGCAACCCACACCAGTCCACTAACACCCAGGATGCCACCCACACCAGTCCACTAACACCCAGGCACCTATTTTATTCTCCAGGCCCACTGTGAAAATTAATTACTGGGACACAGTTAGTGTTTTCCTCTGTAAAGATGGCCAGAGTTAGAGAGGACAATCTTCCCTCTAACTACAGCTGTGTGCACCTCTGATACACCTCAGGTGCACTTCACGTGCACCTCAGGTGCTTCTCAGGGGTACCTCAGGTGCTCCTCAGGTGCTCCTCAGGTGCACACACACAATAATTGATGATAAATTTAGGTGTAAGATGGTGGTCCAGGTCAAGGTGAGTCCACAGAGCCAGGTCAAGGTGAGTCCACAGAGCCAGGTCAAGGTGAGTCCACAGAGCCAGGTCAAGGTGAGTCCACAGAGCCAGGTCAAGGTGAGTCCACAGAGCCAGGTCAAGGTGAGTCCACAGAGCCAGGTCAAGGTGAGTCCACAGAGCCAGGTCAAGGTGAGTCCACAGAGCCAGTGTTGAGCATCAAGACATGTGCAACACTTCTGTGTCATTAGTGATTAAAACGTTTCGCCTACACAGGAGGTTTCTTCAGTCAAATACAGAGGCAGCAGTGGTAATGAAGGTGAGGTAATCACTCCATCTGCCTATGATAATTGTGCCTATGTCTGCCTCTACCTTAATAAACTTACCCAATGACTGACTGACTGACTGACTGACTGACTGACTGACTGACTGACTGACTGACTGACTGACTGACTGACTGACTGACTGACTGACTGACTGACTATAGACCTGCTAAAAGCCTTTATGGTTAATGTACAAATAACTTGCGATATTAATATTCTAGTTGACCTTAGATCTACGACTGTCTGGCTGAGGGACTGATTACCTTACAACTACGAGAGAGACCGACTGTCTGGCTGAGGGACTGATTACCTTACAACTACGAGAGAGACGGACTGTCTGGCTGAGGGACTGATTACCTTACAACTACGAGAGAGACGGACTGTCTGGCTGAGGGACTGATTACCTTACAACTACGAGAGAGACGGACTGTCTGGCTGAGGGACTGATTACCTTACAACTACGAGAGAGACGGACTGTCTGGCTGAGGGACTGATTACCTTACAACTACGAGAGAGACCGACTGTCTGGCTGAGGGACTGATTACCTTACAACTACGAGACAGACCGACTGTCTGGCTGAGGGACTGATTACCTTACAACTACGAGACAGACCGACTGTCTGGCTGAGGGACTGATTACCTTACAACTACGAGACAGACCGACTGTCTGGCTGAGGGACTGATTACCTTACAACTACGAGACAGACCGACTGTCTGGCTGAGGGACTGATTACCTTACAAACTACGAGACAGACCGACTGTCTGGCTGAGGGACTGATTACCTTACAACTACGAGACAGACCGACTGTCTGGCTGAGGGACTGATTACCTTACAACTACGAGACAGACCGGACTGTCTGGCTGAGGGACTGATTACCTTACAACTACGAGACAGACCGACTGTCTGGCTGAGGGACTGATTACCTTACAACTACGAGACAGACGACTGTCTGGCTGAGGGACTGATTACCTTACAACTACGAGACAGACCGACTGTCTGGCTGAGGGACTGATTACCTTACAACTACGAGACAGACCGACTGTCTGGCTGAGGGACTGATTACCTTCAACTACGAGACAGACCGACTGTCTGGCTGAGGGACTGATTACCTTACAACTACGAGAGAGACGGAGAGAGGGAGGGAGAGAGACGGAGAGAGGGAGAGAGAGAGACGGAGAGAGGGAGGGAGAGACGGAGAGAGGGAGAGAGAGAGACGGAGAGAGGGAGGGAGAGAACGGAGAGAGGGAGAGAGAGAGACGGAGGGGAGGGAGATAGACGGAGAGAGGAGGGAGGAGGACGGAGTAGAGTGGAAGTGGAGAAGACGAGAGGGGAAGAGACGGAGAAAGGGAGGAGAGAAGACGGAGAGATGGAGGGAGAGTACGGAGAGGGAGGGAAGAGACGGCGAGGAGAGAGAGGACGGGAGAGGGAGGACGGAGAGAGGGAGGGAGAGAGACGGAGAGAGGGAGGGAGAGAGACGGAGAGAGGGAGGGAGAGAGGAGAGAGAGAGACGGAGGAGGGAGAGGAGACGGAGAGAGGGAGGAGAGAGGACGGAGAGAGGAGGAGAGAGACGGAGAGAGGGAGGGAGAGAGACGGAGAGAGGGAGGGAGAGAGAGGAGAGAGGGAGGGAGAGAGACGGAGAGAGGGGGAGAGAGAGGGGAAAGAGGGAGGGAGAGAGACGGAGAGAGGGAGGGAGAGAGAGGGAGAGGAGGAGAGGGAGGGGGGGAGAGACGGAGAGAGAGGGAGGAGAGAGACGGAGAGAGGGAGGGAGAGAGGAGAGAGGGAGGGAGAGAGACGGAGAGAGGGAGGGAGAGAGACGGAGAGAGGGAGGGAGAGAGACGGAGAGAGGGAGGGAGAGAGACGGAGAGAGGGAGGGAGAGAGACGGAGAGAGGGAGGGAGAGAGACGGAGAGGGAGGGAGAGAGACGGAGAGGGGAGGAGAGACGGAGAGAGGAGGGAGAGAGACGGAGAGAGGGAGGGAGGAGGAGAGACGGAGAGAGGGAGGAGAGAGACGGAGAGAGGGAGGGAGAGAGACGGAGAGAGGGAGGGAGAGAGACGGAGAGAGGGAGGGAGAGAGACGGAGAGAGGGAGGAGAGAGACGGAGAGAGGGAGGGAGAGAGACGGAGAGAGGGAGGGAGAGAGACGGAGAGAGGGAGGGAGAGACGGACAGGAGAGAGGGAGGGAGAGAGAGACGGAGAGAGGGAGGGAGAGAGACGGAGAGAGGGAGGGAGAGACGGAGAGAGGGAGGGAGAGAGACGGAGAGAGGGAGGGAGAGACGGAGAGAGGGAGGGAGAGAGACGGAGAGGGAGGGAGAGAGACGGAGAGAGGGAGGGAGAGAGACGGAGAGAGGGAGAGGAACGGAGGAGGGAGGAGAGAACGGAGAGGGGGAGGGAGAGAGACGGAGAGAGGGAGGGAGAGACGAGGAAGGGAGAGGACGGGGGAGAGGGGGAGAGAGACGGAGAAGGGAGGAGAGAGAAGGGAAAGAGGGGGGAGGGAGAGACGGAGAGAGGGAGGGAGAGAGACGGGAGAGGGGGTGGGAGAGAGAG
>NC_069494.1:17929219-18045715 GCF_026875155.1 Cherax quadricarinatus
GTGCTGCACCAGTCTTCTAGGTGCTCCACCAGTCTTCTAGGTGCTGCACCAGTCTTCTAGGTGCTCCTCCAGTCTTCCAGGTGCTCCACCAGTCTTCTAGGTGCTGCACCAGTCTTCTAGGTGCTCCACCAGTCTTCTAGGTGCTTCACCAGTCTTCTAGGTGCTCCACCAGTCTTCCAGGTACTCCACCAGTCTTCTAAGTGCTCCACCAGTCTTCTAGGTGCTCCACCAGTCTTCTAGGTGCTCCACCAGTCTTCTAGGTGCTCCACCAGTCTTCTAGGTGCTCCACCAGTCTTCTAGGTGCTCCACCAGTCTTCCAGGTGCTCCACCTAGTGTAGCGTGGTGTAGTAACATTATACTGGCACAGTGTCCTCACTGATACAATGACCTACATTTCTAATCCGTCTTCCAATACTGCAGTATCTCTCTCTCTCTCTCTCTCTCGCTCTCTCTCTCTCTCTCTCCTCTCTCTCTCTCTCTCTCTCTCTCTCTCTCTCTCTCTCTCTCTCTCTCTCTCTCTCTCAAAGCGTCGATGTTCATACCATGTACAGTAACCTTGGGAACACACGTACACCTCTCATTGTACACACAATTCACTACTAACCCACAATACCATGACTACAACAATTCACTACTAACCCACAATGCCATGACTACAACAATTCACTACTAACCCACAATACCATGACTACAACAATTCACTACTAACCCACAATACCATGACTACAACAATTCACTACTAACCCACAATACCATGACTACAACAATTCACTACTAACCCACAATGCCATGACTACAACAATTCACTACTAACCCACAATACCATGACTACAACAATTCACTACTAACCCACAATACCATGACTACAACAATTCACAACTAACCCACAATACCATGACTACAACAATTCACAACTAACCCACAATACCATGACTACAACAATTCACTACTAACCCACAATACCATGACTACAACAATTCACTACTAAGCCTGTGCACATACTATGCACTTGGTATCTGCAGGCATGGGAAATCTGGAAAAACAGACTGGACGTGCAACTATGACCACCCTAGAAAATGCCATGCCCATATGGCAACAGGAAAATGCAAACTCCCTTCCTGTAAGCTTTTTCACCCTGAAATGTGTACCTCTTCAGTACAGGAAAGACTGTGCTATAACTTAAATTGCTAGGCACACTATCTAAAGGGGACAAAAGATACAAAACATCCAGGCCATGGGAAAACCTGGGTAGCCACAGCCACTCAAGAGGGAGAGGTTTTTTAGTGCCAGGAAGGAAAAAAAACTGGAAGGAAAAAAAACTGCCAGGAAATGGCAGAAATCGTACACCAAATCCAGTCATTCCTGGAGTGGAACCACAGTCGATGGCCTCCACTCCAAAAAAACAGATACAGATACTAATGCCGGAAAAAAATCCCCTCCCCCCCAGTACCAACAATACCACCAGTCCGATAACATTCTTCTTTGCAAATATACAGGGTCTAAAGCCAGCAACAAACAACAAAATACCTTTCATCCGTGGACTGCTTGCAGAGGCAAAGGCAATGTTCGCGGCTTTCACTGAGACCTCATAAAGGATCACTTGGACAACGAAATATGGATCCCAGGTTACAACCTATACAGATGTGACAGAGTGAACAGGCAAAAGGGGGGGTTGGCCTGTACATTGCAGAGTCACTTGTTTGCACAGAACTGCTAAATGCCTCAAATGATGTAGTGGAAGTTTTAGCAGGAAAGGTCGAGAACCAAAACCTAGTCATTGTGGTAGTTTACAAGCCTCCGGATGCAACATCCCAGCAATTCCAGGAACAGCTGTTAAAAATTGACCACTGTCTTGAAAATCTTCCAGCTCCTGCACCCAACATCTTGCTCCTGGGGGATTTCAACTTAAGGCACCTAAAATGGAGGAATATAGCAAATAATATTGTTGCAGTAATAACACCAGGAGGCAGCTCTGATGAAAACTCACACTCACACGAGCTTTTAAATCTCTGCACAAAATTCAATTTAAACCAGCAAATAATAGAGCCTACCAGACTGGAGAATACACTAGACCTCATCTTCACTAACAATGATGATCTGATAAGAAATGTCACCATATCAAAAACAATATACTCAGATCACAACATAATTGAGGTTCAGACATGTATGCGCGGAGCCCCAGACCGACATAATGAGATTAGTCACGAGGGAGCATTCACCAAATTCAACTTCAATAACAAAAGCATAAAGTGGGACCAAGTAAACTAAGTCCTAACCGATATAAGCTGGGAAGATATACTAAGCAACACAGACCCCAACTTATGTCTAGAACAGATTAACTTGGTGGCACTCGATGTATGCACAAGGCTTATTCCTCTAAGAAAAAGGAGGAGTAGATGTAAAATAGAAAGAGACAGGTGCTCCCTTTACAGGCGACGGAAAAGAATAACAGAGCGGCTAAAAGAGGTCAATATATCTGAAATGCGTAGGGAGACACTGGTCAGAGAAATAGCAAGCATAGAACTTAAGCTAAAGGAATCTTATAGGAGTGAGGAATCGCGGGAAGAACTAAAAGCCACAAATGAAATCGAAAGAAACCCAAAGTATTTCTTCTCCTATGCCAAATCAAAGTCGAGAACAACGTCCAGTATTGGGCCCCTACTTAAACAAGATGGGTCCTACACAGATGACAGCAAGGAAATGAGTGAGCTACTCAAGTCCCAATATGACTCAGTTTTTAGCAAGCCGCTAACCAGACTGAGAGTCGAAGATCAAAATGAATTTTTTATGAGAGAGCCACAAAATTTGGTTAACACAAGCCTATCCGATGTTATCCTGACGCCAAATGACTTCGAACAGGCGATAAATGACATGCCCATGCACTCTGCCTCAGGGCCAGACTCATGGAACTCCGTGTTCATCAAGAACTGCAAGAAGCCCCTTTCACGAGCCTTTTCCATCCTATGGAGGGGGAGCATGGACACGGGGTCGTCCCACAGTTACTAAAAACAACAGACATAGCCCCACTCCACAAAGGGGGCAGTAAAGCAACAGCATAGAACTACAGACCGATAGCACTAACATCCCATATCAAAAATCTTGAAGGGTCCCCAAGAAGAAGATCACCACCCATCTAGAAACCCATCAGTTACACAACCCAGGGCAACATGGGTTTTAGAACAGGTCGCTCCTGTCTGTCTCAACTATTGGATCACTACGACAAGGGCCTAAATGCACTAGAAACAAAAAGAATGCAGATTTAATATATACAGACTTTGCAAAAGCCTTCGACAAGTATGACCATGGCTAAAGCGCACAAAATGCGTGCTAAAGGAATAACAGGAAAAGTTGGTAGATGGATCTATAATTTCCTCACTAACAGAACACAGAGAGTAATCGTCAACAGAGTAAAGTCCGAGGCAGCTACGGTGAAAAGCTCTGCTCCACAAGGCACAGTACTCGCTCCCATCTTGTTCCTCATCCTCATATCCGACATAGACAAGGATGTCAGCCACAGCACCGTGTCTTCCTTTGCAGATGACACCCGAATCTGCATGACAGTGTCTTCCATTGCAGACACTGCAAGGCTCCAGGCGGACATCAACCAAATCTTTCAGTGGGCTGCAGAAAACAATATGAAGTTAAAACGATGAGAAAATTTCAATTACTCAGATATGGTAAACACGAGGAAATTAAATCTTCATCAGAGTACAAAACAAATTCTGGCCACAAAATAGAGCGAAACACCAACGTCAAAGACCTGGGAGTGATCATGTCGGAGGATCTCACCTTCAAGGACCATAACATTGTATCAATCGCATCTGCTAGAAAAATGACAGGATGGATAATGAGAACCTTCAAAACTAGGAGGCCAAGCCCATGATGACACTCTTCAGGTCACTTGTTCTATCTAGGCTGGAATAATGCTGCACACTAACAGCACCTTTCAAGGCAGGTGAAATTGCTGACATAGAAAATGTACAGAGAACCTTCACGGCGCGCATAACGGAGATAAAACACCTCAATTACTGGGAGCGCTTGAGGTTCCTAAAACTGTATTCCCTGGAACGCAGGCGGGGGAGATACATGATTATATACACCTGGAAAATCCTAGAGGGGCTAGTACCGAACTTGCACACGAAAATCACTCACTAACGAAAGCAAAAGACTTGGCAGACGATGCAACATCCCCCCAATGAAAAGCAGGGGTGTCACTAGCACGTTAAGAGACCATACAATAAGTGTCAGGGGCCCGAGACTGTTCAACTGCCTCCCAGCATACATAAGGGGGATTACCAACAGACCCCTGGCAGTCTTCAAGCTGGCACTGGACAAGCACCTCAAGTCGGTTCCTGACCAGCCGGGCTGTGGCTCGTACGTTGGTTTGCGTGCAGCCAGCAGCAACAGCCTGGTTGATCAGGCTCTGATCCACCAGGAGGCCTGGTCACAGACCGGGCCGCGGGGGCGTTGACCCCCGGAACTCCAGGTAAACTCCAGGTAATACCATGACTACAACAATTCACAACTAACCCACAGTACCATGACTACAACAATTCACAACTAACCCACAATACCATGACTACAACAATTCACAACTAACCCACAATACCATGACTACAACAATTCACAACTAACCCACGTCAGATTGCCTTCATATACATTCTTAATACAAAATTCGCTAAAATTCGTACAAATCCGCCAAATTACTAACTTTGGGAACCTTTACAAAGGTTCCCTGATCTTTTCAGTTGTTTGTGTACCTTAGTGGTTGACTGTACAAAGGTCATGGTGTTATTGTACCTCTGTAGCCTTTGGTATTTTGATCAGAGTGTATACTAACAGTCTCTCAATGTCCTTGTTTGTTGGTGGTTGTAACTACTGTGTATGGCACTGTCCCTGTCCTTGTTTGTACTTGTTTGTCCTTGATGCATAGGGAGTGATTTCAATGTGAAGATTTGGGACTAGTCCCTCTAGGATGTTCCAGGTGTAAATTATAATGTATCTGTCGCCAGTGTTCCAGGGAGTACTGGTCGAGGTACTTCAGCTGTTCCCAGTAATTATAATGTATCTGTCGCCAGTGTTCCAGGGAGTACTGGTCGAGGTACTTCAACTGTTTCCAGTAATTATAATGTATCTGTCGCCAGTGTTCCAGGGAGTACTGGTCGAGGTACTTCAGCTGTTTCCAGTAATTTAGGTACTTTACTGCACTCATTCACATAGTGAAGGTTGTATATTCTCTAGGTCTGCAATTTCACCTGCTAGTGCACAGCCTAGGTAGGTTCAACTTACTCAGAACACTACAGTAAGTCTACTGGACCGTAATAGGCAGATCTATCGTGATCTATCGTTACCTTATCCCGGTTTATCTATCGTAAGAGTGTCTGCTCTTACTCCACATTCTTATGAAGTCAAAGAGTCAAGATTGATCGACTTTTAAGGAATTTGTTGACTTCTAGTGTTAGTGTGTTAGCTAACTTCTCTGTTGATCTGACTTCACTCTGTACTCAACCTAAATGTACTCAAGTACTTGTACTCTCCTTGTTCCAGCCTCGATATTGGCTGGTAGAAGGATTAATTCCAATCATTCAGGCTGCGGTATTGTGGGTTGGTTGTGAATTGTTGTAGTCATGGTATTGTTGGTTAGTTGTGAATTGTTATAGTCATGGTATTGTGGGTTAGTTGTGAATTGTTGTAGTCATGGTATTGTGGGTTATTTGTGAATTTTTTGTGTCATGGTATTGTAGGTTGTGAATTGTTGTAGTCATGGTATTGTGGGTTAGTTGTGAATTGTTGTAGTCATGGTATTGTGGGTTAGTTGTGAATTGTTGTAGTCATGGTATTGTGGGTTAGTTGTGAATTGTTGTAGTCATGGAAATTGTGGGTTAGTTGTGAATTGTTATAGTCATGGTATTGTGGGTTAGTTGTGAACTGTTGTAGTCGTGGTATTGGGGTTAGTTGTGAATTGTTGTAGTCATGGTATTGTAGGTTGTTAATTGTTGTAGTCAGGGTATTGTGGGGTTGGTTGTGAATTGTTATAGTCATGGTATTGGGGGTTAGTTGTGAATGTTGTAGTCATGGTATTGTGGGTTAGTTGTGAATTGTTGTAGTCATGGTATTGTGGGTTAGTTGTGAATTGTTGTAGTCATGGTATTGTAGGTTGTGAATTGTTCCAGTCATGGTATTGTGGAACTATTGTTCCATAATTTCACACACCTTCCTTCTCTGTACACAAGTCTCCCCCAGGATGCTACCCACACCAGTCTACTAACACCCAGGTACCTACTTACTGCTAGGTGAACAGTGACAGCAGGTGTAAGGTAACTAAAAACCCAGGTACCTACTTACTGCTAGGTGAACAGTGACAGCAGGTGTAAGGAAACTAACACCCAGGTACCTACTTACTGCTAGGTGAACAGTGACAGCAGGTGTAAGGTAACTAACACCCAGGTACCTACTTACTGCTAGGTGAACAGTGACAGCAGGTGTAAGGTAACTAACACCCAGGTACCTACTTGCTGCTAGGTGAATAGTGACAGCAGGTGTAAGGTAACTAACATCCAGGTACCTACTTACTGCTAGATGAACAGTGACAGCAGGTGTAAGGTAACTAACATCCAGGTACCTACTTACTGCTAGATGAACAGTGACAGCAGGTGTAAGGTAACTAACATCCAGGTACCTACTTACTGCTAGATAAACAGTGACAGCAGGTGTAAGGTAACTAATACCCAGGAACCTACTTACTGCTAGATGAACAGTGACAGCAGGTGTAAGGTAACTTGTCCCATACGACTCACCCTGCCCAGGATGCCACCCAGAAGTCTACTAACAGTTACGGATGCTTAGAACTTCCCAGCAGGGAAATAGGGTCTAAGACCTTAGTTCCTATTGAGTGAGAAAGCTGGGTATGACTGGTACCTAACGTACTGAAGCTAATTCTTGACTACTTTTGGGAGAATAATCTTAGACAAGTTGATTTCGAGAAATAAGTCAGGTTATTTAGGTACAGTTGGACCTAAGTACAGTCCCCGTATGTTGTGTACATTACTGAGCAACATAACATAACAGAGGTCAGTCAGGGTGACTTATTACCACTGTGGTTCTTGTACGTGTATTACCATCGTGGTCCTTGTACGTGTATTACCACTGTCGTCCTTGTACGTGTATTACCATCGTGGTCCTTGTACGTGTATTACCATTGTGGTTCTTGTACGTGTATTACCACTGTGGTCCTTGTACGTGTATTATTATTGTGGTCCTTGTACGCGTATTACCATTGTGGTCCTTGTATTACCATTCTGGTCCTTGTATCACCATTGTGGTCCTTGTATTACCATTGTGGACCTTGTATCACCACTGTGGTCCTTGTATTACCATTGTGGTCCTAGTACGTGTATTACCATTGGGGTCCTTGTATCACCATTGTGGACCTTGTATCCCCATTGTGGTCCTTGTATTACCATTGTGGTCCTTGTATCACCATTGTGGTCCTTGTATTACCATTGTGGATCTTGTATTACCATTGTGGACCTTGTATTACCATTGTGGTCCTTGTATTACCATTGTGGACCTTGTATTACCATTGTGGACCTTGTATTACCATTGTGGTCCTTGTATTGCCATTGTGGTCCTTCTACGTATATTACCATTGTGGTCCTAGTACGTGTATTACCATTGTGGTCCTTATATTACCACTGTAGTCCTTGTATCACCATTGTGGTTCTCGTACCACCATTGTGGACCTTGTATCACCATTGTGGTCCTTGTGTTACTATTGTGATCCTTGTATCACCATTGTGGTCCTTGTATTACCATTGTGGACCTTGTAATCCCATTGTGGATCTTGTATTACCATTGTGGTCCTTGTATTGCCATTGTGGTCCTTGTATTACGATTGTGGACCTTGTATTACCATTGTGGTCCTTGTATTACCATTGTGGTCCTTGTATTACCATTGTGGTCCTTGTATTACCATTGTGGTCCTTATATTACCATTGTGGTCCTTGTATTACCATTGTGGATCTTGTATTACCATTGTGGACCATGTATCACCATTGTGGTCCTTGTATTACCATTGTGGACCTTGTATTACCATTGTGGACCTTGTATTACCATTGTGGACCTTGTATTACTATTGTGGACCTTGTATTACCATTGTGGACCTTGCATTACCATTGTGGTCCTTGTATTACCATTGGTGTCCTTGTATTACCATTGTGGACCTTGTATTACTATTGTGGACCTTGTATTACCATTGTGGACCTTGTATTACCATTGTGGTCCTTGTAATACCATTGGTGTCCTTGTATTACCATTGTAGACCTTGTATTACCATTGGTGTCCTTGTATTACCATTGTGGACCTTGTATTACCATTGTGGTCCTTGTATTACCATTATGGACCTTGTATTACCATTGTGGTCCTTGTATTACCATTGTGGACCTTGTATTACCATTGTGGACCTTGTATTACCATTGTGGATCTTGTATTACCATTGTGGTTCTTGTATTACCATTGTGGACCTTGTATTACCATTGTTGTCCTTGTATTACCATTGTGGTCCTTGTATTACCATTGTGGACCTTGTATTACCATTGTGGTCCTTGTATTACCATTATGGACCTTGTATTACCATTGTGGTCCTTGTATTACCATTATGGACCTTGTATTACCATTGTGGTCCTTGTTATAAACCCTTGTGGACCTTTTAATTACCATTGTGGTCCTTGTATTACCATTATGGACCTTGTATTACCATTGTGGTCCTTGTATTACCATTATGGACCTTGTATTACCATTGTGGTCCTTGTATTACCATTATGGACCTTGTATTACCATTATGGACCTTGTATTACCATTGTGGTCCTTGTATTACCATTATGGACCTTGTATTACCATTGTGGTCCTTGTATTACCATTATGGACCTTGTATTACCATTGTGGTCCTTGTATTACCATTATGGACCTTGTATTACCATTATGGACCTTGTATTACCATTGTGGACCTTGTATTACCATTGTGGACCTTGTATTACCATTGTGGTCCTTGTATTACCATTGGTGTCCTTGCTATTTCCACTGTGTACTGCATAGTTTGGACCAGTAGGCCTACTACAGTGTCCCTCCAGTAGTAACAGCCTGGTTGACCTGCCAAGCACCAGAAGGGCCTGGCCCATGGCCGGGCTCAGAGACTAGATTAACTCTCGAAACTCTTCAAAGGTATCCCTCCATTCTTATGGAGACAGAAACACAAAAGGCTGATTGATCTGTATATTTCGACCTCCTTCTGGGGTCCTCTTCAGCTGATGCTTTTGTGTTTCTCTCCTTAATGTGACCCTTAAATTGTGTATATGATGAGGGTAGTGGTGGGTATATACCCGTTGTGGAGGGGAGTGCCAGGTGTGTCCCAGCCAGTGGTAGAGTGGTGGGTATATACCCGTTGTGGAGGGGAGTGCCCAGGTGTGTCCCAGCCAGTGGTAGAGTGGTGGGTATATACCCGTTGTGGAGGGGAGTGCCCTGGTGTGTCCCAGCCAGTGGTAGAGTGGTGGGTATATACCCGTTGTGGAGGGGAGTGCCCAGGGGTTGCCCCAGCCAGTGTAAAAGTGGTGGGTATATACCCGTTGTGGAGGGGAGTGCCCAGGTGTGCCCCAGCCAGTGGTAGAGTGGTGGGTATATACCCGTTGTGGAGGGGAGTGCCAGGTGTGTCCCAGCCAGTGGTAGAGTGGTGGGTATATACCCGTTGTGGAGTGGAGAGTGCCCAGGTGTGCCCCAGCCAGTGGTAGAGTGGTGGGTATATACCCGTTGTGAAGTGGAGAGTGCCCAAGTTTGCCCCAGCCAGTGGTAGAGTGGTGGGTATATACCCGTTGTGGAGGGGAGAGTGCCCAGGTGTGCCCCTGCCAGTGGTAGAGTGGTGGGTATATACCCGTTGTGGAGGGGAGAGTGCCCAGGTGTGCCCCAGCCAGTGGTAGAGTGGTTGGTATATACCCGTTGTGGAGTGGAGAGTGCCCAGGTGTGCCCCAGCCAGTGGTAGAGTGGTGGGTATATACCCGTTGTGGAGGGGAGAGTGCCCAGGTGTGCCCCAGCCAGTGTCTAGAAGGGACCCTGTGTGGAGTGTATCAGCTAGTTGGCTGTAGTGTGGGTAGTGATGTGTAGTGGTTGCAGGGGTCGAGTCATAGCTCCTGGACCCACCTGATCGTTACTAGGGCCACTCTCTCCCTGTTCCATGAGATTTATCATACCTCTTCTTAAAGCTATGGATCCTGTGTTTCCTCTCACAGACTGAACATGTAAGCACATAAGAAGTAAGGAGCACTGCAGAAGGCCTACTGGACCATGCTAGTCAGGTCCAAGTCACCTACTGGCCCATGCTAGTCAGGTCCAAGTCACCTACTGGCCCATGCTAGTCAGGTCCAAGTCACCTACTAGCCCATGCTAGGCAGGTCCAAGTCACCTACTGGCCCAAGTCACATCCACTTAAGGAAGGAGCACTACATCAGACCTACTGGCCCAAGTTAGCCACTGGATAAGTGGTACAAGGAGACACACACAACACTACCGTTCCTCGCAGAGATTTATTTCTCGTCTTGTGTTGTATAAGAGAGAGTTCGAGTATTGTGTTGCTTCTGGGATGAGACACAAGCAACACTACCTTCCCTCACAGACTTACTTATCTCTCATTTTGTGTTCCTTGAGAGATACATTAAGTGTTGTGTTCCTGCTGGCAGTGGGCAGTGTGTTGCTGCTGCTACTGCTGCACTGCTTCCAGCAGGCAGCAGCAGTGACAGGTACAGCTACAGTGAACACCAGCAGAAGACGTCAGAGAGCTAGGAAGGTGGGTCCTTGATGTCACTGTCTTGTAAGATGTCACAAAGCTAGGAAGGTGGGTCCTTGATGTCACTGTCTTGTAAGATGTCACAAAGCCAGGAAGATGGGTCATTGACGTCACTGTCTTGTAAGATGTCTTCGAGAGCGATGATGCAGCTGTCACTGCAACACTCTAGCAGGCACTGTGCCAGCTGTCACTGCAACACTCTAGCAGGCACTGTGCCAGCTACTCCTGCTGTTGGCACTAAATTTACCTGCTGTCTGTCGGGACACTATTGTCTGCTCCACATTGTTCCTTCGACCCATTTATACACTTCAAGAATAGTCACTGGCCAGGAACATTAGGAAGAGCACTGCAGGAGGCCTACTGGTCCATGCTAGGCAGGTTCAACTTACAGATAATATTACAGTAGGTCTTCTGAACCATGCTAGGCAGGATCAACTTACAGATAATACTGCAGTAGGTCTACTGGTCCGTGCTAGGCAGGTTCAACTTACAGATAATACTACAGGAGGCCTAATGGTCCATGCTAGGCAGGTTCAGCTTACACACAACACTACACTAGGTCTACTGGACCATGCTAGGTAGGCTCAGCTCACACACAACACTACAGTAGGTCTATTGGACCATGCTAGGTAGGTCCAACTCTCACACAACACTACAGTAGGTCGACTGGACCATGCTAGGTAGGTTCAACTCACACATAACACTACAGTAGGTCTACTGGACCATGCTAGGTAGGTTCAACTTACAACACGGGGGTCGTCCCACAGTTACTAAAAACAACAGACATAGCCCCACTCCACAAAGGGGGCAGTAAAGCAACAGCAAAGAACTACAGACCAATAGCACTAACATCCCATATCATAAAAATCTTTGAAAGGGTCCTAAGAAGCAAGATCACCACGCATCTAGAAACCCATCAGTTACACAACCCAGGGCAACATGGGTTTAGAACAGGTCGCTCCTGTCTGTCTCAACTACTGGATCACTACGACAAGGTCCTAAATGCACTAGAAGACAAAAAGAATGCAGATGTAATATATACAGACTTTGCAAAAGCCTTCGACAAGTGTGACCATGGCGTAATAGCGCACAAAATGCGTGCTAAAGGAATAACAGGAAAAGTCGGTCGATGGATCTATAATTTCCTCACTAACAGAACACAGAGAGTAGTAGTCAACAGAGTAAAGTCCGAGGCAGCTACGGTGAAAAGCTCTGTTCCACAAGGCACAGTACTCGCTCCCAGTGTTCCACAAGGCACAGTACTGGCTCCCAGTGTTCCACAAGGCACAGTACTCGCTCCCAATGTTCCATAAGGCACAGTACTCGCTCCCAGTGTTCCACAAGGCACAGTACTCGCTCCCAGTGTTCCACAAGGCACAGTACTCGCTCCCAGTGTTCCACAAGGCACAGTACTGGCTCCCAGTGTTCCACAAGGCACAGTACTCGCTCCCAGTGTTCCACAAGGCACAGTACTCGCTCCCAGTGTTCCACAAGGCACAGTACTTGCTCCCAGTGTTCCACAAGGCACAGTACTCGCTTCCAGTGTTCCACAAGGCACAGTACTCGCTCCCAGTGTTCCACAAGGCACAGTACTCGCTCCCAGTGTTCCACAAGGCACAGTACTCGCTCCCAGTGTTCCACAAGGCACAGTACTCGCTACCAGTGTTCCACAAGGCACAGTACTCGCTACCAGTGTTCCACAAGGCACAGTACTCGCTCCCAGTGTTCCACAAGGCACAGTACTCGCCCCCAGTGTTCCACAAGGCACAGTATTCGCTACCAGTGTTCCACAAGGCACAGTATTTGCTCCCAGTGTTCCACAAGGCACAGTACTCGCTCCCAGTGTTCCACAAGGCACAGTACTCGCTCCCAGTGTTCCACAAGGCACAGTACTCGCTACCAGTGTTCCACAAGCACAGTACTCGCTCCCAGTGTTCCACAAGGCACAGTACTCGCTACCAATGTTCCACAAGCACAGTACTCGCTCCCAGTGTTCCACAAGGCACAGTACTCGCTCCCAGTGTTCCACAAGCACAGTACTCGCTCCCAGTGTTCCACAAGGCACAGTACTCACTCCCAGTGTTCCACAAGGCACAGTACTCGCTACCAGTGTTCCACAAGCACAGTACTCGCTCCCAGTGTTCCACAAGGCACAGTACTCGCTACCCGTGTTCCACAAGGCACAGTACTTGCTCCCAGTGTTCCACAAGGCACAGTACTTGCTCCCAGTGTTCCACAAGGCACAGTACTTGCTCCCAGTGTTCCACAAGGCACAGTACTCGCTCCCAGTGTTCCACAAGGCACAGTACTCGCTCCCAGTGTTCCACAAGGCACAGTACTCGTTCCCAGTGTTCCACAAGGCACAGTACTCGCTCCCAGTGTTCCACAAGGCACAGTACTCGCTCCCAGTGTTCCACAAGGCACAGTACTCGCTCCCAGTGTTCCACAAGGCACAGTACTCGCTCCCATCTTGTTCCTCATCCTCATATCCGACATAGACAAGGATGTCAGCCACAGCACCGTGTCTTCCTTTGCAGATGACACCCGAATCTGCATGACAGTGTCTTCCATTGCAGACACTGCAAGGCTCCAGGCGGACATCAACCAAATCTTTCAGTGGGCTGCAGAAAACAATATGAAGTTCAACGATGAGAAATTTCAATTACTCAGATATGGTAAACACGAGGAAATTAAATCTTCATCAGAGTACAAAACAAATTCTGGCCACAAAATAGAGCGAAACACCAACGTCAAAGACCTGGGAGTGATCATGTCGGAGGATCTCACCTTCAAGGACCATAACATTGTATCAATCGCATCTGCTAGAAAAATAACAGGATGGATAATGAGAACCTTCAAAACTAGGGAGGCCAAGCCCATGATGACACTCTTCAGGTCACTTGTTCTATCTAGGCTGGAATATTGCTGCACACTAACAGCACCTTTCAAGGCAGGTGAAATTGCTGACCTAGAAAATGTACAGAGAACCTTCACGGCACGCATAACGGAGATAAAACACCTCAATTACTGGGAGCGCTTGAGGTTCCTAAACCTGTATTCCCTGGAATGCAGGAGGGAGAGATACATGATTATATACACCTGGAAAATCCTAGAGGGACTAGTACCGAACTTGCACACGAAAATCACTCACTACGAAAGCAAAAGACTTGGCAGACGATGCAACATCCCCCCAATGAAAAGCAGGGGTGTCACTAGCACGTTAAGAGACCATACAATAAGTGTCAGGGGCCCGAGACTGTTCAACTGCCTCCCAGCATACATAAAGGGGATTACCAACAGACCCCTGGCAGTCTTCAAGCTGGCACTGGACAAGCACCTATAGTCGGTTCCTGACCATCCAGGCTGTGGCTCGTATGTTGGATTGTATGCAGCCAGTAGTAACAGCCTGGTTGATCAGGCTCTGATCCACCAGGAGGCCTGGTCCCAGACTGGGCCACGGGGGCATTGACCCCTGGAACTCTCTCCAGGTAAACAGTAGGTCTACTGGACCATGCTAGGCAAGCTCAACTCAGAACATCACAGTAGGTCTATTGGACCATGCTAGGTAGGTTCAACTCGCACTTGTGTACTTATCTAACTATTTTTAAAGCTACACAAAATTCTTGCTTCAATAACACTACCTGGTAGTTTCTTCCACTCATCTACAACTCTACTGCCACATCAGTTCTTTCCTATATTCTTTCTAAACTTAAAGTTTACCAACTTGAATCATCGCTGAGTCCTGTCTTGGTGATATTTCAAACACATTACAGTATTTATATCCCTTTTACATATTCTTGTCTTCCATTTGTACACTTCAGTCGCATTCTACCCTCCCTTTTCTGTATGTTTTCCAGCACATCTAAGAGATAAGAGAGATAAGATTTTGTTGGATTTTTAACCCTGGAGGGTTAGCCACCCAGGATAACCCAAGAAAGTCGGTGCATCATCGAGAACTGTCTGTCTTATATCCATTGTGGTCCTTCAATCTTGTCCCCCAGGATACCACCCACACCAGTTGACTAACACCCAAGTACCTACTTGCTTGCTGGGTGAATGGGGACAACAGGTGTAAGGAAAGACGCTCAGTGTTTTTATCCTTGCCAGGGATCGAACCTGGACACTAAACAAGGCCTTACCAATGATATTAAAAGTTAAAGTATAGCCTTAGGACTCCTGTTATTTGTAATTCTTAATGTCACATTACACACGTTACTATGTATGATAATTTACATAACTGAAATTGCGTACCTGTACCAGAATAAACTTAACAAATATGGACCTAACACTGACCCCTGTGGAACACCACTAGTGACAGGTCCCCACTCTGATTTCTATTTATGTTAAGTCTCCATTAAGTGGGACTTGTAAATTAGTGAGAGGGGTTAGATTTGAGTGGGATTTGTACATGAGTGAGAGGGGCTGGATTTGAGTGGGACTTGCACATGAGTGAGAGGGGGTATCAAAGCTTATTCCTTGGGTAACACTGGTAATGGGTTGGATCAATATTATTAGCAAGTTTGAGAAAGACCTGCCTAGTATGGGCCAGTACGCCTCTTGCAGTGCTCCACCTTATGTCCTATCAATTACATTTAAGTTTTGTAGTACAAGGGCAACAACTTATCTCTCATTCTGTGTCAGTCTTTCAAGTCTTAATATCTTATCAGACTTCTCAGTGGAAGTCTTAAAAGTCTTCCTTAAGACTTGATAAGAGCTAAGGTTTATAAAGATTTAGTGCCTATATGTAGAATTATTCTGGAATGTTGTTAGGCAAGAATGATTATTACTATTATTATTATTATTATTATTAATCATTATTATTGCCATTATTTTTATTATTAATCAATATAATTGTTATTATATAATTATCACAATGATTATTATAATTATCATTACTATTATTTTTATGATTATCATAATTATCATTAGCACAGTTTTGGTCACAATGATTATTATAATTATCATTACTATTATTTTTATGATTATCATAATTATCATAAGCACAGTTTTGGTCACCGTATTACAGAATCGATATAAATTCTCTGGAAAATGTACAAAGGAGGATGACAAAGATGATCCCATGTATCAGAAACCTTCCCTATGAGGATAGACTAAGGGCCCTGAATCTGCACTCTCTAGAAAGACGTAGAATTAGGGGGGATATGATTGAGGTGTATAAATGGAAGACAGGAATAAATAAAGGGGATGTAAATAACGTGCTGAAAATATCTAGCCTAGACAGGACTCGCAGCAATGGTTTTAAGTTGGAAAAATTCAGATTCAGGAAGGATATAGGAAAGTACTGGTTTGGTAATAGAGTTGTGGATGAGTGGAACAAACTCCCAAGTACCGTTATAGAGGCTAGAACGTTGTGTAGCTTTAAAAATAGGTTGGATAAATACATGAGTAGATGTGGGTGGGTGTGAGTTAGACGTGATAGCTTGTGCTACCAGGTCGGTTGCCGTGTTCCTCCCTTAAGTCAATGTGACCTGACCTGACTAGGTTGGGTGCATTGGCTTAAGCCGGTAGGAGACTTGGACCTGCCTCGCATGGGCCAGTAGGCCTTCTGCAGTGTTCCTTCGTTCTTATGTTCTTATGTTCTTATTATTATCATTTTTGTGATTATCATATTATCATAATGATTATATCATTATATTGTCATTATCATTATTATTATTGTCATTGTGATTGTTACTGTCATTATTATTGTCATCATCATAATAATTATCATTATATTCACAAGGATTTGCTAAACCATTAGTAGCAGCAACAGCCTGGTTGATCAGGCGCTGATCCACCAGGAGGCCTGGTCACAGACCGGGCTGCGGGGGCATTGACCCCCGAAACTCTCTCCAGGTAAACTCCAGGTAAACCCACACTGCACCAGCAAGAGAGGGTAAGAGGCCTTGATCTAAGGAAGGAGGGCGTAAATCCAATTCCCTGGATCAGGATCCCTTCCACCAGTGATTAAATTATAGATCAACTTAAATCCATCAGTGTGACTTGGGATTATATCTGATATAATTTATAATAAGCTTGCCAGTTATGGGCCACAATATGGGGCCATAACTCAAAGTTAGGAACCTACCTATTCTTGGTAGATAGGTTCTGCACAAGCGTGTTTGACCTGGCTTGTGTGATTCTGGCTTGCTGTGTTAAGTTGAAGAGATTAGTAAGCCAGGTTAACCCAAGATTATTAACATGTGGGTTAATAACCTAGGATTAACACTGGAGGGCTAATAACCCAGGTTCATTCAAGATAATTAACCTTCGAAGAATAACCAGTGGCTTACTAGTGCTGGTATCCCCTACCAGTGGCTTACTAGTGCTGGTATCACCTACCACTGGCTTACTAGTGCTGGTATCACCTACCACTGGCTTGTATCACCTACCACTGGCTTACTAGTGCTGGTATCACCTACCACTGGCTTGTATCACCTACCACTGGCTTACAAGTGCTGGTATCACCTACCACTGGCTTACTAGTGCTGGTATCACCTACCACTGGCTTACTAATGCTGGTATCACCTACCACTGGCTTACTAGTGCTGGCATCACCTACCACTGGCTTACTAGTGCTGGTATCACCTACCAGTGGCTTATTAGTGCTTGTATCACCTACCAGTGGTTTACTAGTGCTGGTATCACCTACCAGTGGCTTACTAGTGCTTTTATCACCTACCACTGGCTTACTAGTGCTGGTATCACCTACCAGTGGCTTATTAGTGCTTGTATCACCTACCAGTGGTTTACTAGTGCTGGTATCACCTACCAGTGGCTTACTAGTGCTTTTATCACCTACCACTGGCTTACTAGTGCTGGTATCACCTACCAGTGGCTTACTAGTGCTTGTATCACCTACCAGTGGCTTACTAGTGCTGGTATCACCTACCACTGGCTTACTAGTGCTGGCATCACCTACCAGTGGCTTACTAGTGCTTGTATCACCTACCAGTGGCTTACTAGTGTGGTCCTTGACTTATTTCCATTGGAATTCTGTGCTGTCCTTGGTAGAGTGATGACGCTGTCCTTGGTAGAGTGATTACGTCTCACTTTAACCTTGTCTGGCGCATCAATGACAATTTTATTCCTGTTATTTTTTTTGTTAAATATCCTTATCATGCAGCCCATACTCATCCTGTGGGCGGTAGTCACCACATACTCATCCTGTGGGCGGTAGTCACCACATACTCATCCTGTGGGCGGTAGTCAAAGGATTACAGAGGTACATCTTCCCCAGGACATTCATCCTCCCTAGGACATTTGTCCTCATCAGTCCTCTGAAGAGCAAAAAAGGCACAATATCATGACTGGAACAATACACAAATAACCCTCTCATGGGAGACAGAATCTTACGACAATGTTTTGGTCTGACCTGGACCATTAACTAGACACACAGAATGATTGGGTTTGAGGAGGACCTTCCTAGCATTGGTCAGTAGACCTACTGAAGTGATCCTATTATTAAAATTTAATACAGCCTCGTTTACCGATGACTCTGACTTACAACCAGCTCTCTGAGCAGTATGTATACCTAAATAATGTATATTAAAGCTGATTTTCTCTATTCTCTTCATTACAGTATACACTACACTACTGTATAACATTTAAAAATATACTAAAATGTTATAAAAGGTGCAAAGGTGACATTAAAACAATATCAAAGATGGTTGACACAAACCCATTACCAATACAGTGTGCTCCTCACTTAACAACCAATTCACTTATCAACCTACTCTTAGGAATGGAACCTCGTTGTTAAGTGAGGAGAAGCTGTATAATAAAATGGTTGATGGCAGTGAAGGGACTTGAGCTAGAGTTCGTCACGTCCATGCTGGCTGGAGATTCGTCTGTAAAAACTTGCATTTGTGGTCACAGTGGTGCCTGTGCTAACCTTCCTATGGTGTAGAAATATACCTAGTTGGATGAATCTTATTGTGGCTAGCTGGTCTAGTGGCTAACGCAACGGGCTGGAGTTTTGAGACTCTCTGACCTCGGGTTCAATCCCGGCCGGGGTATGGTTTGGTTAGAATGGTTGGGTGAGTAGAACCAGCCTACCATGGGTCAGTAGAGCTACTGAAGTGACTTTATATTCTTATACAGTGTTATAATTCAAATTCAAATTCAAAGTTTATTCTCTATAAAGATTACAATGTTGAATTTACAGAATTTGGTTGTTGTGTGGTTTACATGTAGTTAAATAATGATTACAGAGTGTACCACTAGAACGCCTAGCATGGCTAGGCATTTCGGGCAGATTTAGTTTAATTCTTTATTTTAAAATATTACAAATTATGAGGTAAGTTGGTATTATAGCTAAGTGACTAAATACTAGTTTGTGAGTTTAGCAATGTGAATGCTTTTGTTTTGGCACAGTACATAGTTTCAGTATTGGAGTATCATAGGATTCATTATTTGAAGATTGAGATTAATATTTCTGTTTATGGTCAAATGGGTGAGTGAGTGTAAGTGTGAACCACCAGGTGGTATTCGTGTAGTTAGTTGATTGGGTTTATCAGGATGATAAGATGTTTTCTAATGGTAGTTTTGAAGGTGATGAATGTGTCTGCAGTTCTAGAGTTCTCAGGTAGGGTGTTCCAGATTTTAGGGCCTTTGACATTCATTGAATTTTTGTAAAGGTTTAGTCGGACACGGGGAATGTCGTAGAGATGTTTGTGTCTGGTGTTATGCCTGTGGGTTCTGTCACAACTATGAAGAAAGCGTTTTAGGTCAAGGTTGATATTGGAGTTTAAGGTCCTGTAGATGTAGATTGCACAGTAGTAAGTGTGGATGTACTGAACAGGGAGTAAGTTTAGATCTTTGAAGAGTGGGGGGGGGGGGGTTGACAGGGATGGGATTTAGTGATTATTCTTACTGCAGCTTTTTGTTGGGTTATTATTGGCTTTAGGTGTGTTACTGCAGTTGATCCCCAAGCACAAATAGCATAGGTGAGGTATGGATAAATAAGTGAGTGGTATAGTGTGAGAAGGGCAGTTTGCGGCACGTAGTATCGTATCTTGGAGAGGATCCCAACTGTTTTGGATACTTTTTTGGTTATGTGTTGGATATGGGTGCTGAAATTCAGGTTGTTGTCTAGGTATAGGCCTAGGAATTTGCCCTCATTATGTCTGGTAATTAGAGTGTTGTCGATCTTAATGTTAATTTGTGCATTAGGTGCATTAGGTGATTAGGTCCAGCCTAGCATAATCTGCCAGTAATGCACAGTACATTACTGGCTCTATTTTATAGCTGATAATATTTTATTACATGTAAATTACATTACCTGTATACTGCAGGAAAGATATAAAATTATTATTATTATTATTTATTTGCATAGAGACGAGCTTGCATATAGCTTTATTGATAGTGCAATCAGCTCACGCACACTGAGGTCCACGGTTTGATCCCTGGTATGGGTGGAAACATTAGGGTGTGTTTCCCTAAGATACTTGCTGTCCATGTTCACCTAGCAGTAAATAGGTACCTGATTGTTAGTGGACTGGTGTGGGTTGCATTCTGGGAACAAAATTGGCCTAATTTGTGGGAAATACTCTGCATATGGCACATTCTATATAGTAGTATGTCACTGATATCATCTATGGTCTGTATACCTTGTACATGTACTTATAGACATATTATTATCATTGTTATTATTATTATTATTGTTGCAGGAAAGTTCGCCTCCACGCCGCCACGCATCCACCACAAGCTGCAGCTCAACCACAACAACAAGCAGCAGCAGCAGTAGTACCAGTGTCTTAAGTGAAAATAATGGTCTCGTGGGTTTAAGAAATATAGGGAACACAGTGAGTATTTCTATAGAACTTTTATTACTTTCGTAATTTGAGAGTCGAATATAAATCTTGCCTGGTGGAAACAATTGCTTGTTAAGCATGACTCATGAAATCATAATATCATGAATGCAGATGGAATGGGCGAGGATGTGAATACCATTTTTTGTCTGCCAAACATCTTGTGAGTGAGTCAATGTGTCCAGGATCCCACCCACACCAATCCACTAACACCCAGGTCCCTACTTACTGTTAGGTGAACAGTGACAGCAGTTGTAAGGTGACCAATACCCATGCACCTACTTACTGCTAGCTGAGCAGTGACAGCAGGTGTAAGGTAACTAACACGCAGGTACCTACTTACTGCTAAGTGAACAGTGACAGCAGGTGTAAGGTGACCAACACCCAGGTACCTACTTACTACTGGTGAACAGTGACATCAGGTGTCTTAAGGAAACACGTCCTAATGTTTCAAGCCGTACCGAGGATTGAACCCCAGACCTCAGTGTGTAAGCTGAATGCGCTACCAGTGGAGGGTAGTGATATGAGGGTTCCATGTTAACATAGTGTTTTATCTCGGAGTTATCATTTTAACTCTGGGTACAAATATTTGCTACACTCCCACCCAGCTTAACTGACTCACTCTTCAGTTATGCTGGAAAAAGTTTACCAACTCGGTTATCATTCGTTGTGGTAAACTTTTAGATACTGACCAAGTTTACTTAATTGTAATGTGAGATAAGATTAAATCTGTTTGGATTTTTAACCCGAGGAAGGTGAGCCAGCCAGGATAGCCTGGGGTAGGGAGGATTAGCCAGCCAGGATAACCCAGAGAAGGGAGTGTTAGCCAGCCAGGATAACCCAGGGTAGGGAGTGCTAGCCAGCCAGGATAACCCAGGGTAGGGAGTGTTAGCCAGCCAGGATAACCAGGGTAGGGAGGATTAGCCAGCCAAGATAACCCAGGGTAGGGAGTGTTAACCAGCCAGGATAACCCAGGGTAGGGAGCGCTAGCCAGCCAGGATAACCCAGGGTAGGGAGTGTTAGCCAGCCAGGATAACCAGGGTAGGGAGGATTACCCAGCCAAGATAACCCAGGGTAGGGAGTGTTAACCAGCCAGGATAACCCAGGGTAGGGAGTGTTAGCCAGCCAGGATAACCCAGGGTAGGGAGTGTTAGCCAGCCAGGATAACCCAGGGTAGGGAGTGTTAGCCAGCCAGGATAACCCAGGGTAGGGAGTGTTAGCCAGCCAGGATAACCCAGGGTAGGGGTGTGTTAGCCAGCCAGGATAACCCGGGGTAGGGAGTGTTAACCAGCCAGGATAACCCAGGGTAGGGAGTTTTTAGCCAGCCGGATAACCCAGAGTAGGGAGTGTTAGCCAGCCAGGATAACCCAGGGTAGGGAGTGTTAGCCAGCCAGGATAACCCAGGGTAGGGAGTGTTAGCCATCCAGGATAACCCAAGAAAATCAGTGGGTCATCCAGGACTGTCTGTCTGACTTCCACTGATTGTATTAAAACTTGCAATGCAATTATATTAACATAAAACTTGCCAGAGTATTATTATAATCCTGGGAAAGCTCTTATTACCAAAAACAACTGGTGGGAGCTCCATTGTTGGTGCTAGGGAGGATAGGAATAAGACAGGGAAACATGCATCAACAGGGAATACAGTCACAGAAACCCAAGGCAAACGGAAACCAAGCCTGTGCACATACTTGGTATCTGCAGACATGGGAAATCTGGAAAAACAGACAGGACGTGCAACTATGACCACCCTAGAAAATGCCGTGCCCATATGACAACAGGAAAATGCAAACTCCCTTCCTGTAAGCTTTTTCACCCTGAACTGTGTACCTCTTCAGTACAGGAAAGACTGTGCTATAACTTAAATTGCCAGGCACACCATCTAAAGGGGACAAAAAGATACAAAACATCCAGGCCATGGGAAAACCTGGGTAGCCACAGCCACTCAAAAGGGAGAGGTTTTTTAGTGCCAGGAAGGAAAAAAAACTGGCAGGAAATGGCAGAAATCATACACCAAATCCATTCATTCCTGGAGTGGAACCACAGTCGATGGCCTCTACTCCAAACCAACAGATACAGATACTAATGCCGGAAAAAAATCCCCCCCAGTACCAACAATACCATCAGTCCAATGACATTCTTCTTTGCAAATATACAGGGTCTAAAGCCAGCAACAAACAACAAAATACCTTTCATCCGTGGACTGCTTGCAGAGGCAAAGGCAATGTTCACGGCTTTCACTGAGACCCACATAAAGGATCACTTGGACAACGAAATATGGATCCCAGGTTACAACCTATACAGATGTGACAGAGTGAACAGGCAAAAAGGGGGGGGGGTTGGCCTGTACATTGCAGAGTCACTTGTTTGCACAGAACTGCCTTAATGCCTCAAATGATGTAGTGGAAGTTTTAGCAGTAAAGGTCGAGAACCAAAACCTAGTCATTGTGGTAGTCTACAAGCCTCCGGATGCCAACATCCCAGCAATTCCAGGAACAGCTGTTAAAAATTGACCACTGTCTGGAAAATCTTCCAGCTCCTGCACCCAACATCTTGCTCCTGGGGGATTTCAACTTAAGGCACCTAAAATGGAGGAATATAGCAAATAATATTGTTGCAGTAATAACACCAGGAGGCAGCTCTGATGAAAACTCACACTCACACGAGCTTTTAAATCTCTGCACAAAATTCAATTTAAACCAGCAAATAATAGAGCCTACTAGACTGGAGAATACACTAGACCTCATCTTCACTAACAATGATGATCTGATAAGAAATGTCACCATATCAAAAACAATATACTCAGATCACAACATAATTGAGGTTCAGACATGTATGCGTGGAGCCCCAGACCGACATAATGAGATTAGTCACGAGGGAGCATTCACCAAATTCAACTTCAATAACAAAAACATAAAGAGGGACCAAGTAAACCAAGTCCTAACCGATGTAAGCTGGGAAGATATACTAAGCAACACAGACCCCAACTTATGCCTAGAACAGATTAACTTGGTGGCACTCGATGTATGCACAAGGCTTATTCCTCTAAGAAAAAGAAGGAGTAGATGTAAAATAGAAAGAGACAGGCGCTCTCTTTACAGGCGACGGAAAAGAATAACAGAGCGGCTAGAAGAGGTCAATATATCTGAAATGCGTAGGGAGACACTGGTCAGAGAAATAGCAAGCATCGAACTTAAGCTAAAGGAATCTTATAGGAGTCAGGAATCGCGGGAAGAACTAAAAGCCATAAATGAAATTGAAAGAAACCCAAAGTATTTCTTCTCCTATGCCAAATCAAAGTCGAGAACAACATCCAGTATTGGGCCCCTACTTAAACAAGATGGGTCCTACACAGATGACAGCAAGGAAATGAGTGAGCTACTCAAGTCCCAATATGACTCAGTTTTTAGCAAGCCGCTAACCAGACTGAGAGTCGAAGATCAAAATGAATTTTTTATGAGAGAGCCACAAAATTTGATTAACACAAGCCTATCCGATGTTATCCTGACGCCAGATGACTTCGAACAGGCGATAAATGACATGCCCATGCACTCTGCCCCAGGGCCAGACTCATGGAACTCCGTTTTCATCAAGAACTGCAAGAAGCCCCTATCACGAGCCTTTTCCATCCTATGGAGAGGGAGCATGGACACGGGGGTCGTCCCACAGTTACTAAAACAACAGACATAGCCCCACTCCACAAAGGGGGCAGTAAAGCAACAACAAAGAACTACAGACCGATAGCACTAACATCCCATATCATAAAAATCTTTGAAAGGGTCCTAAGAAGCAAGATCACCAACCATCTAGAAACCCATCAGTTACACAACCCAGGGCAACATGGGTTTAGAACAGGTTGCTCCTGTCTGTCTCAACTATTGGATCACTACGACAAGGTCCTAAATGCACTAGAAGACAAAAAGAATGCAGATGTAATATATACAGACTTTGCAAAAACCTTCGACAAGTGTGACCATGGAGTAATAGCGCACAAAATGCGTGCTAAAGGAACAACAGGAAAAGTCGGTCGATGGATCTATAATTTCCTCACTAACAGAACACAGAGAGTAGTCGTCAACAGAGTAAAGTCCGAGGCAGCTACGGTGAAAAGCTCTGTTCCACAAGGCACAGTACTCGCTCCCATCTTGTTCCTCATCCTCATATCCGACATAGACAAGGATGTCAGCCACAGCACCGTGTCTTCCTTTGCAGATGACACCCGAATCTGCATGACAGTGTCTTCCATTGCAGACACTGCAAGGCTCCAGGCGGACATCAACCAAATCTTTCAGTGGGCTGCAGAAAACAATATGAAGTTCAACGATGAGAAATTTCAATTACTCAGATATGGTAAACATGAGGAAATTAAATCTTCATCAGAGTACAAAACAAATTCTGGCCACAAAATAGAGTGAAACACCAACGTCAAAGACCTGGGAGTGATCATGTCGGAGGATCTCACCTTCAAGGACCATAACATTGTATCAATCGCATCTGCTAGAAAAATGACAGGATGGATAATGAGAACCTTCAAAACTAGGGATGCCAAGCCATGATGACACTCTTCAGGTCACTTGTTCTATCTAGGCTGGAATATTGCTGCACACTAACAGCACCTTTCAAGGCAGGTGAAATTGCTGACCTAGAAAAGTACAGAGAACTTTCATGGCGCGCATAACGGAGATAAAATACCTCAATTACTGGGAGCGCTTGAGGTTCCTGAACCTGTATTCCCTGGAATGCAGGTGGGATAGATACATGATTACGTATATACACCTGGAAAATCCTAGAGGGACTAGTACCGAACTTGCACACGAAAATCACTCACTACGAAAGCAAAAGACTTGGCAGACGATGCAACATCCCCCCAATGAAAAGCAGGGGTGTCACTAGCACGTTAAGAGACCATACAATAAGTGTCAGGGGCCCGAGACTGTTCAACTGCCTCCCAGCATACATAAGGGAGATTACCAACAGACCCCTGGCAGTCTTCAAGCTGGCACTGGACAAGCACCTAAAGTCGGTTCCTGACCAGCCGGGCTGTGGCTCGTACGTTGGTTTGCGTGCAGCCAGCAGTAACAGCCTGGTTGATCAGGCTCTGATCCACCAGGAGGCCTGGTCACAGACCGGGCCGCAGGGGCGTTGACCCCCGGAACTCTCTCCAGGTAAACTCCAGGTATATACTAGGCCTAAATATAATTAGTTTGTAGGCCTTATGATTAATGTGCTCAGAATGCATTTGATTGTATTATAATACAATCAGATTTAAAATATAATAAATTTGAATTTACAATTGCTGAAAGTAATTTCTATGGTTTATAAGACTTATTTTTTGAATAGTGATAGTGTGAATGATGGTGAAAGTGTTTCTTCTCTTTTGGGTCACCCTACCTTGGTGGGAGACGATGGCATGTTGAAAACAAAATTAAAATTGATCTAAGTACCTTTGATGAGTTACAAGAGTTTTTGGGTCCGATCATAGGGCCCCTAATCCTGGAGGGCCCCAGAAGCCACTTTAGTCCATATTACTGCAAAATTTTGGGTCTCACTGTATGAAAAAGGGTTGAGAAGGGGCCCCCATAACAGTTCAAACTTCAGGGCCCTAAAAATGCAGGTTCATCACCGGTCATGGGCCAGACTCAACAGTGAGATAGTTCCAGTACATTGAATTTTCCAGACTATACCTCTTTTAGTACATATATCTCTGGAGTAACACTTTTGTTTGTCATTTCAGTGTTTTATGAATAGTGTAACACAGTGTTTGAGCAACACAAGATGTCTCCTGAGACCTGGTACGGGACTGGAATCTTCGACATCAAATAAACATATAATCTACTATGTAAAGGCGATACCTTATACGCAGTACATGAACTGCATACTTATATAATAATAATACATAAGTTAAGATAATAATAATAATGTTTTTTCTACAAAATGCAAGATACCGCTTATACAGACCCATAAGCTGACACCAATGACATAACTGTTAATAATAATAATACACTGACAGTGAACCTCAAAATCGAACTTTCTTTGGTCCAGAAGGCTGTTCGAGTGCCACTACCGAACGAATTTATTCCCATCAGGAATAATGTAAATTAGATTAGTCCATTTAAGACCCTCAAAAATACACTTATAAAAGCACTTACAAAAATACACTTACATAATTGGTTGAGTTGGGAGCAGTTCGATTTTTGAGGTTCCGCTGTAATAATAGCAACAATGTTTATATCTACATGATACAACTTATACAGACCATAGCTGACATCAATGACATACTATATAGAAAGTTCCTGGTTATGTAGAACATTTCCCACAACTAAGGTTAATTTTGTCACCCTACAAAATCTTACTTAACGGAAGATCATTGAATTCAAGTATTAAATGCACAGAATGTGCAGGGACTGAACTTGTGGCCTGGTTATGGACCAAGCCATGGTGGCATTGACTCCCAAAACACCCTCTAGGTATACTCCAGGGATACTCCAGGTATACTCCAGGGATACTCCAAGTATGGGTTCAGTCCCTGCTCATTTTGTAGTTTTTTAAGTATTCTTTTAAAAATTTATTATTGTTCACTTAACTACCTCTCTTTTTTGTGTATTTAATAACTCCTATTTAATAAACTGTGTTTAGTCCTAAGTAGTGTGTATCAAAATCAAATCAAAATCAAAATCAAAACTTATTTGTTTGCTAAGGTTACAATGTTGTGTTTACATATCATAATTTGATTGGTACAAAGACAGTTACTATCATGCCAAGGTATTTCAGGCAGAGTTAACCTAATACTTATAGACTACAGTGGTACCCTGAGTTTTGGCCATAATTCATTCCAGAAAGCTGTTAGTGCCGTTACTGAACGAATTTGTTCCCATAAAGAATAATGTAAGTGTAAAGAATAATGTAAATACACTTACAAAAGCACTTTACATGCAGAAAACCCCTTAATATGCTGGGAACTTCAAGTTAACTTAAGACTGGTAAAAGATAGCTAAGCAAGGCTGAGTACATCACGATGTAATATAATATATATACTATACTGAACTGAACTCAGTTGTCAGTGTACTTCTGGCAAGACACTGATTGAATGAATGATGGTAAATATGTATCCTCTTTTTTGGGAGCCACTTTACTGTGGTGGGAGACTGTCAGGTGTAATAAAATAATTAAATACACCTACCATCTGACTTACAACCTGCTCGACTTACGACCGTGTTTTTTATGCCAAATTTCTGGGAAATAAACAACTATTTGTGTTGTACACAGTGTTTATCCTAAACCTTACAGTATAAAATACAGTACTAACAACATAAAAAGTAAAGTAAAACATGAAATACCAAAATAAAACAATAAAATAAAGTCATTACAAAAATGTTTTGTTGATATTCAGTAGTAAAGTTCGACTTACGACTATTTCGACTTATGACCGGTTTCTCGGAACCGAACTCGGTCGTAAGTCGGATGGTAGGTGTACTATATATAAAACATATATTTCTTTGCCATTTTATAAGAAACTATTTGTTTTGACAGCGTTTGCCAGCCTACTGTCAGACATGTGGAATGAGGGCAGTGATAACAGTCGAGCTCTTAACACCGGACCATTTAAGTCACAGATTCAGAGGTTTGCTCCAGTGTTCTCAGGGTACCAACAACACGATGCTCAGGAATTCCTTCGCAAGCTGCTGGAAGGCCTACATGAAGATGTTAATAGAGTCTCTGCCAAGCCTAAGCCCATAACAGAAGATATTGATGATGATCTAGAGTAAGTTGCACTATTTCTTCCTCTGTGTGTCCTGTCCCTGTCTTCCTCTCCTATATATACTGTCTCCCTCATCTTCCTGTGTTAGTCTGACTTGTCAATGATCCAAGTCAGACCAAAACATCATGATAAGCTTCTTTATCATACATGTGGGTTATTTGTGTGTAAGTTGCACATTGTTGACTGTGTATTAAGTACTCTAGAATTTGTTAAATATATACACAGTTATACCTCATTAATACAGTGCTTGTTTTAGAGCTCTTCACTAATACGGTGCTTTTCAGTTATATTTACGTTTATTATTTCAGTGCTTGCCTTGCTCGTACGATGTTCTATTATTTTTACTTTTGCGTCTTTTTTTTTTAGGCCTAGCACTGTTGTGCACCTAATAAATGATAGTGTAAACATGTTTTTAGGCTTTTATATACACTGGCAAGTGAAGAAAAAGGCCGTGATTGGCTTTATGGTGACGGTCTGGAAGCTAACCCACCATATTAGCCAGGTAGGCCTATATAGCACAATTTTGTCTGTAATGGATAAAAACTCTTTACTTCATGTTCTTTCAGTTCACTTGTGCTTATTATTATTTATTATTTTTTTATTATTAACACACTGGCTGATTCCCACCAAGGCAGGGAGGCCACCAAGGCAGGGTGGCCACCAAGGCAGGGTGGCCCACCAAGGCAGGGTGGCCACCAAGGCAGGGTGGCCACCAAGGCAGGGTGGCCCACCAAGGCAGGGTGGCCACCAAGGCAGGGTGGCCACCAAGGCAGGGTGGCCCACCAAGGCAGGGTGGCCACCAAGGCAGGGTGGCCACCAAGGCAGGGTGGCCACCAAGGCAGGGTGGCCTGAAAAAGAAAAACTTTCACCATCATTCACTCCATCACTGTCTTGCCAGAAGGGTGCTTTACACTACAGTTTTTAAACTGCAACATTAACACCCCTCCTTATTATTCTGTAGTAAATTATCATTTTAATGGTAGAAATATACTGTATTGTGTAATATACTGTATATCAGCTCTCAGCATTACTAAGTCTGTATATTTAGCATACTGTATACACATTGTCATCTACAAGCTGGTATACTGTATACACATTCTACTGTTAATCTACAAACTATCTTAATCTCACTGCTGTTTTTGTAATTTATCTGTTTAATGATGAATAAGACACATGTGCAACATCTGGGTATCCTTAAAGATACCCAGATGTTGCACCAGATGACATATCTGGGTATCCTTAAAGATACCCAGATGTTGCACCAGATGACATATCTGGGTATCCTTAAAGATACCCAGATGTTGCACCAGATGACATATCTGGGTACCCTTAAAGATACCCAGATACGTCTACTTCTTCATCTTGTCGGTATTTAATACCACTGATATACTATCTCTCTAATATGAAAAATGTAAGTCTTAACACTGTGGCTGAAACAACTCAGAAGTGACCCACATTCTGGACAGGACAATTTAGATGATATATTTGTCCTGGACTGTTGACAGTTTTAATTTGTTGATTGATGACTGGTCAAAACCTTTGAAGATTCCTCTCCAAATTGTGGATATTTGTGAATTGTTTCAGCCATTATCTCAACCACTACTTCTCCACTTCCTTCTTCCTTGCTCTCTTTATCTTGTCTGTGTCCTCCTCTTCTATATCTACTGACTCACTCATCTTCGTGTTTTAGTGTCACTTGTAAATAGTCCAAGTGGAACCAAAATATCATCATAAGCACCTCTCTCCTACATACAGGTTATTTGTGTATATTTAAACCATGGTATTGTGTGAGGTACAAGGACACAACAGCAACTAATATGGCATTACATATACTGTGGCAAATTTCACTCTCCAAGAACTTTAAGTTCCTGCTGAGCAAAACGTTGCCACAATAAAATGTCACATTAGTTGCAACTGTGTCTATTTACGTAGCAGTTTGTTGGTAATTCTACTATGATAGTGCGACTTATTCTTCATGACCACAGTACAGGTGCTCCTTGACTTACAATGGAGGTTACGTTCTGGCAAATCCATCTTACTTAATACAGTGGACCCCGGTTAACGATATTTTTTCACTCCAGAAGTATGTTCAGGTGCCAGTACTGACCGAATTTGTTCCCATAAGAAATATTGTGAAGTAGATTAGTCCATTTCAGACCCCCAAACATGCACATACAAACGCACTTACATAAATACACTTACATAATTGGTCGCATTCGGAGGTGATCGTTATGCGGGGGTCCACTGTATATGTTAAATAAATAAGTACTGTTGCTGAATTAGTAAATAAATAAATAATTACTGTAACTAAATACCTGTACTGAAAATTAAATACATGAATAAAGTTAGGGACTTGCCACCTTCAAGTTGGGTAATTAAGTTTCATCTCCAAAGTACGTAATTGTTGCCGCACCATTGTAAAGTCAAAATATCGTAAGTCGTGGAACACCTGTACAATTCTTTCTTAAATTTATTTGTTTCCAGTGACAATCAGAAAGCTATGGAATCCTGGAAGCGATATCTACGCTACGACGACAGCAAGATCGTAGACATGTTTGTTGGACAGTTGAAGTCATGTTTACAGTGTTCTGTCTGTGGTCACTGTTCTGTGACCTTTGACCCATTCTGGGATCTCAGTCTACCTATTCCCAGCAAGTCAGGTCAAGTGCGACTGGCACAGTGCCTTGACCTCTTCACCAAAGAGGAAGTGCTGGATGGTGATGAAAGACCAGTAAGTGTGAACACATTTTTACAGGGAGATTGAGATACAGTGGAACCTTGGTACTTGAACTTAATTAATTTCAGAAGGCTGTTCTAGTGCCGATCCATTCAAGTATTGAACGAATACTTCCCAACCAATTTTCTTTTTGGTTGGCTGTTATCACTAATCTTCGTAGGCCCCATGGTGCCTTATTTGTACAAATACTGTAATATAAAAAACACCAAAAAATGCAAAGAAATACAAAATAGTTTATAGCGAAGTTCTGGCAGATCATGTTTGTTCGGTCGAGTGCTGAGCTTTGTTCCAGCAGGGAGCTGTTCCAGTACCAAGGTTCCACTGTATTTGTACACTCAGAGTCTAAATTTTCTAAGGTTCTGAATTAGTGTAATTTAATTATCCCAGTTGACTGAAGATCACTGAATCAGTGAAAGTATTAAGACATACTTAAAATTGAACTATTGTTCATTTAACTACCTCGGCTTTTGTGCATTTAAAAACTAGTACACCTACCATCCGACTTACGACCTGCTCGACATACGTCGACTCGACTTACGACCATGCATCTGGCAGCTGATCTGGGCCGGCTGATGCACACCACTGTACAATAATTGACAATATTCACGACAATATTCGTACTTAATAGCCCATGTCTAGTTCTTAAGTAGCTTTTAATTACTAGTATTAGTCTGCCAGAAATACACAACATCTTAGTGGTTTTATTTTAGGCCAAAAAATATTGTATTACATGTAAACTACAGTACCTGTATACTGCGGGAAAGATATAAATTTGCATTTGATGTCTGACCTCGACTATTATTATTGTAATCAAGGGGAAGTGCTAAACCTGTACGATTATACAGCGCATGTGTGGAGGGATGGAAAGTATTCAGGTTTAATTACGGGAACTGGAGCACAGATCCAGTTCCCTAGATCAAGAGCCTCTCGCCAGCATCAAGGAACCTCCCTTGAGGGGGGTTGTCTGACCTCAAGTTGTGAGGCAGTACACAAAATTCTTGAAGTGAAAAATTAACCGTACCTGGAGTTTACCTGGAGAGGGTTTCGGGGGCCAACACCCCTGCGGCCCGGTCTGAGACCAGGCCTCATGGTGGATCAGGGTCTGATCAACCAGGCTGTTACTGCTGGCCGCACGCAAGCTAACGTATGAACCACAGCCCGGTTGGTCAGGTACTGACTTTAGGGGAATTAATTCAAAATTCTCTCAATGGTTTACACGTGAATTTGTTGACCCAATTGTATTAACTTTATTATTATTTATATTTTTATTATTACATTGTAAAAGAAATGAGTCCTTGAATGCAGGTTCCTTGATGCTGGTGAAGGGCTCTTGATCCAAGAAATTAAACTTTCTCCTTCCTTGGGGGAAAATAATAAAAATAACGAACATAGATTTTGTTTTATACAACATGACTGATTTAGTAAAAGGACACAAGTGCAACTAATGTGACATTTTATTGTGGCAACGTTTCGCTCTCCAGGAACTTGATAAAGCTCCTGGAGAGTGAAACGTTGCCACAATAAAATGTCACATTAGTTGCACTTGTGTCCTTTTACTTTACATATTGTCGGTAATTCTACCAACTTTATTACATGACTGATTTAATTACATTTTTAATCTTTGATACAAATACAATTATTTTTTGTATTTCTGACTTGTATGTCTTTTTTCCAGACATGTTCGAAGTGCAAAGAACGAAGAAAAATGACAAAATCGTTCTGCATCCAGAAGTTTCCCAAAGTTCTTGTTCTTCGTATCCTTTTGTGAACGAGTTTTGTCTTCTTCATGTTTAATTTCATTTACATGTAGGATATTTAATATATTTTATAACATCCTGGCATCTCCTGCTGAGGTAGGGTGACCCAGAAAAGAAAAAACACTTTCACCATCATTCACTCCATCACTGTTTTGTCAGGGGTGTGCCATTGCTACAGCTCAGATGTCCCTCCAGAACTGTAACATCCTCACTCATCCTTCAGAGTACAGGTACAGTGGAACCTCAAAAATCGAACGTATCACATATCGAACCTTTCGAAAATAGGACCATTTTTTTCTGGCAAACTGTGTCCCTATTATTGAACACGCCCCTATTTTCAGACCTCCGGGTACGGGACCTGTCTGCCGCCTGCTCTGTCCACGTCCCTGTGCAGGCGCCGTGAACAGTCTAGCTTTGTTTATGCTTGAGTGAACACTAACCTGCTCTCTCATTCACGCATTTTACGATTATTTCGTTGCATTTAGCGCTTGTGGGACTGTGAAATAAGCTGCCATGGGCCCAGAGAAACTTGCTAGTGGTACCCCTGTGGTAAAGAAAGTGAGAAACACCATAGATGTGAAGAAGGAAATAATACAGAAGTATGAGAGTGGTGTGAGACTTGTTGAGCTTGCCAGGATGTATGGGAAAAACAAGCCGACCATCGGTTCTAACCTGTCAAAGAAAGAACAAATCAAGGAAGCTGATGTTGCGAAAGGTGTTAATATGCTAACCAAAAAAAGACCACAAATAGTTGAAGAGGTTGAGAAGTTGTTGCTGGTGTGGATCAAGACCACAGCTGAGGAACTTGCATCAGAGGAGGAGGAAGAGGGAGTGGATGAGGTGCCTTCTTCAAAGATTAAGGAGATTTGTGCCAAGTGGAATGATGACCAAATGCTTGTGCAGAAGTACCACCCTGAGCAAGCTGAAACAAGCCATCTTTGCAACAAATTCAGTGACAGAACCATGTCCCATTTTAGGGAAATGTTAAAGAGGCACCAGAAACAGAGGACTGTGGACAGTTATTTGTGAGACGGGTTCAGTGACTCTCAAGCTGGTCCTAGTGGCATTAAAAGACAGAGAAGGGAAGTAACTCCAGAGAGGACTTTACCAGAAGTCCTCATGGAGGGGGATTCTCCTTCCAAACTCTAACCCCAACTCCCTCTCTCCTCCTCCCTATCTTCCAGATGCCATCACCAATCTTCAATAAAGGTAAGTAAAAATTTTATTTTATATGTATTACTATACATAATTAAAAACTATAGTATTGTTGTATGTAAAACTGTAATTAATCTCTATAAAATGTATTTTTTGTGTGAATATTTTTGGGTTTCAGGAACGGATTAATTGTATTTCCATTATTTCTTATGGGAAATATTGCTTCGAATTTCAGACTTTTCGAATTTAGAACTAACTCCTGGAACGGATTAAGTTAAATTTTTGAGGTTCCACTGTACTGTACTTCCCACCTCCAGAACTGTAACATCCTCACTCATCCTTCAGAGTACAGGTACTGTACTTCCCACCTCCAGAACTGTAACATCCTCACTCATCCTTCAGAGTACAGGCACTGTACTTCCACCTCCAGAACTGTAACATCCTCACTCATCCTTCAGAGTACAGGCACTGTACTTCCCACCTCCAGAACTGTAACATCCTCACTCATCCTTCAGAGTACAGGTACTGTACTTCCCACCTCCAGAACTGTAACATCCTCACTCATCCTTCAGAGTACAGGTACTGTACTTCCCACCTCCAGAACTGTAACATCCTCACTCATCCTTCAGAGTACAGGTACTGTACTTCCCACCTCCAGAACTGTAACATCCTCACTCATCCTTCAGAGTACAGGTACTGTACTTCCCACCTCCAGAACTGTAACATCCTCACCCATCCTTCAGAGTACAGGTACTGTACTTCCCACCTCCAGAACTGTAACATCCTCACTCATCCTTCAGAGTACATGTACTGTACTTCCCACCTCCAGAACTGTAACATCCTCACTCATCCTTCAGAGTACAGGTACTGTACTTCCCACCTCCAGAACTGTAACATCCTCACTCATCCTTCAGAGTACAGTTACTGTACTTCCCACCTCCAGAACTGAAACATCCTCACTCATCCTTCAGTATACAGGTACTGTACTTCTCACCTCCAGAACTGTAACATCCTCACTCATCCTTCAGAGTACAGGCACTGTACTTCCCACCTCCAGAACTGTAACATCCTCACTCATCCTTCAGAGTACAGGCACTGTACTTCTCACCTCCAGAACTGTAACATCCTCACTCATCCTTCAGAGTACAGGCACTGTACTTCCCACCTCCAGAACTGTAACATCCTCACTCATCCTTCAGAGTACAGGCACTGTACTTCCCACCTCCAGAACTGTAACATCCTCACTCATCCTTCAGAGTGCAGACACTGTACTTCCCACCTCCAGAACTGTAACATCTTCACTCATCCTTCAGAGTACAGGTACTGTACTTCCCACCTCCAGAACTGTGACACCCTCACTCATCCTTCAGAGTACAGATACTGTACTTCTCACCTCCAGAACTGTAACATCCTCACTCATCCTTCAGAGTACAGGTACTGTACTTCTCACCTCCAGAACTGTAACATCCTCACTCATCCTTCAGAGTACAGGTACTGTACTTCCTACCTCCAGAACTGTAACATCCTCACTCATCCTTCAGAATACAGGTACTGTACTTCCCACCTCCAGAACTGTAACATCCTCACTCATCCTTCAGAGTACAGGTACTGTACTTCCTACCTCCAGAACTGTAACATCCTCACTCATCCTTCAGAGTACAGGTACTGTACTTCCCACCTCCAGAACTGTAACATCCTCACTCATCCTTCAGAGTACAGGTACTGTACTTCCCACCTCCAGAACTGTAACATCCTCACTCATCCTTCAGAGTACAGGTACTGTACTTCCTACCTCCAGAACTGTAACATCCTCACTCATCCTTCAGAGTACAGGCACTGTACTTCTCACCTCCAGAACTGTAACATCCTCACTCATCCTTCAGAGTACAGGTACTGTACTTCCCACCTATAGAACTGTAACATCCTCACTCATCCTTCAGAGTACAGGTACTGTACTTCCCACCTCCAGAACTGTAACATCCTCACTCATCCTTCAGAGTACAGGCACTGTACTTCCCACCTCCAGGAAGTACAGTGTCTGCACGCTGAAGGATAGGTGAAGATATGTTGCAGTTTCTGAACCGTAGTGTTGGCATACCTCTGGCAAGACAGTGATGGAGTGAGTGATGATGAGAATGCTTTTTCTTTTTCAGATCACCTGCCTCAGTGGGATATAATAATAATTATTATAATAATAATATAATTCATATACATATTGGTCATATGAAGTGTACTTTACCTTAACTTAATGTACAGATTTGAAGCGTTTTTCTCCGTTAGAACGATGGCGGGGAAAGTTGTCATGTACAGTGGAATTTCCGCTGGAGGGTCTTAATCTATCCAAATATGCTGCAAGCTCCAGTGCCTCACCCTACTACAACCTGATTGGTGTAGCCAACCACTCTGGTACTACGTACTCAGGGCATTACACAGCGTACTGCAAACATCCCTATTCTGGCACCTGGCATGAATACAACGACTCTAGGTAGGTACTATTACCTAGCACTTTATGCTTAGCATCCCTAGTCACCTTCTTGACAAACACAAGATAGTAATGTTTAATGGGATACTGAGAAAGATATATTTAGGTACAATACACAGAAAGGAGAAGTCAAAGATTTATTTCCACACTATACAATATCTGTACAGAGATGAACTACACACTACCACATCTACCACCACTTCCCACACTACAATAACACTACCACATCCCACCACCTCTACCACCACTACAACTACCTTCCACCCTACAATAACATCTCCCACCACCTCTACTATAACTGACTCCCACACTTCATTAACAGTTCCACATCCCACCAGTGCACTATGGCATTCCTTCAATACAGCAGCCACAGCACTAACATCAGCTGCAGCAGCAGCCACAGCACTAACATCAGCTGCAGCAGCAGCCACAGCATTAACATCAGCTGCAGCAGCAGCCACAGCACTAACATCAGCTGCAGCAGCAGCCACAGCATTAACATCAGCTGCAGCAGCAGCCACAGCATTAACATCAGCTGCAGCAGCAGCCACAGCACTAACATCAGCTGCAGTAGCAGCCACAGCACTAACATCAGCTGCAGCAGCAGCCACAGCATTAACATCAGCTGCAGCAGCAGCCACAGCACTAACATCAGCTGCAGCAGCAGCCACAGCACTAACATCAGCTGCAGCAGCAGCCACAACATTAACAACAGCTGCAGCATCTGCTGATGTTAATGTTGCTGACTCAGTGGAAAGCCAACAAAAACATGGAACATTGACAAGATCGAGACAATACCCAGTGCTCTCCTGGACACTGTACTTCCCATGTCCAGCACTCAGAGATGGCTGAAGAATTTCCCTGGCTGCTTTCACAAATATTATTAGATATCTCCGAAAGGGAGAGTAGCTACTTACAATGGTAGATAGATACCTTGCTAAGTCACATATCTATCAAATGTTACTGTCATTAAGCATCCCTGGTAAGGAAAGTAGGTGCAGGAATCCCTGGCCCTATGCATAATGTATTCCATGCCCATTGCAACTGTAATATGGGTGTCCCTGACTTTATACAGTACTGTATGTATTCCAAGTTCATGGCAGTTGTACTAAGTTCATTTAAGCTACTGATCACTAGGTGTTAAACTGGGTTATTTAGGCACAAGTACATAAAAGTACAATTATACATACCTAGAGAATACCCTCCAGATATGTATGATAATTATACGTACATGTACCTGTGTCTAAATAAACTGGCTAAACACCGAGTGAGTTAGTGTACTTGTACTGTCTTGTATACTAGTGGCTTCATTTTGTGCCTAATAATATTATATTACATGTAAACTACATTATTTGTAACATTAACAAAATCTGTATTGCATAAAACAAGGAATTATAAAATTTATGGGACACTAAATAAAAGTGAGTTTGTGCACTCACCTTCACCTAAACATGACACTTTCACGTCCTCCATTTTTGTGGTACCCTGAGTTTCGGCCATAATTTGTTCCAGACGGCTGTTCAAGTGCTGTTACCATATGAATCTGTTCCCATAAAGAATAATATGAATTAGATTAGTCCGTTTCGGACCCCCAAAAATGCACATACATAAGCACTTACAATAATACACTCACATAACTGGTCAAGCTGGGAGCTGTACGAAGCTCGGGATACCACTGTACAGTACTACAAATTTTGATTATTTTTCTTTCTTTGCAGAGTGTCAAATATTTCCCCGGGAAGAGTATGCAGTCCTGAAGCCTATGTACTTTTCTACGAGTTATCGTCCGCATCGTCTAAATTATAATGCTTGCATTGTATTATAAATGAAAATGAGTGCATAATATAATAAATTATATATATGGGAGAAAAAACTCTACATAGAGACAAAAATAAGGAAGGTTGAGTGTTTTAACATCTGAGGTCCTCTTCAGCAGATGCTAAGGAATGAGAGAACATGAGTGGGTAGTCCCTTGCTGATTCTGGGATGGTATACTATCATGTCAGGTTAGTTTCCTGGGTTCTAAAGATGTTTTATAGTACCTCAAGGTAGGCTGACCTAGTTACTGATATGGTGAGTCTGGTTTATTGTTGCAGGAATGTTTGTGGGCCTTGGATAACATCTCAATGGGGGCTGACCTGTGGGGAGTGTGTTAGGAAGGTATCTCGGATACCCTGAGGGACACGTGGTATGCAGGGTATCTCGGGTGCCCTGAGGGACACATGGTAGGCAGGGTATCTCAGGTACCATGAGGGACACATGGTAGGCAGGGTATCTAGGTTACCTTGAGGGACATGTGGTAGGCAGGGTATCTCGGATACCCTGAGGGACACGTGGTAGGCAGGGTATCTCAGGTACCCTGAGGGACACATGGTAGGCAGGGTATCTCAGGTACCATGAGGGACACATGGTAGGCAGAGTATCTCGGGTACCCTGAGGGACACATGGTAGGCAGGGTATATCAGGTACCCTGAGGGACACATGGTAGGCAGGGTATCTAGGTTACCTTGAGGGACATGTGGTAGGCAGGGTATCTAGTGTACCCTGAGGGACATATGGTAGGCAGGGTATCTTGGGGTACCCTGAGGGACACATGGTAGGCAGGGTATCTAGGGTACCCCAAGGGACACGTGGTAGGCAGGGTATCTAGGGTACCCTGAGGGACACGTGGTAGGCAGGGTATCTCAAGCATTGTTATGAGTGTGCTTGATTAAACTCTGTACCAGAATGCATTTTAGTGCATATCTGGTAATTACATAAGGTTTAAAACTGCCTGCTCTTTATCATTATGTATCTGCTGAAGAGGACCTCAGTTGGAAGTCAAAATATTCAGATCTTTCAAGCTTCTGTCCCAGTGTGAGTTTTTCTCTCCCATTGTGTGTGCGTGTGTTGACTAATGCCCCAATACAGTACCTCAGAAAATATCTGAAAACTTAAAAATCTGCTCAAAACTCATGTTGTCACATCTGTGATGTGTGTGGAGTGTCATATACAGTATATGTTATACTGTGATGATGAAGGTGCGGCTGGAAATGTGTGTGAAAGTTGTACTGAGTTGGTGTCAGATCATCCAGGCTGTGATGGGGCAACAGGCCACCAGCAGCAACAGCCTGGTTGATCAAGCTAACACCAGCCTGGTCCATGGCCAGGCTCTGAGAGTAGGAAAACTCTCACAACTCATCAGAGGTATATCACAGGTAACTCATAAGAGGCCAAAGGGTGTAACACAACTAAGCCTATCACAATTTCAGAAAGCCTAATTTTTGTTTAAGCCAAGTTAAAAACTTTGATAGTTGGGTTTTTTAGCACCAACTTAAAGTTTGACACCAGTTACAAGATGACCTACAACTAACCAATACTTTGTAAGAGGCAATATTGGACACGTCAATTGGTCGTTGACCATTAACGAGTCGCAACTTGGGACTTAAGCAATAATGGTCCAGGACTAGCAAAAATCTTGTCTAAAGTTTCCCCTCAAAAGTCTGAGTGAATTTTTCTTTTTAACCAGGCGGTCGTCTTCCACCACAGCAGATGACCCAAAAAAGAAGAAACAGAATCTTTCTTATTTTTACATTCGGTAATTTATATAGAAAAAGGTGTTACCTGCACCTTGTTGCCTCGAGTAATCCATGCCATGGGAACACAGACTCACCGTGTTGCCTGGAGTGACCCATGACATGGGAACACAGACTCACCGCGTTGCCTGGAGTGACCCATGATGTGGGAACACAGACTCACCTTGCTGCCTGGAGTGACCCATGACGTGGGAACACAGACTCACCGTGTTGCCTGGAGTGACCCATGACGTGGGAACACAGACTCACCGTGTTGCCTGGAGTGACCCATGACGTGGGAACACAGACTCACCTTGATGCCTGGAGTGACCCATGACGTGGGAACACAGACTCACCGTGCTGCCTGGAGTGACCCATGACGTGGGAACACAGACTCACCGTGCTGCCTGGAGTGACCCATGACGTGGGAACACAGACTCACCGTGTTGCCTGGAGTGACCCATGACGTGGGAACACAGACTCACCGTGTTGCCTGGAGTGACCCATGACGTGGGAACACAGACTCACCGTGCTGCCTGGAGTGACCCATGACGTGGGAACACAGACTCACCGTGCTGCCTGGAGTGACCCATGACGTGGGAACACAGACTCACTGCTCACACTAATGTACAAGACTGGTGCAACGAGAACTCTTAATGTGGAAATATTTCAATTATTTTTATAATCAAAACTAAACACTAAACCCACCAGGGTCATACAGCGCTCCATAATACTTCAAACAAACAAAAAAAAACTATTTCTACAAAGTAGAGTATGCTATATTATTTAATTAGGGTTATTATCATATATAAATTACATTATAAAAAGCCCCTTTTTATGTATAGCATTTTCGGCAGTCTTAAATCTAAACTATGATTAAAATTACCTTAGAAAATGAATACATAAGCTTTTAAAATATTGGAGATATTTTGTAATTCAAAAAATATAATTGATGATTAATAATTGATGATTAATAACAGAAGTGTATTGAAGACTTGTCATTGCTCAGTAATAACTCACATGCTGATGGAAACAGTAGATTGATTGATCTGTATATTTCAACTCTGTTTATTGTCCTCTTCAGCAGATCTGCTGAAGAGGATCTCAGAAAGGGGTCAAAATATACATATCAATTAATTCTCCAAGTTTCTGTCTGTACGTGGAGTTATTACTGAGCATAACTGGTGATATATAAAGGATGAAGCTAGGTATGCTGCATGTCCCTTGTGGGTTTAGCACTTAGTTTTTATTGTAATAATAACAATAATAATATTGAGGCCAGGTACATGTGCTGAAGGAATGATGGACAAGGATAGCAGCTTCATCATTTTACTTTAATAAAACTCTAGAGAGAAGTAAAAACATTGTCAGTAGAGCGTCGGACTGTCAATCTGCCGGCTGGGGTTCACCTCCCCGTCCACCATTCTGTTCAATCATTGTCACTAGCATCTGCTCTACACTGTTCTCCATTACATGTGAATTATTCCAGCCAATATTGTGACTTTTAATTGAGGAGACAACTGTTGTAATATCTTACCATCTTAAGTATTGTAAAGGCAATTCATTCCTGTTGTTTTGGCTCATGTTTTGTAATGATGTATTGTGTCTTGTTTACCGTCTCCGTTACTAGTACTGTACGTGTTCAGTTTTCACTTAATTTACCTGTAAGAAAATTTATACACAGTGACTACTGTATCTACAGATAACACATGTTAAATATTAAATAAACAAAAAATTATTGTATATATACAAACACACACAATTACTTTATATAGATGTTTGTTGAAAATTTGCAATGAACGAATGTAAAAAATTGATGGCACGACTAGGATTTGAACCCGTGGTCTGGCTGCCCATGCGCATATTCTCAGAAAATGTAAATAAATGGAACTCTTGTATATACTGTGTGCTGGAAACTTGAAAAGTCAATGTGAAGAATGAAATACCGAAAAAATAAATAATCTTAATATGTTCGTGAGAGCAAGGCAATTAGATCAATAGAGTTACTAACATACATTCTATTATTTATGCTAACAGTATCACACTTTTTTTTAAATCCAAAAGAGAACTAAGCATCTATTTCCATTATTATTTAAGCTTCCAACGGCTAATTATAATAAACATCTTTTTATGAGAATACAAAAAAAAAAAAATTAAGCAGAATTATCATATATACTTGTGTAGAGCAAATAGAGTTTGATTAATGAATGGATGAGGGAATATAAAATTGATAAATATCACATTAAGGAATATGAAGACAGGCAAAATGGGCTGCATGATACTGCGAAAAAATATTGACAATGCGCAGCAGAGAAAGACTTGAGGGGAATTAAATAGCATTATCACCATTAAATCAGTCACACACAGTATCAAAAGAACACAGCTTATTCAGGCTAACTTTAAGATAACTTGACCCACGAAATCGTAATGACACGATTGCAAACAAACCATACCACAGGCGGGATTTGAACCCGCGACGGTCTGGAGTTTTGAGACTCTCTGACCGCAGGTTCAAATCCCGCCCGTGGTATGGTTTAACTTTAAGATAGTCTTTGGATACCTGACACAGACTGAACTTCATACAGTATGATGCACAAAGGATAAGCCTCCATCATTCGTGCTGAACGATCTGGAGTATAGGTGGTCCTTGACTTACAATGGTTCAATTTATCATATTTTGGCTTCACAATGGTGCAAAAGCAATTACTTTGGAGATGAAACTAAAGATAATTACCCAATATGAAGGCAGTAAAGTCCCTAACTTCTTCTTTCAACAAACTGGCCACATCCCACCAAGGCGGGGCGGCCCAAAAGGAAAAATGAAAGTTTCTCCTTTTTATTTAGTAATACAGTGGACCCCCACATAACAATTACCTCCGAATGCGACCAATTATGTAAGTGTATTTATGTAAGTGCGTTTGTACGTGTATGTTTGGGGGTCTGAAATGGACTAATCTACTTCACAATATTTCTTACGGGAACAAATTCGGTCAGTACTGGCACCTGAACATACTTCTGGAGTGAAAAAATATCGTTAACCGGGGGTCCACTGTATATACAGAAGGGGCTACTAACCTGTTGCTCCCGGCATTTTAGCTACCTCTTATGACACACATGGAAGTCCCTAACTTGTAGTCATTTATTTATATAATTGTTTATTTATTTATTCTGTGATAGTAGCTAATTATTTAGTTATTTATTTAGCATATATTAAACTTATAATGGGTTTGTCAGAATGCAGCCCCCATTGTAAGTCAAGGAGTGCCATATTTTGTAGGTAAAATATAAAAATTTTGAAGACAGAGGAAGCTGGAGACATATAAAGTCAGTACCTGATTAACCAGACTGTAGTTCATATGTTGGTTTATGTGGGGCCAACAGTAACAGCCTGGTTGATCAGGTCATGATCCACCACCAGGCAGTGGGGGTGCTGACCCCCGGAACACCCTCCAGGAATACTCCAGATATGATATGAAACAGTTATTATTATTATTATTAAAATATGCACTAATGCCATATGGATCATTCAACACGTTGAGTGAAGGCGACTCAATCTCCGCCCAGTGACTGCAACACACACACAACATTCACAATCTTACCCTAAGAGTTAAGAAATGCGAATCACAAAAATACCCATATTAATCGATGTGAAAACAATATTTATGTGACAGTACACAAATAACCCACGGGTTATTTGTGTATCGTTCCAGTCACGGTATTGTGCCTTTTTGTTATTTATTTATGTGACAGCAAAATAAAAGGTCATTAAAGAATTTGAGAAAATGGGAAAGATTTTGCATAATATCTGTAGGGTGAACAAAATAATATCTGTAGGGTGAACAAAATAATATCTGTAGGGTGAACAAAATAATATCTGTAGGGTGAACAAAATGCCACAGCCGTCAACTGTGAGGCCAACAGAATCGAAAAAACAAAAGACTATTTCTTTACAAATAGTAGCGGACTACAAATAAGTGCAGACTAATGTAATAGAATCTATAAGAAGATAAGCGTAAGAGTAAATATGTTCTATGGCCACTGTAGTCATAGGCTCCCAGAGTAAATATGTGCTCCAGTCACCGTAGGAATAGAATTCTAGAGTAAATATGTGCTACAGCCACTGTAGGAATAGGATTCTAGTGTATATATCAGCTACAATCATTGTAGGAATGGGATCCTAGAGTACATATAGACTACAACCACTGTAAGAATGGTATCCTAGAGTACATATAGACTACAACCACTGTAAGAATGGTATCCTAGAGTACATATAGACTACAACCACTGTAAGAATGGGATCCTAGGATAATTGTAGATTACAATCATTGCAAACTAGAAATAGTTCTACCGAACCCGACACTGAAGACTAGGAGACAATATCGTGGCTCTGGTCTTTTAACTATAAATGTGTCATTATGTTACACATATGTGAAAATAAATCTATACACACGCATACATACATACTGTATATATAAATGAATGTATATGTGTATTTAAAAACTTGCATAATATACATGCATATATTTTATAAATAATTAAATGATTTATGAAGATTAAAGTATAATATATATTGTTATAAAAATGTTAAGGTTTATATATGTAAGAAATATCTTGTTTTATGGTACAGTGGAACCTTGATTATTGGAACAATTATATACTTCAAAAATATTGGATGTTTTATATTTTTTTTTTTAGGTTATTTGTAAGTCTAATTGTTTTACATGATGGTAGGATTGTTGGTGTCTTTTGTCTGTCTTATAAACATGCAAGATATCAGGTACGTCTTGCTACTTCTACTTACACTTAGGTCACACTACACATACATGTACAAACATATATACGCACCTCTCTGGGTTTTCTTCTGTTTTCTTACTAGTTCTTGTTCTTGTTTATTTCCTCTTATCTCCATGGGGAAGTGGAACAGAATTCTTCCTCCGTACGCCATGCGTGTTGTAAGAGGCGACTAAAATGCCGGGAATAAGGGGCTAGTAACCCCTTCTCCTGTATATACAGTGGACCCCTCCTTACAATATTATTTCATTCCAGAAGTCTGTTCGGGTGCCGTTACTGACCAAATTTGTTCCCATAAGGAATATTGTGAATTAGATTTGTCTGTTTCAGACCCCCAAAAATACATGTACAAAAGCACTTACAAAAATACACTTACATAACTGGTCGAGTTGGGAGGTGATCATAAGGCGGGGATCCACTGTATTACTAAAGTTAAAAAGAGAAACTTTTTTCTTTTTATGACACCTTGCCTTGGTGGGATATGACTAGTTTATTGATATTATTATTATTATTATAATCAAAAAGAAGCGCTAAAGTTTGTTGATAGAAAGAAGCCTTGTAAGGATATCAGTATCTTTTAGGATTCACTATGTAGTGATCCTTTGACTCACGAAATCGTAATGACACAATTGCAAACAAACCATACCACCAGCGGGATTGAACCCGCGGTCAGAGAGTCTAAAAACTCCAGACCGTCACGTTAGCCACTGGACCAGCTAGCCACAATAAGATTCGTCCAACTAGGTATATTTCTACACCATAGGAAGGTGGTATGGTTAGTGATCCTTTGGTTGACGGGTGTGGGAGCTGCCTGGGATAGATGAAGTCATAACAAAGAGAGATTAGGGTGGGAGATGGCAAATTGTTTTGTTGGTAAAGAGAACACTAAGCCGCTGTGATGCATTTGGAAGATCGTTGATTATCAGTGGAAAAGAAGAGGGTCAGAGACATTTCCCTGTGGGATGCCTATATCCACAGGTCTTGTGGAAGATGTTCCACCTTTAGTAGAGATGTGTTGGTGTTTGTTAATAAGACATTATATATGTAAACAATCCTTGGAACAGCCTGGAATTCTAGCACTCAGTCGCCATAGGCTCATATCCCACCTGTTTCATGGTTTGCCTGGGATAAGCTAGTGGGTTGTGTAACCACTGAACAAACAAAATTTCTTTCTGCAGTATACAGTAATGTATTTTACACATAATAAAATATTGTTAAGCATAAAAAAAGCCACTAACATGGTGTATATATCTGGCAGACTCATACTGGTGCTGTATACTTCTACTATCATCACACCTGTTATACAGTTAAACCATGCAGGTTTAGCAAGTGCTAAACCTTATTATTATAAAACAAGGGTTAAAACAAGCTGAACATACACTACGAAATACACTTTTTTTTTTTTGACGTACTGGCTCTCTTCCACCAAAGATTTAAAGATTTATTTATTTTTTTTGCAATGTTTACAATGTGTAATTAAAATTTTGATTTGTTAAGTATAAAGACAGTCACTATCATGCCCGGGTATTTTGGGCAGATTAAACCTAAAGCAGAACGACTAAAAAAAACTTATAAAGTTTTTCTTCTTGTTACATTTAATAATTTATACAGAAGGTGTTACTCGCCCCTTGCTCTCGGCATTTTAGTCGCCTCTTACGACACGCATCATTTATGGAAGAAAGATTCTTGTCTACTTCCCTATGGAGTGGAATACACATATCTTGGTGTTTAGTGTAGGTCTATAGCTCTGTGCCCCATGAAGCAGTTTGTAAACAGTCAGTCATGTGAAGTGGGTCATCATTCCAGTGTTGTTACTCTCTTAACACATCCACCACTGTTTGCCATTCTTCCTCTGCTTTGGTTACTGTACCTCAGTTTTTTATTTTTTTTTTAACACACTGGCTGTTTCCCACCAAGGCAGTGTGATCTGAAAAAGAAGAAACACTGTCACCATCACTCAAGCCATCACTGTCTTGCCAGAGGCATGCCTATAGTTAGTTATAAAACTGTAACATATCTCAACCCCTCCTTCAGAGTACAGGCACTGTACTTCCCTCCTTCAGAGTACAGGCACTGTACTTCCCTCCTTCAGAGTACAGGCACTGTACTTCCCACCTTCAGAGTACAGGCACTGTACTTCCCACCTTCAGAGTACAGGCACTGTACTTCCCTCCTTCAGAGTACAGGCACTGTATTTCCCTCCTTCAGAGTACAGGCACTGTACTTCCCTCCTTCAGAGTACAGGCACTGTACTTCCCTCCTTCAGAGTACAGGCACTGTACTTCCCTCCTTCAGAGTACAGGCACTGTACTTCCCTCCTTCAGAGTACAGGCACTGTACTTCCCTCCTTCAGAGTACAGGCACTGTACTTCCCACCTTCAGAGTACAGGCACTGTACTTCCCTCCTTCAGAGTACAGGCACTGTACTTCCCACCTTCAGAGTACAGGCACTGTACTTCCCACCTTCAGAGTACAGGCACTGTACTTCCCACCTTCAGAGTACAGGCACTGTACTTCCCTCCTTCAGAGTACAGGCACTGTACTTCCCTCCTTCAGAGTACAGGCACTGTACTTCCCTCCTTCAGAGTACAGGCACTGTACTTCCCTCCTTCAGAGTACAGGCACTGTACTTCCCTCCTTCAGAGTACAGGCACTGTACTTCCCTCCTTCAGAGTACAGGCACTGTACTTCCCACCTTCAGAGTACAGGCACTGTACTTCCCACCTTCAGAGTACAGGCACTGTACTTCCCACCTTCAGAGTACAGGCACTGTACTTCCCTCCTTCAGAGTACAGGCACTGTACTTTCCTCCTTCAGAGTACAGGCACTGTACTTTCCTCCTTCAGAGTACAGGCACTGTACTTCCCTCCTTCAGAGTACAGGCACTGTACTTCCCACCTTCAGAGTACAGGCACTGTACTTCCCACCTTCAGAGTACAGGCACTGTACTTCCCACCTTCAGAGTACAGGCACTGTACTTCCCACCTTCAGAGTACAGGCACTGTACTTCCCACCTTCAGAGTGCAGGCACTGTACTTCCCACCTTCAGAGTACAGGCACTGTACTTCCCACCTAAAGAGTGCAGGCACTGTACTTCCCACCTTCAGAGTGCAGACACTGTACTTCCCACCTTCAGAGTGCAGACACTACTTCCCACCTTCAGAGTGCAGGCACTGTACTTCCCACCTTCAGAGTGCAGACACTGTACTTCCCACCTTCAGAGTGCAGGCACTGTACTTCCCACCTTCAGAGTACAGGCACTGTACTTCCCACCTAAAGAGTGCAGACACTACTTCCCACCTTCAGAGTGCAGGCACTGTACTTCCCACCTTCAGAGTGCAGGCACTGTACTTCCCACCTTCAGAGTGCAGACACTGTACTTCCCACCTTCAGAGTGCAGGCACTGTACTTCCCACCTTCAGAGTGCAGGCACTGTACTTCCCACCTTCAGAGTGCAGGCACTGTACTTCCCACCTTCAGAGTGCAGACACTACTTCCCACCTTCAGAGTGCAGGCACTGTACTTCCCACCTTCAGAGTGCAGACACTGTACTTCCCACCTTCAGAGTGCAGACACTGTACTTCCCACCTTCAGAGTGCAGGCACTGTACTTCCCACCTTCAGAGTGCAGGCACTGTACTTCCCACCTTCAGAGTGCAGACACTGTACTTCCCACCTCCAGGACTCAAGTCTGGCTAACCAGTTTCCTTGAATCCCTTCATGTTACTTTGCTCACACTCCAACAGCATTTTTCACATTCAGGATTATTGTTCCAAATACCCGACCTTCAGAATTGGTTAGACTGATGACCACGAAGGCTCTTTGCCTCAAAGAATTGGACATATTCTCTTTTTTTCTCGAATCAAACCTCATTACAGGTGGTCCTTGACGTACGATGATTTGACTTACGACATTTCAGCTTTACGATGGTGCGGCAGCAATTACTTTAGACATGAAACAAAGATGGAGATGAAGACAAAATCACTCACCATTAATCTGTGAAAAAAAAAAAAATCTGAACAGATGCAAAGAGTAACATATAATAATAATAATAATAATAATAATAATAATAATAATAATTATAATAATAATAATAAAGTGAATTTGAAGTTACTGAACAGAATAAAAAAGCATAAAAAATATATGTAAAACTATATTTGGTTTATAATGATGAATAAAATTTAAGTGGGGGAAAGTTCTGCCTTATAGAGCTTTATTGGGTTATGTATTGATGGCAAGATCTACATAGAGCTTTATCATATTGTAATGACAAGCTCTATATAGTGTCAAACATCATAACAATGAAAGTACTACAACACATCATAGATTTTTTCATGACTGGAATTCATTATAGATAACAATTTATTCATTATGGACACTATATTTCATTCCATAAAATATTTCTTCAAGTAAAATATATACATATTTTAGCTCAAAATTGAGGTTTGTCAGAAAAATCTTTAAATTTTGCTGAATCGTCAAAAAAGACAATAAAATATTTCTATATTTTTTAAATATTTTGGAACACTTGTTTTTTTTTTTTTTTTTATTATCACACTGGCCAATTCCCACCAAGGCAGGGTGGCCACCAAGGCAGGGTGGCCCACCAAGGCAGGGTGGCCCACCAAGGCAGGGTGGCCACCAAGGCAGGGTGGCCCACCAAGGCAGGGTGGCCCACCAAGGCAGGGTGGCCCGAAAAAGAAAAACTTTCACCATCATTCACTCCATCACTGTCTTGCCAGAAGGGTGCTTTACACTACAGTTTTTAAACTGCAACATTAACACCGTCCTTCTTTTTTGTACGTTGATAATTCTGAATCACTGAACTAGAATAACATATAACATATAATAACATATAACATATATCATATAATATTATAGGGTAGTGAGAATTTGGATTAAGTTGTAATAATTGTCGATGAAGAAACAGAAGAGTGGACGAGAGGCTTGAACTGTGGTCTGTAAATTGACAGTTACACACCATACCGTGGGCGGGGTTAGAACCTGTGATCAGAGAGAGTCTCAGATTTCTGATTTGCAGGTTCTAACCCCGCCCGTGGTATGGTTTATTTGCAATCGTGTCATTACAATTTCGTGAGTTATGTGGACAGTTACAGTTGGTGGCTCTGGTGGAATATAATGCAGTAAGTCCTTGACTTACGAACACACTCGGGACCTGAATTATGTATAATAATGATATTATATACAGTAATAATGATATTACAGTGGACCCCCGGTTAACGATATTTTTTCACTCCAGAAGTATGTTCAGGTGCCAGTACTGACCGAATTTGTTCCCATAAGGAATATTGTGAAGTAGATTAGTCCATTTCAGACCCCCAAACATACACGTACAAACGCACTTACATAAATACAATTACATAATTGGTCACATTCGGAGGTGATCGTTATGGGGGGGTCCACTGTATATACAGAAGAGTCTCAACATGTTTGCAAGTCAAGGACTTACTGTAGGCTATTAGCTCAGATTCTTTCCTATTAGTCCCGTCCAGCCAGAACAGTTAGGTTAAGTAAGGCTTGTCAAGAAACAGGATAAGTGTTTCCTGACGCAGGTCTTAGATGATGACCCACTGTTGGAGCTTTTGGTAATCTGACTGAGGCCTTCCATTGGCTTATCGGTCATCATTATAACCAACATATTAGTAAGTATATGTTGGAACGATTGAGAGGAGGGCTCTCAATTTACCGACCATGGTTCAAGCCTTGTCCACCCTTCTGTGTAGTCATGGGGTAGTGCTTTTAGTGTATATTATTGTACTTTATGGTAATTGGTGTATAGGTGAAGGAGAATGTCTTGATCTCCATGAAGAGCATTTGTTCTGAGAGATTGGAACCATCCTCCCCATCCTTGGATCAAACATAGTTACCTGCCATACCCCTGGCACTGTATGACTTACAGGTTTAGCACTTCACAATTAATATAAAAATAGCTAAAAATAATGAAGATTAAAGTGACCAACAAAATTTTAATAAGACAACAGTAAACAAACCATGGAACAGTGGGGTTTTGAACCTGGAGTTTTATGATTCATGAACCATGGGTTCTAACCCCTCCCATTTTGAACCTGGAGTTTTATGATTCACGAACCATGGGTTCTAACCCCTCCCATTCCATGGTTTATTTTAATGAAGATTAAAGGTAATAAAGTTTACATAAGTTATTATTTTTTCGGCTACGTTAGTTTCAATAATCAAAGTTCTACTATAAGTGTCCTAGTCAATTACTATATATATATGTATTACTATGCAAAACAACCACAGATGTTGAATGATAGCTCTAGGCCTTTTGTGTTGCAATCAACACATCACATCATCAGGAGCTTGCAGTGTTGCAGAGATGAGTAGCAAGTCCAGACAGTTTCATTCAGTAGAACGATTCTAGTGTGAATAAGCTAGCATTGTTCCCTTGAACAGATCCACTGGGACTTCCTACTTATTTCTGCAACATTGCAAGCTCCTGATGATGTGTTGATTGCAACACAAAAGGCCTAGAGCTATCATTCAACATCTGTGGTTGTTTTGCATCTTGTGTCGCTTGTTTGCGATTATTTCATGTATTACTATGGAAAAATATGTCAGATGGTGTTGCAATGGTCCACCAAGCCTTGTAGTGGTACCTTGGAAAATGTTTATACATTGTTGTATACAATGTTACAAGAGCTCCATTGAGTTTTTGTGGGTTTTACAACTGCTGCCTTGATCATGTGACACCATCACAATACTAAATCCTGAGCACCTAATGTCAGTACCTGATTAACCAGACTGTGCTTCGTATGTTGGTTTATGTGCAGCCAGCAGTAACACCCTGGTTGATCAGGTCCTGATCCACCACCAGGCCTGGTCATGGACTGGGCCATGGGGGGCCTTGACCTCCAGAACACCCACCAGGTATACGCCAGGTATCAGCACGCTTTGTGATTAAGGCTCGTTATTTAATATTATAAAACGACACATATATATTTGAACATCAAATCACCATTGTAGCCTTAGTGTGTCTGAGCATATAGAATACTCCAGGTGCAGATGTCTCTTACATTTCTACCCCTTCAACACTAATTGCATACAATTACGCCTACCATCCGACTTACGACCTGCTTGACTTACGACCACTCGACTTACAACCGTGTTTTTTATGCCAAATTTCTGGGAAATAAACAACTATTTGTGTTGTACACAGTGTTTATCCTAAACCTTACAGTATAAAATACAGTACTAACAACATAAAAAGTAAAGTAAAACATGAAATACCAAAATAAAACAATAAAATAGTCATTACAAAAATGTTTTGTTTATATTCAGTAGTAAAGTTCGACTTACGACCATTTCGACTTACGACTGGTCTCTCGGAACCGAACTCGGTCGTAAGTCGGATGGTAGGTGTACTGCAAAAAAATATGGTTTTAAAAAATATCGTTTATATATACTATTAAGTTTCACATAGTCACTTTTTTCCCTATGCTGCATAAAAGGTAATTTGCATGGATTGTGTTCATAGGTCTGTGTATAGTGCACGGTTCTCCCTTCATTGTGTAAACTTAACATGTATGTTAAAAATGGCCAGACTTAGCCTTTTATGGTGGAACCGATGTAGCGTGAGCGACCTGACGGCCAGTCATACACTAGAGACCTATGCTTGTTGGAGTAATGTTAATGGAAATTTTCGAACATACAAATGACAACTTATGAAGATCCTCACTTACAAAAAGGGCATTTTTGCAAATTAAACAGTTTTGTACAAGTTTTGACATGCTGCACAAAAATATGTAACATAAAACCATGTTTTTGTACTCTGTTTTCCATAATAAAGTTCATTTGTATTAAATAAAAAGTGCACATTTCAGAATAAGCCTTTACTGATACATTGTTTTGATCTGTATATCTGAAAATACCACAGTGAAAGTAGGAGTGTTTTCATGTGCTAACACATGTGTGTGAGAACACGTGTGTGAACATACGACAGCACTCAGGTTTCATTAACTATTTTCACTGTGGTATTTTCACATATTTGCAATCATGCATTTTATTGTAATTTCTTCCATAGATCTTTATTAAGTCATGACTTAACCCGTAAACGGTCCAAGCAGATCTACGTTCACATGTGTACTGCTACAAAAGTAGATCTAAGTTTTTTTTTTTACATATCTTCAAATATAACAAAAAAAAGAAAGTAGATCAAAGTTTTTTTTACACATTTTCAAATGTAAAAAAAACAAAAAGAAGATCTACTTTTTTTTACATACTTTTAAATGTTGAAAAAACGTATATATACGTTTAGACCGTTTACAGGTTAATAAAGCTTTAAATAAATTGAACAACTGTACCACTAAAAGTCTGTTTATCGAAGAGCTTTTTACACATTATTGTTTGCTGCCATTCAGATCCTGATTGTAAGTTGAAAACACCAGGAAGTACATGTCTGTGTGCTGGAACTCTCCTGAGTGACCTCACTGATAACCCATGCACCTGATTGCCTAGGCCAGGAGTTTCTTAACTGGGGGCATCTATACCCCTTGGGGGTATGGGGAGCAAATAAGGGGGGTATTGGGAGCAAATAATAGGGATATCAGGAGCAAATAATGGGGGTATTGGGAGAAAATAATGGGGGTATCAGAAGCAAATAATGGGGGTATTGGACTCAATTTCTGAAAAACTTCAAAAATAGTTGTTAGATCAGAATAAGCTATCAGCTATTGTGTTAATAGTTGTCCATATGTAAAGTAAAACCTAAATATTGACATCTTTTGAAGTCATTCTGGTACCTAATAGCACTGCTGATGAACCAGGATACTGACATCTTTTGAAGTCAAATTGGTACCTAATTAGTAAGTTTATTCAGGTATACATAAATAAAATTACATAGATTATCATACATAGCAGCATATATGTAGAGAACCCAGATAACCCAAAAAAGTCTGACAGCGACTTATTTCCATTGGGGTCCTTGAATATTTCTACAGAACAATGGTATGGTGATACCAACAAGACGTGGAAAAAGCCATTTACGTAGAGTTCAGCACATTTATTAATTAGTTAGTTTAATATGTTTATTATATACCCCATACCCATCCTGTGGGCGCTAGTCATAAGATTACAGAGGTACATAATGGGTCCAGGGACTGGGCCCCAAAGTTTTGATAGCTGAGTCAGTTACAAAGGTAATGAACTCCAGGTGGATCTGGTCACAATCATGACAGGTTACAAAGGTATTTACAGATTAGAGGTATATAATGGGTCCAGGGACTGTACCTCAACATGACAGAGGTACATAATGGGTCCATTGACTGGACCCCATAGTTTTGATAGCTGAGCAAGTTACAAAGGTAGTGAACTCCAGGCAGATCTGGTCACAATCATGTCAGGTTACTAAGGTATTTACAGATTAGAGGTATACAATGAGTCCAGGGACTGGGCCCCAAAGTAAAGATAGCTGAACAAGTTACAAAGGTAATGAATCATGTAAGTAAATTTACTTACTTATGACATTTATTATAAAGTTTCACCAAGAATGGCATCTCAACACTGAAGACACACGTGCTAAAATGTTTCCTTTAATAAATGTCCTGAACTGTACATGTCTTTTTCCATATGATTCCCACAGTCTGGTGAAGGAGGTATGGGCACATTCAGGAGGGTCCTTCATATACAGCAGGGCCCCACATATAACATGTGGGGCCCTGTTGTATATGCAGGGGCCCCTGTTATATATGTGGGGGCCCCTGTTGTGTATGCAGGGCTCCTGTTGTATATGCAGGGCCCTGTTGTATATACAGGGCCCTGCTGTATACACGAGGCCCTGCTGTATACACGAGGCCCTGCTGTATATACAAGGTCCTGCTGTATACACGAGGCCCTGCTGTATTGGGTAATCCACTGGGGTCGGTTATCGTAAAAAGGTTAAGAAGTCCTGGTCTAGGTTAATAATGTGGCAGTCAAAATATTGATGCTCGTGTATTTTTGTCGACTGTCCACAAAAACCAGTTTCCAGTCTAGTGTGAACAGTATCAGTCATCACACTGTTATGTAAGAAAATGCATATTATACAACTTTCTCAAATTAAAATTCAATCTGGAAAACTTAGAAATTTACAATAAATTTTTTTTTTTATTCTCGTTGAAAAATGTCAAATTTCTCAGAGTAATAATCTATGCAGTTTTTTGATATATTCATTTATTATATGCAGCTTCTTGGATATATTATTTTATTACATAGCTACTATGTAGCTGTAGTATTGTCTGTGTTGATATATATATATATATATATATATATATATATATATATATATATATATATATATATATATATATATATATATATATATATATATATATATATATATATATATATATATATATGTACTCGTTTAAAATATTAATGAAAGCTGGTTACTGTAATTTGAAATGTTTGTGTATATTGTCACAGTTCTGCAAGTTTAATGTGTTGACAGTGCCGACTACCATTGTTGTTGATGATATACGCACATAGAAGTTATGCACTGCATAGAGCTTCCTATTTAGCTATGAGAAACACAGTAATGTCTGCCTTAACATCCTAGCAAATGTAAACAGTAAGACCTTGACTTACAAATCCATTGAGAATCTTCTGTATAATGTATAATATCATTGTTATATCATTATTGTGTATAATATCATTATTATACACATTACAGGAGGTCCCCAACATGTTTGTAAGCTGAAGACTAACTGTGAAGAGAAGGACGGACGAGAGGCACAAACCACAGTCTGGAAGCTGATACTCCGGTGACTTGCCGTCCCGGCTGCCCGGGACTCTAATAGAGAGGAATCAGAATTAATACTGTATTTTATTCTGTCAGAGACACCAACTGTAACTGTCAATTTACAGGCCACAGTTCGAGCCTCTTGTCCGCTCTTCTGTTTGTTCGCCAACAGTTGTTTATTATGACTTAATTTAAGTCCAACCCAGCAAGTGTTGATAAAGACACCAGAATGAAGTTTACAATGTTAATGGTTAATGAATATTGGCAAATTGTTGGTTCACCATTACAGATTCTCCCTCGTTTTATGTTTGTTCACTATTATGTGCTGTCCTGTTTTTATTGTTAATGCTTTAACTATGAGAAGATTTTAAAAAATAAAAAACTGTTTTTTCTTATAGTTTGAGAAAAGTTTGCCTTTCTGAACCAAATAAGACCAAAATGAGGAAAATCTGATAAAAACTGACAATTCTATGTCGTGTTGAATTTGATGAAAAAACGATCACTAATCAGCAACAGAGATGAGTACTGGTAAGTCAGATGAAGGCTTAATTATGTAAATGAAACACAGTTACTGTGATTAATGAGGTTCATAAAACAATGAATATTCTTACTATGTGTAATTAGGTTTTTACGGACTGACTGAGCTTAATGTATCTACCAAGATTCTGAGGCACATTTACAACATAAAACACATTTGCAATATAAAACGAGGGATATCTGTAATATACTGCCATTCTTGCAGGTATAACACAAAAATATACAAGCAATAATGTTTGCAAGCACTGCCGAATGATGTTAGTGCTTTTATGTAAATGATAACACATCAAGGCCCCCACATATGCAGCAGGGCCCCCACATATACAGCAAGGCCCCACATATACATCAGGCCCCCTCATATGCAGCAGGGCCCCACATATACAGCAAGGCCCCACATATACATCAGGCACCCACATATACAGCAGGGCCCTGCATATATGGTACCTTCTTTTCGGTGTTCCACATTTTCTCTGACTGTCAACTGAGCTATTGTTCCAGCCACATGTGACAATTGGTGTCAGGTGGAACATAATGAAAAATGTGGAACACTGAAAAAGAAGGTGCTGTGTATGCAGGGCCCTGCTGTATATGTGGGGCCCTGCTGTATATGTGGGGCCCTGCTGTATATGTGGGGCCCTGCTATATATGTGGAGCCCTGCTGCATATGTGGGGCCCTGTTGTATATGCAGGGCCCTGCTGTACATATGGGGCCCTGCTGTACATATGGGGCCCTGATATACATGTGGGGCCCTGATGTACATGTGGGGCCCTGCTGTATATGTGGGGCCCTGCTGTATATGAAGGACCCTGGTGTATATGAAGGACCCTGGTGTATATGCAGGGCCCTGCTGTACATGTGGGGTCCTGCTGTATATGCTGGGCCCACCTGTAATACTGTTCAGTGAGCTCAATACTCATGAGGTCACTCAGGATGTGTAAGTGTACAGTTGGCTCGTCTGTGAGTACATAGTGATGGCCCTAGTTCTAGTTCTCTTTAATTTCACACAGTCTATCAGCGCACTGGGGAAGTTCTTAGTAATAACCACTTTCTGGTACTACACTAAACTAGCAAATAAATATTTATAAGAAATCTATTTTATTTTTGGATTATCCTATTTACTGATAGATAGAAATGGTACTGATAGTACACTACTGTAACAACTACCTCAGTAGTATCAAGGCTACTAATAGTACACTACTGTAATTGCTGCTGCTGTATACTAAGTACCATCAAGGCTACTGATAGTACACTGTTGTATTAATAAGTACCATCAAGGCTACTGATAGTACACTGTTGTATTAGTAAGTACCATCAAGGCTACTGATAGTACACTGTTGTATTACTAAGTACCATCAAGGCTACTGATAGTACACTGTTGTATTACTAAGTACCATCAAGGCTACTGATAGTACACTGTTGTATTACTAAGTACCATCAAGGCTACTGATAGTACACTGTTGTATTACTAAGTACCATCAAGGCTACTGATAGTACACTGTTGTATTACTAAGTATCATCAAGGCTACTGATAGTACACTGTTGTATTACTAAGTACCATCAAGGCTACTGATAGTACACTGTTGTATTACTAAGTACCATCAAGGGTACTGATAGTACACTGTTGTATTACTAAGTACCATCAAGGCTACTGATAGTACACTGTTGTATTACTAAGTACCATCAAGGCTACTGATAGTACACTGTTGTATTACTAAGTACCATCAAGGCTACTGATAGTACACTGTTGTATTACTAAGTACCATCAAGGCTACTGATAGTACACTGTTGTATTATTAAGTACCATCAAGGCTACTGATAGTACACTGTTGTATTACTAAGTACCATCAAGGCTACTGATAGTACACTGTTGTATTACTAAGTACCATCAAGGCTACTGATACTACACTACTGTATTACTATGTCAGCAGCATCAAGGGTGAATATAAAAGCCTAAACACATGTTTACACTATCATTTATTAAATGCATAATACTGTTAGGCCTAAAAAAACTATGCAAAAAAAAAAACATTGCTGCCAAAAACCATTGTAAGAGCAAGGGAAGAACCAAAAATAATGAACACGAATACAGGTGAAAAGCGCCGTATCAGTGAAGCGCTGTATAGAAAAGCACAGAAACGTGAGTTATGCCTGTACAGTACTAGCTGTCTGTATTATACTGGCTGGACAGACATATAGTTAGTACCTGACCAGCTGGGTGGTCTTCAAGACCCCTGGCTGTCTTCAAGACCCCTGGTTGTCTTCAAGACCCCTGGTTGTCTTCAAGACCCCTGGTTGTCTTCAAGACCCCTGGTTGTCTTCTAAACCTCTGGTTGTCTTCAAGACCCCTGGTTGTCTTCAAGACCCCTGGTTGTCTTCAAGACCCCTAGTTGTCTTCAAGACCCCTGGTTGTCTTCAAGACCCCTGGCAGTCTTCAAGCTGGCACTGGACAAGCACCTAAAGTCGGTTCCTGACAAGCCGGGCTCAGGCTCGTACGTTGGTTTGCGTGCAGAAAGCAGTAACAGCCTGGTTGATCAGGCTCTGATCTACCAGGAGGCCTGGTCACAGACCAGGCCGCGGGGGCATTGACTCCCGGACCTCTCTCCAGGTAAACTCCAGGTAAGAGGGAGCTGGACAGATACACAGGTCCTGATCCACCATCAGGCCTGGTCATAGACCGGGCCACGGGGGCCCTTGTCCCCCGGAACACCCATCAGGTATACTCCAGGTATACTCCAGGTATACTCCAGGTATACTCCAGGTATACCTTGATATAATTACTAAATTCACTGGATACACTGAACTTCGTATATTCTTAGTATTATAAGTAATTAGGTACTGGATACAATAGGGTACCTAAGTACCTTTTTTTGCTATAATATTAACATCCTGATATAACAAACACCTGGATAATACCCTCCTAATGAAGCAACAGAAAGGTACCTAATGAATGAAGACAGAGAAAGGAATATAATGAAACTATAGAAAGGTACCTAATGAAGGTACAGAAAGGTACCTAATGAAGTCACAGAAAACGCCATAATGAAGGTACAGAAAGCTACATAATAAACCTACAGAAAGCTACATAATAAACCTACAGAAAGCTACATAATAAACCTACAGAAAGCTACATAATAAACCTACAGAAAGCTACATAATAAACCTACAGAAAGCTACATAATAAACCTACAGAAAGCTACATAATAAACCTACAGAAAGCTACATAATAAACCTACAGAAAGCTACATAATAAACCTACAGAAAGCTACATAATAAACCTACAGAAAGCTACATAATAAACCTACAGAAAGCTACATAATAAACCTTCAGAAAGCTACATTATAACCCTACAGAAAGCTACATAATAAACCTACAGAAAGCTACATAATAAACCTACAGAAAGCTACATAATAAACCTACAGAAAGCTACATAATAAACCTTCAGAAAGCTACATTATAACCCTACAGAAAGCTACATAATAAACCTACAGAAAGCTACATAATAAACCTACAGAAAGCTACATAATAAACCTACAGAAAGCTACATAATAAACCTACAGAAAGTTACATAACAAAGCTACATAACAAAGCTACAGAAAGTTACATAACAAAGCTACATAACAAAGCTACAGAAAGTTACATAACAAAGCTACATAACAAAGCTACAAAAAGTTACATAACAAAGCTACATAACAAAGCTACAGAAAGTTACATAACAAAGCTACAGAAAGTTACATAACAAAGCTACAGAAAGTTACATAACAAAGCTACATAACAAAGCTACAGAAAGTTACATAACAAAGCTGGAGTTTACCTGGAGAGAGTTCCAGGGGTCAACGCCACCGCGGCCCGGTCTGTGACCAGGCCTCCTGGTGGATCAGAGCCTGATCAACCAGGCTGTTGCTGCTGGCTGCATGCAAACCAACTTACGAGCCACAGCCCGGCTGGTCAGGAACCGACTTTAGGTGCTTGTCCAGTGCCAGCTTGAAGACTGCCAGGGGTCTGTTGGTAATCCCCCTTATGTGTGCTGGGAGGCAGTTGAACAGTCTCGGGCCCCTGACACTTATTGTATGGTCTCTTAACGTGCTAGTGACACCCCTGCTTTTCATTGGGGGGATGGTGCATCGTCTGCCAAGTCTTTTGCTTTCGTAGTGAGTGATTTTCGTGTGCAAGTTCGGTACTAGTCCCTCTAGGATTTTCCAGGTGTATATAATCATGTATCTCTCCCTCCTGCGTTCCAGGGAATACAGGTTTAGGAACCTCAAGCGCTCACAGTAATTGAGGTGTTTTATCTCCGTTATGCGCGCCGTGAAGGTTCTCTGTACATTTTCTAGGTCAGCAATTTCACCTGCCTTGAAAGGTGCTGTTAGTGTGCACCAATATTCCAGCCTAGATAGAACAAGTGACCTGAAGAGTGTCATCATGGGCTTGGCCTCCCTAGTTTTGAAGGTTCTCATTATCCATCCTGTCATTTTTCTAGCAGATGCGATTGATACAATGTTATGGTCCTTGAAGGTGAGATCCTCCGACATGATCACTCCCAGGTCTTTGACGTTGGTGTTTCGCTCTATTTTGTGGCCAGAATTTGTTTGTACTCTGATGAAGATTTAATTTCCTCATGTTTACCATATCTGAGTAATTGAAATTTCTCATCGTTGAACTTCATATTGTTTTCTGCAGCCCACTGAAAGATTTGGTTGATGTCCGCCTGGAGCCTTGCAGTGTCTGCAATGGAAGACACTGTCATGCAGATTCGGGTGTCATCTGCAAAGGAAGACACGGTGCTGTGGCTGACATCCTTGTCTATGTCGGATATGAGGATGAGGAACAAGATGGGAGCTAGTACCGTGCCTTGTGGAACAGAGCTTTTCACCGTAGCTGCCTCGGACTTTACTCTGTTGACGACTACTCTCTGTGTTCTGTTAGTGAGGAAATTATAGATCCATCTACCAACTTTTCCTGTTATTCCTTTAGCACGCATTTTGTGCGCTATTACGCCATGGTCACACTTGTCGAAGGCTTTTGCAAAGTCTGTATATATTACATCTGCATTCTTTTTGTCTTCTAGTGCATTTAGGACCTTGTCGTAGTGATCCAATAGTTGAGACAGACAGGAGCGACCTGTTCTAAACCCATGTTGCCCTGGGTTGTGTAACTGATGGGTTTCTAGATGGGTGGTGATCTTGCTTCTTAGGACCCTACAGAAAGCTACATAATAAACCTACAGAAAGCTACATAATAAACCTACAGAAAGCTACATAATTAACCTACAGAAAGCTACATAATAAACCTACAGAAAGCTACATAATAAACCTACAGAAAGCTACATAATAAACCTACAGAAAGCTACATAACAAAGCTACAGAAAGTTACATAACAAAGCTACAGAAAGTTACATAAAGCTACAAAACAAAGCTACATAACAAAGCTACAGAACGTTACATAACAAAGCTACATAACAAAGCTACATAACAAAGAGACATAACAAAGCTACAGAAAGTTACATAACAAAGCTACATAACAAAGCTACATAACAAAGCTACAGAAAGTTACATAACAAAGCTACATAACAAAGCTACATAACAAAGCTACATAACAAAGCTACAGAAAGTTACATAACAAAGCTACATAACAAAGCTACATAACAAAGCTACAGAACGTTACATAACAAAGCTACATAACAAAGCTACATAACAAAGCTACAGAAAGTTACATAACGAAGCTACATAACAAAGCTACAGAAACTTACATAACAAAGCTACATAACAAAGCTACATAACAAAGTTACATAACAAAGCTACATAACAAAGCTACAGAAAGTTACATAAAGCTACATAACAAAGCTACAGAAAGCTACATAACAAAGCTACATAGCAAAGCTACATCATAAAGCTACAGAAAGCTACATAACAAAGCTACATAACAAAGCTACAGAAAGCTACATAACAAAGCTACATAACAAAGCTACATAACAAAGCTACAGAAAGTTACATAACAAAGCTACAAAAAGTTACATAACAAAGCTACATAACAAAGCTACATAACAAAGCTACAGAAAGTTACATAACAAAGCTACATAACAAAGCTACATAACAAAGCTACAGAAAGTTACATAACAAAGCTACATAACAAAGCTACATAACAAAGCTACATAACAAAGCTACACAACAAAGCTACATAACAAAGCTACATCATAAAGCTACAGAAAGTTACATAACAAAGCTACATAACAAAGCTACAGAAAGCTACATAACAAAGCTACATAACAAAGCTACATCATAAAGCTACAGAAAGTTACATAACAAAGCTACATAACAAAGCTACATAACAAAGCTACATAACAAAGCTACAGAAAGTTACATAACAAAGCTACATAACAAAGCTACAGAAAGTTACATAACAAAGCTACATAACAAAGCTACACAACAAAGCTACATAACAAAGCTACATCATAAAGCTACAGAAAGTTACATAACAAAGCTACATAACAAAGCTACAGAAAGCTACATAACAAAGCTACATAACAAAGCTACAGAAAGCTACATAACAAAGCTACATAACAAAGCTACAGAAAGCTACATAACAAAGCTACATAACAAAGCTACAGAAAGTTACATAACAAAGCTACATAACAAAGCTACATAACAAAGCTACATAACAAAGCTACAGAAAGCTACATAACAAAGCTACATAACAAAGCTACATCATAAAGCTACAGAAAATTACATAACAAAGCTACATAACAAAGCTACAGAAAGCTACATAACAAAGCTACATAACAAAGCTACATGATTATATACATGATTATATACACCTGGAAAATCCTAGAGGGACTAGTACCGAACTTGCACACGAAAATCACTCACTACGAAAGCAAAAGACTTGGCAGACGATGCAACATCCCCCCAATGAAAAGCAGGGGTGTCACTAGCACGTTAAGAGACCATACAATGAGTGTCAGGGGCCCGAGACTGTTCAACTGCCTCCCAGCACACATAAGGGGGATTACCAACAGACCCCTGGCAGTCTTCAAGCAGGCACTGGACAAGCACCTAAAGTCAGTTCCTGATCAGCCGGGCTGTGGCTCGTACGTTGGTTTGCGTGCAGCCAGCAGCAACAGCCTGGTTGATCAGGCGCTGATCCACCAGGAGGCCTGGTCACAGACCGGGCCGCGGGGGCGTTGACCCCCGAAACTCTCTCCAGGTAAACTCCAGGTAAAGCTACAGAAAGTTACATAACAAAGCTACATAACAAAGCTACATAACAAAGCTACAGAAAGTTACATAACAAAGCTACATAACAAAGCTACAGAAAGTTACATAACAAAGCTACAAAAAGTTACATAACAAAGCTACATAACAAAGCTACATAACAAAGCTACATAAAGCTACAGAAAGCTACATAACAAAGCTACATAACAAAGCTACATAACAAAGCTACATAACAAAGCTACAGAAAGTTACATAACAAAGCTACAAAAAGTTACATAACAAAGCTACATAACAAAGCTACATAACAAAGCTACAGAAAGTTACATAACAAAGCTACATAACAAAGCTACAGAAAGTTACATAACAAAGCTACATAACAAAGCTACAGAAAGCTACATAACAAAGCTACATAACAAAGCTACATAACAAAGCTACATAACAAAGCTACATAACAAAGCTACAGAAAGTTACATAACAAAGCTACATAACAAAGCTACAGAAAGTTACATAACAAAGCTACAGAAAGTTACATAACAAAGCTACATAACAAAGCTACATAACAAAGCTACAGAACGTTACATAACAAAGCTACATAACAAAGCTACATAACAAAGCTACATAACAAAGCTACATAACAAAGCTACATAACAAAGCTACATAACAAAGCTACATAACAAAGCTACAGAAAGTTACATAACAAAGCTACATAACAAAGCTACATAACAAAGCTACAGAACGTTACATAACAAAGCTACATAACAAAGCTACATAACAAAGCTACAGAAAGTTACATAACAAAGCTACATAACAAAGCTACATAACAAAGCTACATAACAAAGCTACAGAAAGTTACATAACCAAGCTACATAACAAAGCTACATAACAAAGCTACAGAACGTTACATAACAAAGATACATAACAAAGCTACAGAAAGTTACATAACGAAGCTACATAACAAAGCTACAGAAACTTACATAACAAAGCTACATAACAAAGCTACATAACAAAGCTACATAACAAAGCTACAGAAAGTTACATAACAAAGCTACATAACAAAGCTACAGAAACTTACATAACAAAGCTACATAACAAAGCTACATAACAAAGCTACATAACAAAGCTACAGAAAGTTACATAACAAAGCTACATAACAAAGCTACATCATAAAGCTACAGAAAGTTACATAACAAAGCTACATAACAAAGCTACAGAAAGCTACATAACAAAGCTACAGAAAGTTACATAACAAAGCTACAAAAAGTTACATAACAAAGCTACATAACAAAGCTACATAACAAAGCTACAGAAAGTTACATAACAAAGCTACAGAAAGCTACATAACAAAGCTACAGAAAGTTACATAACAAAGCTACAAAAAGTTACATAACAAAGCTACATAACAAAGCTACGGAAAGTTACATAACAAAGCTACAGAAAGTTACATAACAAAGCTACATAACAAAGCTACATAACAAAGCTACAGAAAGTTACATAACAAAGCTACATAACAAAGCTACATAACAAAGCTAGAGAAAGTTACATAACAAAGCTACATAACAAAGCTACGGAAAGTTACATAACAAAGCTACAGAAAGTTACATAACAAAGCTACATAACAAAGCTACAGAAAGTTACATAACAAAGCTACATAACAAAGCTACAGAAAGTTACATAAAGCTACATAACAAAGCTACAGAAAGTTACATAACAAAGCTACATAACAAAGCTACAGAAAGTTACATAACAAAGCTACATAACAAAGCTACAGAAAGTTACATAACAAAGCTACAAAAAGTTACATAACAAAGCTACATAACAAAGCTACGGAAAGTTACATAACAAAGCTACAGAAAGTTACATAACAAAGCTACATAACAAAGCTACAGAAAGTTACATAACAAAGCTACAGAAAGTTACATAACAAAGCTGGAGTTTACCTGGAGAGAGTTCCAGGGGTCAACGCCCCCGCGGCCCGGTCTGTGACCAGGCCTCCTGGTGGATCAGAGCCTGATCAACCAGGCTGTTACTGCTGGCTGCATGCAAACCAACTTACGAGCCACAGCCCGGCTGGTCAGGAACCGACTTTAGGTGCTTGTCCAGTGCCAGCTTGAAGACTGCCAGGGGTCTGTTGGTAATCCCCCTTATGTATGCTGGGAGGCAGTTGAACAGTCTCGGGCCCCTGACACTTATTGTATGGTCTCTTAACGTGCTAGTGACACCCCTGCTTTTCATTGGGGGGATGTTGCATCGTCTGCCAAGTCTTTTGCTTTCGTAGTGAGTGATTTTCGTGTGCAAGTTCGGTACTAGTCCCTCTAGGATTTTCCAGGTGTATATAATCATGTATCTTTCCCTCCTGCGTTCCAGGGAATACAGGTTTAGGAACCTCAAGCGCTCACAGTAATTGAGGTGTTTTATCTCCGTTATGCGCGCCGTGAAGGTTCTCTGTACATTTTCTAGGTCAGCAATTTCACCTGCCTTGAAAGGTGCTGTTAGTGTGCACCAATATTCCAGCCTAGATAGAACAAGTGACCTGAAGAGTGTCATCATGGGCTTGGCCTCCCTAGTTTTGAAGGTTCTCATTATCCATCCTGTCATTTTTCTAGCAGATGCGATTGATACAATGTTATGGTCCTTGAAGGTGAGATCCTCCGACATGATCACTCCCAGGTCTTTGACGTTGGTGTTTCGCTCTATTTTGTGGCCAGAATTTGTTTTGTACTCTGATGAAAATTTAATTTCCTCGTGTTTACCATATCTGAGTAATTGAAATTTCTCATCGTTGAACTTCATATTGTTTTCTGCAGCCCACTGAAAGATTTGGTTGATGTCCGCCTGGAGCCTTGCAGTGTCTGCAATGGAAGACACTGTCATGCAGATTCGGGTGTCATCTGCAAAGGAAGACACGGTTGCTGTGGCTGACATCCTTGTCTATGTCGGATATGAGGATGAGGAACAAGATGGGAGCGAGTACTGTGGCTTGTGGAACAGAGCTTTTCACCGTAGCTGCCTCGGACTTTACTCTGTTGACGACTACTCTCTGTGTTCTGTTAGTGAGGAAATTATAGATCCATCGACCGACTTTTCCTGTTATTCCTTTAGCACGCATTTTGTGCGCTATTACGCCATGGTCACACTTGTCGAAGGCTTTTGCAAAGTCTGTATATATTACATCTGCATTCTTTTTATCTTCTAGTGCATTTAGGACCTTGTCGTAGTGATCCAGTAGTTGAGACAGACAGGAGCGACCTGTTCTAAACCCATGTTGCCCTGGGTTGTGTAACTGATGGGTTTCTAGATGGGTGGTGATCTTGCTTCTTAGGACCCTTTCAAAGATTTTTATGATATGGGATGTTAGTGCTATTGGTCTGTAGTTCTTTGCTGTTGCTTTACTGCCCCCTTTGTGGAGTGGGGCTATGTCTGTTGTTTTTAGTAACTGTGGGACGACCCCGTGTCCATGCTCCCTCTCCATAGGATGGAAAAGGCTCGTGATAGGGGCTTCTTGCAGTTCTTGATGAACACAGAGTTCCATGAGTCTGGCCCTGGGGCAGAGTGCATGGGCATGTCATTTATCGCCTGTTCGAAGTCATTTGGCGTCAGGATAACATCGGATAGGCTTGTGTTAACCAAATTTTGTGGCTCTCTCATAAAAAATTCATTTTGATCTTCGACTCTCAGTCTGGTTAGCGGCTTGCTAAAAACTGAGTCATATTGGGACTTGAGTAGCTCACTCATTTCCTTGCTGTCATCTGTGTAGGACCCATCTTGTTTAAGTAGGGGGCCAATACTGGACGTTGTTCTCGACTTTGATTTGGCATAGGAGAAGAAATACTTTGGGTTTCTTTCGATTTCATTTATGGCTTTTAGTTCTTCCCGCGATTCCTGACTCCTATAAGATTCCTTTAGCTTAAGTTCGATGCTTGCTATTTCTCTGACCAGTGTCTCCCTGCGCATTTCAGATATATTGACCTCTTTTAGCCGCTCAGTAATCCCTTCCTTAAATCTCTTGTTAGAGCAACTGCTCAAGAAGAAATTTTTCGCCTAGCTGGTAGTAATAAGTTATCACAAGTTATATACACTGATGGATCTCAACAGGAGTCTTCTGGCAGGGCTGCATCTGCTCTTGTTGCCACCTCCCTAGTTAAGAACTATAATAAATTTGTTGAGTTAGGCATAAGAATTAACAACTGGGCGTCTACACTGCAAACTGAATTGTTTGCAATCCTAATGGCGCTAAAGCTAACCTATGACACTGAGCTTGACTCTATCATCATTACTGATTCTATGTCATCATTGAAGGCTCTTGGCTCATATAATGACTCCAGCAACATGCTCATTGGGGAAGCCAGGTATAGATACTCAAAAATTAGGGACAAAGGAATTAATGTACAATTGCTATGGATCCCATCACACATTGGATTACTCCTTCATGATAAAGTTGATATGTTAGCCAAGAAGAGTACCCAGAAGGAGAATGTGAATATAACTTTGGTATAACTGTGTCTAGCATTAGGAATAATATTAGGAGAGAAGTAAATAATGAAATGACTGTTTTTAGGAATGCAGTTAGAAGCCTGAGTAGATCTATAACCCACTATGATAACATGAACGTAGATAAGTATGTTTTATGGAGCAACTTCCAATGTGAACAGACTGACTGATGTTGTAGTGGCCAGGCTTAGGCTTGGTTACAAGTACTGACTGATGTTGTAGTGGCCAGGCTTAGGCTTGGTTACAAGTACTGACTGATGTTGTAGTGGCCAGGCTTAGGCTTGGTTACAAGTACTGACTGATGTTGTAGTGGCCAGGCTTAGGCTTGGTTACAAGTACTTCTGGCAGTTTGGGAGACTCACAGATGATGATCAAACTAAATGTAAATTATGTGATCAGGCATATGGTCACTCTCTTGAACACAATGTGCTTAATTGTTCACTTATTGAGGAATACAGAGACAGACAGTATAATAACCTATGTGACATGTCAAGACATCTTATTAATGAAAATAAGATACCAGATATACTAAGCAAATTTCCTAAATTTGCTTGTAACAGATAAGTGAACTATAGATATGTAGATATAAATCCATATGTATTCCTGTTAACCCTTTGGGGCCTAGTTCCTAGGCCTTTTGTGTATCCATATGCTCTCGCGCTACCGTCCACAGGATGGATATGGGGCGCACAATAAACTAGCCACTTCGGTGGCAAAATCTAAAATCTAAAATCTGTTATTCTTTTCCTTCGCCTGTAAAGGGAGCACCTGTCTCTTTCTATTTTACATCTACTCCTCCTTTTTCTTAGAGGAATAAGCCTTGTGCATACATCGAGTGCCACCAAGTTAATCTGTTCTAGGCATAAGTTGGGGTCTGTGTTGCTTAGTATATCTTCCCAGCTTATATCGGTTAGGACTTGGTTTACTTGGTCCCACTTTATGTTTTTGTTATTGAAGTTGAATTTGGTGAATGCTCCCTCGTGACTAGTCTCATTTTGTCGGTCTGGGGCTCCACGCATACATGTCTGAACCTCAATTATGTTGTGATCTGAGTATATTGTTTTTGTTTATGGTGACATTTCTTATCAGATCATCATTGTTAGTGAAGATGAGGTCTAGTGTATTCTCCAGTCTAGTAGGCTCTATTATTTGCTGGTTTAAATTGAATTTTGTGCAGAGATTTAAAAGCTCGCGTGAGTGTGAGTTTTCATCAGAGCTGCCTCCTGGTGTTATTACTGCAACAATATTATTTGCTATATTCCTCCATTTTAGGTGCCTTAAGTTGAAATCCCCCAGGAGCAAGATGTTGGGTGCAGGAGCTGGAAGATTTTCCAGACAGTGGTCAATTTTTAACAGCTGTTCCTGGAATTGCTGGGATGTTGCATCCGGAGGCTTGTAGACTACCACAATGACTAGGTTTTGGTTCTCGACCTTTACTACTAAAACTTCCACTACATCATTTGAGGCATTAAGCAGTTCTGTGCAAACAAGTGACTCTGCAATGTACATAGTGAACATGAAGCCTACATAGTGAACATGAAGCCTACACAGTGAACATGAAGCCTACATAGTGAACATGAAGCCTACATAGTGAACATGAAGCCTACACCATGAACATAAAGCCTACATAGTGAACATGAAGCCTACATAGTGAACATGAAGCCTACACCGTGAACATGAAGCCTACATAGTGAACATGAAGCCTACATAGTGAACATGAAGCCTACACAGTGAACATGAAGCCTACATAGTGAACATGAAGCCTACACAGTGAACATGAAGCCTACATAGTGAACATGAAGCCTACATAGTGAACATGAAGCCTACACAGTGAACATGAAGCCTACATAGTGAACATGAAGCCTACACAGTGAACATGAAGCCTACACAGTGAACATGAAGCCTACATAGTGAACATGAAGCCTACACAGTGAACATGAAGCCTACATAGTGAACATGAAGCCTACCTAGCGAACATGGAGCCTACATAGTGAACATGAAGCCTACACAGTGAACATGAAGCCTACACAGTGAACATGAAGCCTACATAGTGAACATGAAGCCTACATAGTGAACGTGAAGCCTACATAGCGAACATGAAGCCTACGAAGTGAACATGAAGCCTACACAGTGAACAGGAAGCCTACATAGTGAACATGAAGCCTACACAGTGAACATGAAGCCTACATAGTGAACATGAAACCTACACAGTGAACATGAAGCCTACATAGTGAACATGAAGCCTACACAGTGAACATGAAGCCTACATAGTGAACATGAAGCCTACATAGTGAACATGAAGCCTACACAGTGAACATGAAGCCTACAGTGAACATGAAGCCTACACAGTGGGAAAATGAAGCCTACATAGTGAACATGAAGCCTACACAGTGAACATGAAGCCTACATAGTGAACATGAAGCCTACATAGTGAACATGAAGCCTAGACAGTGAACATGAAGCCTACACAGTGAACATGAAGCCTACACAGTGAACATGAAGCCTACATAGTGAACATGAAGCCTACACAGTGAACATGAAGGCTACATAGTGAACATGAAGCCTACACAGTGAACATGAAGCCTACATAGTGAACATGAAGCCTACATAGTGAACATGAAGCCTACACAGTGAACATGAAGCCTACATAGTGAACATGAAGCCTACATAGTGAACATGAAGCCTACACCGTGAACATGAAGCCTACACCGTGAACATGAAGCCTACACAGTGAACATGAAGCCTACATAGTGAACATGAAGCCTACATAGTGAACATGAAGCCTACACCGTGAACATGAAGCCTACACAGTGAACATGAAGCCTACATAGTGAACATGAAGCCTACACAGTGAACATGAAGCCTACACAGTGAACATGAAGCCTACATAGTGAACATGAAGCCTACACAGTGAACATGAAGCCTACATAGTGAACATGAAGCCTACACAGTGAACATGAAGCCTACATAGTGAACATGAAGCCTACACAGTGAAGATGAAGCCTACATAGTGGACATGAAGCCTACATAGTGAACATGAAGCCTGCATAGTGAACATGAAGCCTACATAGTGAACATGAAGCCTACATAGTGAACATGAAGCCTGCATAGTGAACATGAAGCCTACATAGTGAACATGAAGCCTACACAGTGAACATGAAGCCTACACAGTGAACATGAAGCCTACATAGTGAACATGAAGCCTACACCGTGAACATGAAGCCTGCATAGTGAACATGAAGCCTACATAGTGAACATGAAGCCTACACAGTGAACATGAAGCCTACACAGTGAACATGAAGCCTACATAGTGAACATGAAGCCTACACAGTGAACATGAAGCCTACACAGTGAACATGAAGCATACATAGTGAACATGAAGCCTACATAGTGAACATGAAGCCTACACAGTGAACATGAAGCCTACATAGTGAACATGAAGCCTACACAGTGAACATGAAGCCTACACAGTGAACATGAAGCATACACAGTGAACATGAAGCCTACACAGTGAACATGAAGCCTACACAGTGAACATGAAGCCTACACAGTGAACATGAAGCCTACACAGTGAACATGAAGCCTACATAGTGAACATGAAGCCTACATAGTGAACATGAAGCCTACACAGTGAACATGAAGCCTACACAGTGAACATGAAGCCTACATAGTGAATATGAAGCCTACACAGTGAACATGAAGCCTACATAGTGAACATGAAGCCTACACAGTGAACATGAAGCCTACACAGTGAACATGAAGCCTACATAGTGAACATGAAGCCTACACAGTGAACATGAAGCCTACACAGTGAACATGAAGCCTACATAGTGAACATGAAGCCTACACAGTAAACCCATGAAGCCTAACATAGTGAACATGAAGCCTACATAGTGAACATGAAGCCTACATAGTGAACATGAAGCCTACATAGTGAACATGAAGCCTACATAGTGAACATGAAGCCTACACAGTGAACATGAAGCCTACACAGTGAACATGAAGCTACATAGTGAACTGAAGCCTACACAGTGAACATGAAGCCTACATAGTGAACATGAAGCCTACATAGTGAACATGAAGCCTACACAGTGAACATGAAGCCTACACAGTGAACATGAAGCCTACATAGTGAACATGAAACCTACATAGTGAACATGAAGCCTACATAGTGAACATGAAGCCTACACAGTGAACATGAAGCCTACACAGTGAAACATGAGCCTAACAGTGAACTAAGCCTACATAGTGAACATGAAGCCTACATAGTGAACATGAAGCCTACACAGTGAACATGAAGCCTACACAGTGAACATGAAGCCTACATAGTGAACATGAAGCCTACATAGTGAACATGAAGCCTACAATGTTCATATAAATGTATGAACAATTTTTCCTTTATTTTGCCTTAACTTCAACAAAAATCTTTGTTTTGGGTCACATTTTTGTCATTTACTAAGAAATATTTCCAGCATTGTGATGCAACAACCAATAAAAACTCAGCTCTTTTCTGAGGCGGGATAATCCAGCCAATTAGAACTCGACTTTTATTTAAGACTTGAGTTAAAGAAGAAATTTTTTGGCTCACTATTTTTTTCATTTAATATAAAAAATGTCCAGCATTATGGTGCCGCCACCAATTAAAACTCAGTTATTTTTGCAGGCGGGAAAATCCAGCCAATTAGGATGCAGTTTTAATATCTGAAGGAGATAAACAGGGAAACAACATCCAGCAGCCAATCATCAGTAGTCAGGTCACTCAGAATTAACCAATCAGGTGACAGGTTGAGGTGTAGGACGTTCGCGGGTTTTCTTCCCCCTCAGTCGCCTCCGGCACTTCATCCAGGTAGGAAGTGCGCTTCACTGCTGCCCAAATTTTTCACAATTTCTTTGAAAAAAACCTTTGGTTAATGTTTAATATGGTTTTTATAAGGTAGAATATACATTGTGATCTTCACTGATGATGTATATATGCAAATTATGTAGGAAATTTCTGGGAAATTGATTTTATCCATAAATATAAGAATGATTTTTTATTTTTCAGATTTGATGTTCAACTTCCAGAGAGAAATTAATGTTGAGGTAAATATCCGAGGCTCTTGATCCAGGCACTTGGAGCTCTTGATCCAGGCACTTGGAGCTCCTGGCACCCATTGCCCATTTTACTTGTTCCATTTTAATTATTGCCCATTTTATTTCCATTTTTACTTATTGCCCATTTTACTTATTGACCATTTTACTTATTGCCCATTTTACTTATTGCCCATTTTACTTATTGACCATTTTACTTATTGCCCATTTTATTTCCATTTTTACTTATTGCCCATTTTACTTATTGACCATTTTACTTATTGCCCATTTTACTTATTGCCCATTTTACTATTGACCATTTTACTTATTGCCCATTTTATTTCCATTTTTACTTATTGCCCATTTTACTTATTGACCATTTTACTTATTGCCCATTTTACTTATTGCCCATTTTACTTATTGACCATTTTACATATTGCCCATTTTACTTATTGCCCATTTTATTTCCATTTTTACTTATTGCCCATTTTTACTTATTGCCCATTTTACTTATTGCCCATTTTACTTACTGCTCATTTTACTTACTGCCCATTTTACTTATTGCCCATTTTACTTACTGCTCATTTTACTTACTGCCCATTTTACTTATTGCCCATTTTACTTACTGCTCATTTTACTTACTGCCCATTTTACTTATTGCCCATTTTACTTATTGCCCATTTTACTTACTGCCCATTTTACTGCCCATTTTACTTATTGCCCATTTTACTTATTGCCCATTTTACTTACTGCCCATTTTACTTACTGCCCATTTTACTTATTGCCCATTTTACTTATTGCCCATTTTACTTGCTGCCCATTTTACTTACTGCCCATTTTACTTATTGCCCATTTTACTTACTGCCCATTTTTACTTATTGCCCATTTTACTTATTGCCCATTTTACTTATTGCCCATTTTTACTTATTGCCCATTTTACTTATTGCCCATTTTACTTATTGCCCATTTTACTTACTGCCCATTTTACTTACTGCCCATTTTTACTTATTGCCCATTTTACTTATTGCCCATTTTACTTATTGCCCATTTTTACTTATTGCCCATTTTACTTATTGCCCATTTTACTTACTGCCCATTTTACTTACTGCCCATTTTTACTTATTGCCCATTTTGCTTATTGCCCATTTTACTTATTGCCCATTTTACTGCCCATTTTTACTTATTGCCCATTTTACTTATTGCCCATTTTACTTATTGCCCATTTTACTTATTGCCCATTTTACTTACTGCCCATTTTACTTACTGCCCATTTTTACTTATTGCCCATTTTTACTTATTGCCCATTTTTACTTATTGCCCATTTTTACTTATTGCCCATTTTTACTTATTGCCCATTTTACTTATTGCCCATTTTACTTATTGCCCATTTTACTTATTGCCCATTTTACTTATTGCCCATTTTTAATTATTGCCCATTTTTAATTATTTTCCATTTTTAATTATTTTCCATTATTACTTATTGCCCATTTCACTTATTGCCCATTTTTACTTGTCTATATTTACTAATTGCACATTTTTACTTGTTGCCCATTTTACCCATTGCCCATTTATAAATTGCCCATTGTTACTCATTGCTCATTTACAAATTGACCATTTTACTCATTGGTCATATATAAATTGCCTATTTTACACATTACCCATTTTACAAGTTGCCCATTTACAAGTTGCCCATTTACAAGTTGCCCATTTACAAGTTGCCCATTTACAAGTTGCCCATTTACAAGTTGACCATTTACAAGTTGACCATTTACAAGTTGCCCATTTACAAGTTGCCCATTTACAAGTTGCCCATTTACAAGTTGCCCATTTACAAGTTGCCCATTTACAAGTTGCCCATTTACAAGTTGCCCATTTACAAGTTGCCCATTTACAAGTTGCCCATTTACAAGTTGCCCATTTACAAGTTGCCCATTTACAAGTTGCCCATTTACAAGTTGCCCATTTTACAAGTTGCCCATTTACAAGTTGCCCATTTACAAGTTGCCCATTTACAAGTTGACCATTTACAAGTTGGACCATTTACAAGTTGACCATTACAAGTTGACCATTTACAAGTTGTCCATTTACAAGTTGTCCATTTACAAGTTGTCCATTTACAAGTTGACCATTTACAAGTTGACCATTTACAAGTTGACCATTTACAAGTTGACCATTTACAAGTTGACCATTTACAAGTTGTCCATTTACAAGTTGTCCATTTTAATAATTGCCCATTCACAAATTGACTATTTATGAATTGCCCATTTGCAGATTGCCCATTTTACTCATTGACCATTTACAAATTATTTTACATATTGCCCATTTTACTTGACCATTTCAAATTGCCCATATATAAATTGCCATTGCCCAGGAACTAGCACATATGGGTTTAGCACTTCAGCATTATGGAACCCTCATCAAGGGAAGGCCCTTGATGTTGGGGCTCTTGATCCAAGGTATTGGAGTCACCCCTGGCACTGGCCTGTACAGGTCTAGCGCTCCCATTAGTGTCATGGACAGCCCTATCAAGGGGGTTCCTTGATACTGATAAGCACAGCCTGTGATCTCAAGGGAGGTTCCTTGATGCTGGGGCTCTTGATCTAGGGAATTGGATTTGTGCTCCAGTTCCCAGAAATAAGCCCCACAGGCACTGTATAATCCTATGGGTTTAGCGTTTTCCCATGTTTATAATAAACAGCCTGTGATTGGGGCGCTTTTGATCCAGGGAACTGGAGTTGCCTGGATCAGACTTGATTGTCCCACTGTCGCATACCTCGGGGTTTAGCGCTCCCCAGTAATAACAATAATAATACAGAGGACCCCCAAATTTCGTGATTAATCTTTTCTGGAGAGTCGGCCGAAAGTCGAAATTCACGAATTTAAAAACCATTCCAGACACCCAAAAGTATTAGCAAAAATTATTTTTTATAGATTAAATATAGATTTATATACAGAAAAGAATAAGAAATCAATAATAAAACAATAATATGACACCTTTATTGAAGACTTGTTGGTTCAACTGCCTCCCAGCACACATAAGGGGGATTACTAATAGACCCCTGACTGGCTTTAAGAAGGCATTGGAATGACACCTAACGTCAGTACCTGATCAACTGGGATGTGGTTTTTATGTCAGCTTGTGTGTGGCCAGCAGTAACAGCCTGGTTGATCAGACCCTGATCCACCACGAGGCCTGGTCTCAGACCAAGCTGTCGGAGCATTGACCCCCGAAACCCTCTCAGGTAAACTCCAGGTATGGAAGACAGGAGGAGAGGAGAGGATGGAGAAGTTACACTATTGTTTGGAAGGGAAATTCCCTTCCATAAAGCTTTTAGGTACCAGTACTTATCCAGAGTTACTTCCCTTCTTACTACAGGCAACACACTCCACCAATATTCAAAACACTCAACCTACTCACCATACAAAACATCCATACTTATTATTGCACCTATTACATACATAGAACACTTAACTCTGATATTAACCCTCTCCTCAAACATCTTGCCAACCTCAACAGAACACATGACCATAACACAAGGCACAGATCACTCTTTGATGTTTCTCGTGTCCATCTCACGCTATGCAAAAACTCAATGCACATAAAAGGCCCTAAAATCTGGAATTCATTACCTGTAAATATAAAAGAAACACTACCTGTTTATAAATTCAAGTCTCTTCTCAAAGTTCACTTACTCACTCAAAACCAAATAAATACTGAATAACTGAACCTTATAAATTGTATATCCTAAATGTTTCTCACAATTATATCACACAATGTTAAAAACCCAACTTTATTTTTTTTTTAAATACACTACCTAACAGAATACTCCATTCTACTGAATGTACAGCAATGCATGCAACCATATGACCTGTCTTTGTAATACTCACTTGTGCTTTATAGTTATCTGTTTACAATAAAGTTTTATCACTGATTACATCATTGCTTAGTTAATCTTAAGTTAATTTTAAGCCAGCCCGTAATGCTATGCATATAAGTGGCTTTGGCATGCTGCTCTTACCTGTATTTTTTGTACCTCTGTATGTATGCTAAAATTACTAAATTTCTAAATGGCACTAGGACCAGCTTGAGTCTCTGTAGCCTTGTGCAAAAACTGTCCAGAGAGCTCTTGTAGCTCAACCCTCTACCACCATCACTACTCTGTTTTTAACTGACAAATCCATACTTTCCCTAGGCTTTCTTAACTTGTTTAACTCACTCCAAAATTTTTTCTTATTTTCATTAAAATTTCTTGACAGTGCCTCTCCCACTCTATCATCTGCTCTCCTTTTGCACTCTCTCACCACTCTTCACCTTTCTTTTACTCTCCATATACTCTGCTCTTCTTATAACACTTCTGATTTGTAAAAACCTCTCATAAGCTACCTTTTTCTTTTATCACACCCCTTTACTTCATCATTCCACCAGTCACTCCTCTTTCCTCCGGGCCCCACCCTCCTATAACCACAAACTTCTGCCCCACATTCTAATACTGCATTTTTAAAACTATTCCAACCCTCTTCAACCCCCCCCCCCCCCCCACTACTCATCTTTGCACTAGCCCACCTTTCTGCCAATAGTCGCTTATATCTCACCCGAACTTCCTCCTCCCTTAGTTTATACACTTTCACCTCCCTCTTACTTGTTGTTGCCACCTTCCTCTTTTCCCATCTACCTCTTACTCTAACTGTAGCTACAACTAAATAATGATCCGATATATCAGTTGCCCCTCTATAAACATGTACATCCTGGATCCTACCCATCAACCTTTTATCCACCAATACATAATCTAACAAACTACTTTCATTACGTGCTACATCATACCTTGTATATTTATTTATCCTCTTTTTCATAAAATATGTATTACTTATTACCAAATTTCTTTCTACACATAGCTCAATTAAAGGCTCCCCATTTACATTTACCCCTGGCACCCCAAATTTACCTACTACTCCCTCCATAACATTTTTACCCACTTGAGCATTTAAATCCCCAACCACCATTACTCTCACACTTAATTCAAAACTCCCCACGCATTCACTCAACATTTCCCAGAATCTCTCTCTCTCCTCTACACTTCTCTCTTCTCCAGGTGCATACACACTTACTATAACCCACTTTTCACATCCAATCTTTATTTTACTCCACATAATCCTTGAATTTATACATTCGTATTCTCTCTTTTCCTGCCATAGCTTATCCTTCAACATTATTGCTACTCCTTCTTTAGCTCTAACTCTATTTGAAACCCCTGACCTAATCCCATTTATTCCTCTCCATTGAAACTCTCCCACCCCCTTCAGCTTTGTTTCACTTAAAGCCAGGACATCCAGCTTCTTCTCATTCATAACATCCACAATCATCTCTTTCTTATCATTTGCACAACATCCACGCACATTCAGACTTCCCACTTTGACAATTTTCTTCTTCTTATTCTTTTTAGTAATCTTTACAGGAAAAGGGGTTACTAGCCCATTGTTCCCGGCATTTTAGTTGACTTTTACAACACGCATGGCTTACGGAGGAAAGATTCTTATTCCACTTCCCCATGGATATAAAAGGAAAAGTAATAAGACCAAGAACTATTAAGATAAAATCAAAGAAAACTCCGATGAGTGTGTGTATAAATAAACGTGTACATGTATGTGTAGTGTGACCTAAATGTAAGTAGAAGTAGCAAGACATGCCTGTAATCTTGCCTATTTATGAGACAGACAAAAGACACCAGCAATCCTACCATCATGTAAAACAATTACATGCTTTCGTTTTACACTCACTTGGCAGGATGGTAGTACCTCCCTGGGTGGTTGTTGTCTACCAACCTACTACCACAGGATGGTAGTACCTCCCTGGGTGGTTGCTGTCTACCAACCTACTACCTACAAAATATACCCATATTGTATATTAATCCCATTTGTATCATTTGTAATGTCAGTTTTATACATCAATTTTAAACTGTAATTACTGTACCCACTGTAACACATCAATGTCCACATAATTATTTTATTGTAAACTGCTTTTAAGCTGTTCCATTGAAATATTTCCATATTATGAATTAACCCGAACTGTACCACTGTTTGTAATTATGTAAGTTTTATAAGCTAAATTTAAACTGTAATTAAGGTACTCACTGTAACTCATCAGCATCCAAATAATAACCTGTTATTGCGTTCCTAATCTTCAGTTAATATTAAGTTTGCCCAAAATGCTCTGCATACAGAGGGGGTTTTGGCATGTACACCCAACCTTTTCGTGGACGACCCCTACCCCACTTTCCTTCCCCTACAGATTTATACGCTCTCCATGTCATTCTACTTTGATCCATTCTCTCTAAATGACCAAACCACCTCAATAACTCCTCTTCAGCCCTCTGACTAATACTTTTATTAACTCCACACCTTCTAATTTCCACACTCCGAATTCTCTGCATAATATTTACACCACACATTGCCCTTAGACAGGACATTTCCACTGCCTCCAACTGCCTCCTCGCTGCAGCATTTACAACCCAAGCTTCACACCCATATAAGTGTTGGTACTGCTAAACTTTCATACATTCCCTTCTTTGCCTCCATTGATATTGTTTTTTTGTCTCCACATATATCTCGACCCACCACTCACCTTTTTTCATTCATCACTTCTATAGTAAACCTCATCCTTCATAAATTTATCCACTGACACATCAACTCCCAAACACCTGAAAACATTCACTTCTTCCATACTCCACCTCCCCAATTTGATATCCAATTTTTCATTATCTAAATCATTTGATACCCTCATCACCTTACTCTTATCTATATTCACTTTCAACTTTCTACCTTTACACACACTCCCAAACTCGTCCACTAACCTTTGCAACTTTTCTTTAGAATCTCCCATAAGCACAGTATCGTCAGCAAAAAAGCAACTGTGTCACTTCCCATTTTGTATTTGATTCCTCATAATTTAATCCCACCCCTCTCCCGAACACCCTAGCATTTACTTCTTTTACAACCCCATCTATAAATATATTAAACAACCATGGTGACATTACACATCCCTGTCTAAGACCTACTTTTACCGGGAAGTATTCTCCCTCTCTTCTACACACCCTAACCTGAGCCTCACTATCCTCATAAAAACTCTCTACAGCATTTAGTAACTTACTACCTATTCCATATACAGTGGACCCCCGCATAACGATTACCTCCGAATGCGACCAATTATGTTAGTGTATTTATGTAAGTGCGTTTGTACGTGTATGTTTGGGGGTCTGAAATGGACTAATCTACTTCACAATATTCCTTATGGGAATAAATTCGGTCAGTACTGGCACCTGAACATACTTCTGGAGTGAAAAAATATCGTTAACCGGGGGTCCACTGTACTTGCAACATCTGCAACATTGCTTCCCTGTCCACCCTATCATATGCCTTTTCTCAATCCATAAATGCAATGAAAACTTCCCTACCTTTATCTAAATACTGTTCACATATATGCTTCAATGTAAACACTTGATCTACACATCCTCTACACACTCTAAAACCTCCTTGCTCATCCACAGTCCTATTCTATGTCTTGCCTCTAATTCTTTCAATAACCCTACTGTACACTTTTCCTGGTATGCTAAGTAAAGCTTATTCCCCTATAATTTTAAGTCTCTTTTGTCCCCTTCCCCTTATATAAAGGGACTATACATGCTCTCTGCCAATCCCTAGGTACCTTCCCCTCTTCCATACATTTATTAAACAAAAGTACGAACCACTCCAACACTATATCCCCCCTGCTTTTAACATTTCTGTCATGATCCCATCAGTTCCTGTTGCTTTACCTCCTTTCATTCTACGTAATACCTCACGTACCTCTCCCACACTCACATCCTGCTCTTCTTCACTCCTAAAAGATGGTATACCTCCCTGGCCAGTGCATGAAATGACCGCCTCCCTTTCTTCATTGACATTTAAAAGTGCCTCAAAATATTGCTGCCATCTATCCAGTACCTCCAGCTCCCCATCTATTAACTCCCCTACTCTGTTTTTAACTGACAAATCCATTCGTTCCCTAGGCGTTCTTAATTTGTTTGTCACTCCAAATTTTTTTTTTTGTTTTCATTAAAATTTCTTGACAGTGCCTCTCCCACTGTCATCTGCTCTCCTTTTGCACTCTCTCACCACTCTCTTCACCTTTCTTTTACTCTCCATAGACTCTGCTCTTCTTATAACACTTCTGCTTTGTAAAAACCTCTCATAAGCTAACTTTTTCTCTTATCACAACCTTTACCTCATCATTCCACCAATCACTCCTCTTTCCTCCTGCTCCCACTCTCCTATAACCACAAACTTCTGCCCCATATACTATTCCAACCCTCTTCACTCCCCCACCCCCACTACTCATACTTCTACTAGCCCATCTTTCTGCCAATAGTTGCTTATATCTCACCCTAAGTTTATACACTTTCACCTCTCTCTTACTTGTTGTTTCCATTTTCCTTTTGTCCCATCTGCGTTTTACTCTAACTGTAGCATGATTTGATATATCAGTTGCCCCTCTATAAACATGTACATACTGAAGCCTACCCATCAATCTTTTATCCACCAATACATAATCTAAAAAACTACTTTCATTACATGCTATATCATACCTTGTATACTTATTTATCCTCTTTTTTTTAAGACTTCTCAAAAGCCACTGAATCACCCTAGACTAAATGCTAAATACTCAGTACTCACATACTCAATATGTATTCCCATATCATAACTTCAACAATTACTTCCGAACCTTTTATCCATTGTTGACAGGAATATAATTGAATCATTTTTTGAACATATGAGTATATCTTTTGTCTTATATAAATTAAATTCACTTATAATTAATAATCTACTGTACAACTATGATATAATTAATATTCTACTGTACAACTATGATATACTCCTTAGTGTTAAGTGGTCAGTAAGCCAATAATGTTAAGTCGGCCCATAATGCCTAGGCATAATAGAGGCTCTTTGTATTGCAACCCATTATTGTAAATACAGTGGACCCCCGGTTTACGATATTATTTCATTCCAGAAGTATGTTCAGGTGCCAGTACTGACCGAATTTGTTCCCATAAGGAATATTGTGAAGTAGATTAGTCCATTTCAGACCCCCAAACATACACGTACAAACGCACTTACATAAATACACTTACATAATTGGTCGCATTGGGAGCTGATCGTAAACCGGGGGTCCACTGTATATACTCTCAACGTACTGTTTGAAAAGACATAAATAAATAAATAAACTTGTTACCAAACCTCTTTCTACACATAGCTCAACTGAAGGTTCCTTTACAGAAAAATCTTATAAAGGTCATGAACTAGCAAGATGTCAGACATGGTCCAGCATGATGTCAGACATGGTCCAGCATGATGTCAGACATGGACCAGTATGAAGCCAGTCATGGACCAGTATGTCTGTCATGGACCAGTATGATGTCAGTCATGAACCAGTATGATGTCAGTCATGGACCAGTATGATGTCAGTCATGGACCAGTATGATGTCAGTCATGGACCAGTATGATGTCAGTCATGGACCAGTATGATGTCAGTCATGGACCAGTATGATGTCAGTATGGACCTAGAGTCATCATGGACCAGTATGATGTCAGTCATGGACCAGTATGATGTCAGTCATGGACCAGTATGATGTCAGTCATGGACCAGTATGATGTCAGTCATGGACCAGTATGATGTCAGTCATGGACCAGTATGATGTCAGTCATGATTTTCAACAAGAAATTCAACATGTAAAGGTACCCTGACTCAAATTTTTTTACCCCCAGGGTCTGTCACCCTGGTTACCCCCAGGGTCTGTCACCCTGGTTACCCCCAGGGTCTGTCACCCTGGTTACCCCCAGGGTCTGTCACCCTGGTTACCCCCAGGGTCTGTCACCCTGGTTACCCCCAGGGTCTGTCACCCTGGTTACCCCCAGGGTCTGTCACCCTGGTTACCCCCAGGGTCTCACCCTGGTTACCCCCAGGGTCTGTCACCCTGGTTACCCCCAGGGTCTGTCACCCTGGTTACCCCCAGGGTCTGTCACCCTGGTTACCCCCAGGGTCTGTCACCCTGGTTACCCCCGGGGTCTGTCACCCTGGTTACCCCTGGGGTCTGTCACCCTGGTTACCCCTGGGGTCTGTCACCCTGGTTACCCCTGGGGTCTGTCACCCTGGTTACCCCTGGGGTCTGTCACCCTGGTTACCCCTGGGGTCTGTCACCCTGGTTACCCCCAGGGTCTGTCACCCTGGTTACCCCTGGGGTCTGTCACCCTGGTTACCCCCAGGGTCTGTCACCCTGGTTACCCCTGGGGTCTGTCACCCTGGTTACCCCCGGGGTCTGTCACCCTGGTTACCCCCGGGGTCTGTCACCCTGGTTACCCCCGGGGTCTGTCACCCTGGTTACCCCCGGGGTCTGTCACCCTGGTTACCCCCGGGGTCGGTCACCCTGGTTACCCCCAGGGTCTCACCCTGGTTACCCCCAGGGCCCTGTCACCTGGTTACCCCCAGGGTCTGTCACCCTGGTTACCCCCAGGGTCTGTCACCCTGGTTACCCCTGGGGTCTGTCACCCTGGTTACCCCCGGGGTCTGTCACCCTGGTTACCCCCGGGGTCTGTCACCCTGGTTACCCCCGGGGTCTGTCACCCTGGTTACCCCCGGGGTCTGTCACCCTGGTTACCCCCAGGGTCTGTCACCCTGGTTACCCCCAGGGTCTGTCACCCTGGTTACCCCCAGGGTCTGTCACCCTGGTTACCCCCGGGGTCTGTCACCCTGGTTACCCCTGGGGTCTGTCACCCTGGTTACCCCTGGGTCTGTCACCCTGGTTACCCCCAGGGTCTGTCACCCTGGTTACCCCTGGGTCTGTCACCCTGGTTACCCCGGGGGTCTGTCCCCCCTGGTTACCCCTGGGGTCTGTCACCCTGGTTACCCCTGGGGTCTGTCACCCTGGTTACCCCCAGGGTCTGTCACCCTGGTTACCCCTGGGGTCTGTCACCCTGGTTACCCCCAGGGTCTGTCACCCTGGTTACCCCTGGGGTCTGTCACCCTGGTTACCCCCGGGGTCTGTAAACCTGGTTACCGCCCGGGGTCTGTCACCCTGGTTACCCCCGGGTCTGTCACCCTGGTTACCCCGGGTCTGTCACCCTGGTTACCCCCCGGGGTCTGTCACCCTGGTTACCCCCCGGGGTCTGTCACCCTGGTTACCCCCGGGGTCTGTCACCCTGGTTACCCCCAGGGTCTCACCCTGGTTAGCCCCAGGGTCTGTCACCCTGGTTACCCCCGGGGTCTCACCCTGGTTACCCCCAGGGTCTGTCACCCTGGTTACCCCCAGGGTCTGTCACCCTGGTTACCCCTGGGGTCTGTCACCCTGGTTACCCCCGGGGTCTGTCACCCTGGTTACCCCCGGGGTCTGTCACCCTGGTTACCCCCGGGGTCTGTCACCCTGGTTACCCCCGGGGTCTGTCACCCTGGTTACCCCCGGGGTCTGTCACCCTGGTTACCCCCAGGGTCTGTCACCCTGGTTACCCCCGGGGTCTGTCACCCTGGTTACCCCTGGGTCTGTCACCCTGGTTACCCCCAGGGTCTGTCACCCTGGTTACCCCCAGGGTCTGTCACCCTGGTTACCCCCGGGGTCTGTCACCCTGGTTACCCCTGGGGTCTGTCACCCTGGTTACCCCCAGGGTCTGTCACCCTGGTTACCCCTGGGGTCTGTCACCCTGGTTACCCCCAGGGTCTGTCACCCTGGTTACCCCCAGGGTCTGTCACCCTGGTTACCCCCGGGGTCTGTCACCCTGGTTACCCCCGGGTCGGTCACCCTGGTTACCCCCCGGGGTTTGTCACCCTGGTTACCCCTGGGGTCTGTCACCCTGGTTACCCCCGGGGTCTGTCACCCTGGTTACCCCTGGGGTCTGTCACCCTGGTTACCCCCGGGGTCTGTCACCCTGGTTACCCCCGGGGTCTGTCACCCTGGTTACCCCCGGGGTCTGTCACCCTGGTTACCCCCGGGGTCGGTCACCCTGGTTACCCCCGGGGTCTGTCACCCTGGTTACCCCCAGGGTCTGTCACCCTGGTTACCCCCAGGTCTAATGTTCTCGGGTCTAATGTTCTCGGGTCTAATGTTCTCGGGTCTAATGTTCTCGGGTCTAATGTTCTCGGGTCTAATGTTCTCGGGTCTAATGTTCTCGGGTCTAATGTTCTCGGGTCTAATGTTCTCGGGTCTAATAATGTTTTTTAACTTTTTCAGCTTTTTTTTTAGTTTCTGAATATTTTTAACAATATTTTTAACAATATTTTTAGCGATGATTTTAATATTTTTAACAATGTTTTAATAATGTTTTAATAATGTTTTAATAATGTTTTAATAATGTTTTAATGTTTTAATAATGTTTTAATAATGTTTTAATAATGTTTTTAACAATGTTTTAACAATGTTTAACAATGTTTTAATAATGTTTTAATAATGTTTTAATAATGTTTTAACAATGTTTTAACAATGTTTTAACAATGTTTTAATAATGTTTTAATAATGTTTTAATGTTTTAATAATGTTTTAACAATGTTTTAATAATGTTTTAATAATGTTTTAACAATGTTTTAATAATGTTTTAATAATGTTTTAATAATGTTTTAATAATGTTTTAATAATGTTTTTAACAATGTTTTAATAATGTTTTAATAATGTTTTAATAATGTTTTTAACAATGTTTTAATAATGTTTTAATAATGTTTTAATAATGTTTTAACAATGTTTTAATAATGTTTTAATAATGTTTTAATAATGTTTTAATAATGTTTTAATAATGTTTTAACAATGTTTTTAATAATGTTTTAACAATGTTTTAATAATGTTTTAATAATGTTTTAATAATGTTTTAATAATGTTTTAACAATGTTTTAATAATGTTTTAACAATGTTTTAATAATGTTTTAACAATGTTTTAATAATGTTTTAACAATGTTTTAATAATGTTTTAATAATGTTTTAATAATGTTTTAACAATGTTTTAATAATGTTTTAATAATGTTTTCATAATGTTTTTAAAATGTTTAATAATGTTTTAACAATGTTTTAATAATGTTTTAATAATGTTTTAACAATGTTTTAACAATGTTTTAATAATGTTTTAACAATGTTTTAATAATGTTTTAATAATGTTTTCATAATGTTTTAATAATGTTTTAATAATGTTTTAATAATGTTTTAACAATGTTTTAATAATGTTTTAAACAATGTTTTAAATAATGTTTTAACAATTTTTTTAATAATGTTTTAATAATGTTTTCATAATGTTTTAATAATGTTTTAATAATGTTTTAACAATGTTTTAATAATGTTTTAATAATGTTTTAACAATGTTTTAACAATGTTTTAATAATGTTTTAACAATGTTTTAATAATGTTTTAATAATGTTTTCATAATGTTTTAATAATGTTTTAATAATGTTTTAATAATGTTTTAACAATGTTTTAATAATGTTTTAACAATGTTTTAACAATGTTTTAATAATGTTTTAACAATGTTTTAATAATGTTTTAACAATGTTTTAATAATGTTTTAATAATGTTTTAACAATGTTTTAACAATGTTTTAATAATGTTTTAACAATGTTTTAATAATGTTTTAATAATGTTTTCATAATGTTTTAATAATGTTTTAATGTTTTAATAATGTTTTAACAATGTTTTAATAATGTTTTAACAATGTTTTAATAATGTTTTAACAATGTTTTAATAATGTTTTAACAATGTTTTAATAATGTTTTAATAATGTTTTAACAATGTTTTAATAATGTTTTAACAATGTTTTAATAATGTTTTAATAATGTTTTAACAATGTTTTTAACAATGTTTCCTAACATTAGTTATATAACATCTATTAACATTAGTTATATAACATCTATTAACATTAGTTATATAACATCTATTAACATTAGTTATATAACATCTATTAACATTAGTTATATAACATCTATTAACATTAGTTATATAACATCTATTAACATTAGTTATATAACATCTATTAACATTAGTTATATAACGTCTATTAACATCTGTTATATAACATCTATTAACATTAGTTATATAATGTCTATTAACATTAGTTATATAACATCTATTAACATTAGTTATATAACATCTAGTCTGTTAAACATCTGCCAATCCGTGAAATATTACCGTTGAACCATTAATTGTAATGTTTTTATGTGCGACTTCAAGATTATTCTTGTAAACATTCACCTCGACTACCTCACATTAGTATTAAAACTTAACATTGTAATAAAACTTAAACCACTATTGTCTCGTCTAGATTTAAGTTTAAGTTGTTATTATGTACTAGGATTAGTCTGCCCGAGATGCCCGGGCATGATAGTGACTGTACAAGCTAATACCAAACTTGCTGACGAAAATCACTCCGTATGAAAGTAAAAGACTCTGTAGACGGTGCAACGTTCCCCCAGTGAAGAGCAGGGGCGCCACGAGCACGATAAGATACAACACAGTAAGTGTTGTGGGCCCAAGACTGTTCAACTGCCTCCCAGCATACATAAGGGGGATTACCAACAGACCCCTGGCAGTCTTCAAGCTGGCACTGGACAAGCACCTAAAGTCGGTTCCTGACCAGCCAGGCTGTGGCTTGTACGTTGGTTTGTGTGCAGCCAGCAGTAACAGCCTGGTTGATCAAGCTCTGATCCACCAGGAGGCCTGGTCACAGACCGGGCCCCGGGGGCGTTGACCTCCGGAACTCTCTCCAGGTAAACTCCAGACGGTGCAACGTTCCCCCAATGAAAAGCAGGGATGCCACGAGCACGATAAGATACAACACAGTAAGTGTTGTGGGCCCAAGACTGTTCAACTACCTCCCAACTATCTTCAAGCAGGGGCTGGACAGGCACCTAAAGTCAGTACCTGACCAGCTGGGATGTTCTTACGTTGGGTTGCGTGCGGCCAACAGTAACAGCCTGGTTGATCAGACCCTGATCCACCATGAGGCCTGGTCACAGACCGAGCCGCGGGGGTGTTGACCCCCGGAACCCCCTCCAGGTATACACATTGTAACCGTTACAGAGAAATAAATCTTTATCTAATTAACATCCAGCATGAGTAGTTAACATCCAGTATGAGTAGTTAACATCCAGCATGAGTAGTTAACATCCAGCATGAGTAGTTAACATCCAGCATGAGTAGTTAACATCCAGCATGAGTAGTTAACATCCAGCATGAGTAGTTAACATCCAGCATGAGTAGTTAACATCCAGTATGAGTAGTTAACATCCAGCATGAGTAGTTAACATCCAGCATGACTAATTAATATCATTAAAATAATTTTTAGTTTACAGAAGAGTGAGGAGTGATCCTCAAACAAGTGGGACGAGTGAGGAACGATCCTCAGACAGGTGGGAAAAGTGAGGAACGATCCTCAGACAGGTGGGACGAGTGAGGAACAATCCTCAAACATTTGGGACAAGTGAGGAACTGTCTTCAGTAGGTGGGATGAGTGAGGAACGATCCTCAGGTGGGATGAGTGAGGAATGATCCTCAGGTGTGACGAGTGAGGAACGATCCTCAAACACGGGACGAGTGAGGAACTATCTTCAGTAGGTAAGATGAGTGAGGAACGATCTTCAGTAGGTGGGACAAGTGAGGAACAATCCTCAGGTGGGATGAGGGAGGAATGATTCTCAAACAAGTGACATGAGTGAGGAATGATCCTCGAATAGTTGGGACGAGTGAGGAACGATCCTCAGTATGTGGGATGAGTGAGGAACGATCCTCAAACAATTGGGACAAGTGAGGAGCGATCCTCAAACAGTTTAGACGAGCGAGAAGTGATCCTCAATAGTTGGGACAAGTGAAGAACAATCCTCAAAAAGGTGGGACAAGTGAGGAACAGTAGTCAAACAGTTGGGATGAGTGAGGAGTGATCCTCAAACAGTTGGGACGAGTGAGGAACCATCTTTGGGTGGGATGAGCGAGGAACGATCCTCAGGTGGGATGAGTGAGGAATGATCCTCAGATGTGACGAGTCAGGAATGATCCTCAAACACGGGACGAGCAAGGAACTATCTTCAGTAGGTAAGAAGTGCGGAACAATCCTCAGTAGGTGGGACGAGGGAGGAATGATTCTCAAACAGTTGGGACGAGTGAGGAATGATCCTCAGTAGGTGGGATGAGTGAGGAACAATCCTCAGGTGGGATGAGTGAGGAACGATCCTCAGGTGGAATGATGATCAGGTGTGATGAGGAACGATCCTCAGTAGGTGGGACAAGTGAGGAATGATCCTCAGGTGTGATGAGAGGAATGATCCTCGGTAGGTGGGACGAGTGAGGAACGATCCTCAAACAGTTGGGACAAGTGAGGAGCAATACTCAAACAGCTGGGACAAGTGAGGAGCGATCCTCAAACAGTTGAGACGTGTGAGAAGCGATCCTCAATAGTTGGGATAAGTGAGGAATGATCTTCAGACATGTGGGACGAGTGAGGAACAGTAGTCAAACAGTTGGGACGAGTGAGGAACCATCTTCAGTGGGTGGGATGAGTGAGGAACGATCCTCAGGTGGGATGAGTGTGGAACGATCCTCAGGTGGGACAAGTGAGGAACGATCCTCAGGTGGAATGATGATCAGGTGTGATGAGTGAGGAACGATCCTCAGCAGGTGGGACAAGTGAGGAACGATCCTCAGTAAGTGGGATGAGTGAGGAATGATCCTCAGTACATGGGACGAGTGTGGAACGATCCTCAGGTGTGATGAGTGAGGAACTACCTCAGTAGGTGGGACAAGTGAGGAACGATCTCAAACAGTTGGAATGAGTGAGGAACCCAGTGGGTGGGACGAGTGAGGAACGATCCTCAAATAGTTGGGACAAGTGAGGAACTCAGTAGGTGGGACGAGTAAGGAACTATCTCAGTAGGTGGGACGAGTGAGGAATGATCCTCAGTTGGGACGAGTGAGGAACTATCTCAGTAGGTGGGATGAGTGAGGAATGGTCCTCAAGCAGTTGAGACGAGCGAGGAATGATCCTCAAACAGTTGGGGTGAGTGAGGAATGATCCTCAAACAGTTGGGATGAATGAGGTACGACCTTCAAAGTTGGGATGAGTGAGGAACAATCCTTGATAGGTGGGATGAGTGAGGAACGATCCTTGGGGGATGAGTGAGGAACGATCCTCAGGTGGGACGAGTGAGGAACTATCTTCAGTAGGTTGGACGAGTGAGGAACGATCCTCAGTAGGTGGCACGAGTAACTATCTTCAATAGGTAAGACAAGTGAGGAATGATCCTTAGTATGTGGGACGAGTGAGGAACGATCCTCAGTAAGTGGGATGAGTGAGGAATGATCCTCAGTACATGGGACGAGTGTGGAACGATCCTCAGGTGTGATGAGTGAGGAACTATCTCAGTAGGTGGGACAAGTGAGGAACGATCCTCAAATAGTTGAGACAAGTGAGGAACTTGGTTGGTGGGATGAGTGAGGAACGATCCTCAAATAGTTGGGACAAGTGAGGAACTCAGTATGTGGGACGAGTGAGGAACGATCCTCAAACAGTTGAGACGAGTGAGGAACGATCCTCACAGTTGGGGTGAGTGAGGAACGATCCTCAAACAGTTGGGATGAACGAGGAACAATCCTCAAGGTTGAGACGAGTGAGGAACGATCCTCAGACAGGTGACGTGTGAGGAATGATCCTCAAACGGCTGGGATGAGTGAGGAACCAGCTTCAGTAAGTGGGATGAGAGGAACGATCCTCAAATAGTTGGGACAAGTGAGGAACGATCCTCAGTAGGTGGGATGAGTGAGGAACAATCCTCAGGTGGGATGAGTGAGGAACAATCCTCAGTAGGTGGGATGAGTGAGGAATGATCCTCAGTATGTGGCACAAGTGAGGAACTACTTTCAGTAGGTGGGACGAGTGAGGAATGATCCTCAGTATGTGGCACGAGTTAGGAACTATCTTCAGTAAGTTGGACGAGTAAGGAACGATCCTCAGTAGGTTGGACGAGTAAGGAACGATCCTCAGTAGGTGGCACGAGTAACTACCTTCAATAGGTAGGACGAGTGAGGAAGGATCCTCACTGTGTGGGACGAGTGAGGAACGATCCTCAGGTGGGATGAGTGAGGAACTATCTTCAATAGGTAGGACGAGTGAGGAATGATCCTCGTATGTGGCTCGAGTTAGGAACTATCTTCAATAGGTAGGACGAGTGAGGAATGATCCTCAGTATGTGGGACGAGTGAGGAATGATCCTCAGGTGGGATGAGTGAGGAATGATCCTCAGGTGGGATGAGTGAGGAACGATCCTCAGGTGGGATGAGTGAGGAATGATCCTCAGGTGGGATGAGTGAGGAACGATCCTCAGGTGGGATGAGTGAGGAACGATCCTCTGGTGGGACGAGTGAGAAACTATCTTCAGTAGGTGGGACAAGTGAGGAACTAGCTTCAATAATTTTGACGAGTGAGGAACAATCCTCAGGTGGGACGAGGGAGGAATGATCCTCAGGTGGGATGAGTGAGAAATGATCCTCAGGTGGGATGAGTAAGGAACGATCCTCATGTGGGACGAGTGAGGAACGATCTTCAGTAGATGGGACGAGTGAGGAATGATCCTCAGTAGGTGGGACGAGTGAAAAATGATCCTCAGTACGTGGGACGAGTGATCCTCAGTAGGTAGAACGAGTGATTCAGTAGGTAGGTGATCCTCAGTACGTGGGACAAGTGAGGAGTGATCCTCAGTAGGTGGGATGAGTGATCCTCAGTAAGTGGAATGAGTGATCCTCAGTAGGTGGGACAAGGAGTGATCCTCAGTAAGTGGGATGAGTGATCCTCAGTAGGTGGGACAAGGAGTGATCCTCAGTAGGTGGGACGAGTGATCCTCAGGTGGGACGAGGAGTGATCCTCAGTAGGTGGGACGAGTGAAGAGTGATCCTCAGGTGGGACGAGTGAGTGATCCTCTAGGTGGGACGAGGAGTGATCCTCAGTAGGTGTGAGGAGTGATCCTCAGGTGGGACGAGTGGTCCTCAGGTGGGATGAGGAGTGATCCTCAGTAGGTGGGACGAGTGATCCTTAGTAGGTGGGACGAGTGAGGAGTGGTCCTCAGTAGGTGTGAGGAGTGATCCTCAGGTGGGACGAGTGAGTGATCCTCAGGAGGGACGAGGAGTGATCCTCAGTAGGTGTGAGGAGTGATCCTCAGTAGGTGCGACGAGTGAGGAGTGATCCTCAGGTGGGACGAGGAGTGATCCTCAGTAGGGGTGAGGAGTGATCCTCAGGTGGGATGAGTGGGGAGTGATCCTCAGCAGGTGGGATGAGTGAGTGATCCTCAATAGGTGGGATGAGTGAGGAGTGATCCTCAGTAGGTGGGACAAAGAGTGATCCTCAGGGGGGACAAGGAGTGATCCTCAGGTGGGACGAGGAGTGATCCCTCAGCAGGACGAGGAGTGACCTCAGAGGGGATGAGGAAGTTTCTGGGGGGACGACGAGGACGATCCTCGTGGGGGGATGAGGGGCCCTCGAATGGATGAGTGACCTCAGTAGGTGGACGAGGGGATGATCCTCTTGGATAGGAGTGATCCTCAGGTGGGATGGGGTGACCTCGGGTGGGATGGGGGATTGATCCTCAGTAGGTTGAGGACCCTCAGGGGGACGGTGATTCTCAGGTGGGACGAGAATGATCCATGTGAGGGTGTCCCGGGGGACGATGATCCTAGTTGGGCGAGTGAGGAGTGATCTTCAGTAGGTGGGAGAGGGGAGTGATCCTCAAAGGTGGGCGAGTGAGGAGTGACCCCCGTAGGGGAAAAGGGGTGACCCTCAGGGGCAGGAGTGATCTCATCGGGGGACAAGGGTGATCTTAGTGGGGGAAAGGGAGTGCCCCAGGGGGAAAAAAAAAGGAGTGATCCTCAGGGGGGACAGGAGTGATCCTCAGTAGGGGGGTGAAAATGTTTTTCCCAGGGGGACAAAGGGGGAATGATCCTCAGTAGTGGGACAAGTGAGGAGTGCTGCAGTAGGGGACGAGGAGGAGTGATCCTCATAGGGGGACAGCGAGGATGACCCTCAGTGGGTGGGAAAAAGTGGGGTGTCCTAGTGGGTGGGACAGTGGGGAATGATCCTCAGTAGGTGGGACAGTGAGGAGTGAGATACTCATAGGTGGGCCCAGTGAAAGTGATCCAAGTAGGTGGGACGAGTGGGGAAAGTGTTTCTCAGTAGGTGGACAGTGAGGAGTGATCCTCAGTGGTTGATGATGACAAATGAGTCAAATTTAGACAGTGAAGAATGAAACTCAAACAGGAGGCGAACGAGGAACTCTTAATGAAGAGCTAGATGGTCCTGGAAGATTTAGGTACGGGGAAGGAATGTTTTTTGGGAATGAGGATGATTATTACAAAATTAACTTGAGAATTGATACTTGAACAACATGAGAACTGAGGAATGATCCTCAAAAAAGGGGAAGGGTGATCCTCGTTCTAAAAATTAGGTCAATAGGGAATGACCTCGACAACATGTATGATAGGGTGTAAAATTGTGGGTTGGCTCTAGAATTGTTGCATTGGGTTTAGTTGTTTGAATTTTCCAGCATGCACTGTGCACATAACATTACAACAATGTTGTGTAACATGATGTTGGTGTACCAATAAGTGTTGGAGAGTGTTGTTGAGTGTAAGTATGTATGGTGTTTGATGGGGTTCCTCACTTTTTCTTACACCTTTTCGTACGTCGCCTGTGGGCCGGCCGGCAGTCAATCGCCGGTGACTGAGCTGGGTCGGGCGAGCGATTCCTCGGGGAGCGGCTATTGGTTCAAACCGAAGTAACCCTTGGTGCGTGGTTGGGGATCCACGTAACAAAGGTCCTGAGGACCTTTGGACGAGTCACCCCGGCCAAGCCCCAGGTCGCAGACCTCACCGTGTGGTGGGCTGTGATAACTTGAAAATTTCATCTATTATAGCAGCATTGTAGTTTTGCAATTTTATTCAGGAAATACAATCTAAGATCATTCAATACATCTTGTCTGTTGCAAATTAGTCACAGTTGAAAAAAGGATGGTAAATAAGTAACTGGATTTACTTATATATATATATATATATATATATATATATATATATATATATATATATATATATATATATATATATATATATATATATATATTATATATATATTATACTTACTTACTTACTTTTTATTTACTTATTTTTATATAGCGGACTTGAGTCCTAGAAATGGGAAGTACAATGCCTGCACTTTAAAGGATTATTATAATCAACGGGGAAGCGCTAAACCCAGAGGATTATACAGCAACACTTTAAAGGAGGGGTTCGGGATATTAGCAGTTTGGAGGGATATGTTGTGTATCTTTGTACGTATATGCTTCTAACTGCTGTATTCTGAGCACCTCTGCAAAAACAGTGATAATGTGCGAGTGTGGTGAAAGTGTTGAATGATGATGAAAGTATTTTCTTTTTGGGGATTTTTTTTTTCTTTTTGGGTCACCCTGCCTTGGTGGGAGACGGTTGACTTGTTCAAAAAAAAAATGCGGCCTCTCCTCACTTTACGACGGAGTTCCGTTCCTGAGACCACGTCGGTAAATGAATTCGTGGCTAAGTGAGGATCATACTATAATGGTAGTGGGTTTGTGTCGACCATCTTTGATATTGTTATAATGTCACCTTTGTACCATTTATAACACTGTACGTATATTGTAATAAACAGAATAGAGGAAATCTGCTGTAATATACATTATTTAGGTAAGCATACTGGTCAGAGTCCGTTGTAAGTCCGAGTCGTCGGTAAATGAGTACGTCACTGAGTGAGGAGATGCTGTGTGTATATAAAGCAATTGAATGATAAACTTTATATCCATCCAGCTTAAGGGAGGAGGGGTGGTAATTAATGCTAGTAAGGCTCTTGATCCAAGGAATTGAACACATCCTCCCTTGGATCAAACCTGATTGCTTCCTATTCCCCAGTATTGTATCACCCCTGTGGGTTTAAAACTGCACTAAATACCCCAGGTTTTGTATAACCTCCCAGGTGTATGATCCAGGTGTTGTATGACCCCCAGGTGTTGTATGACCCCCCAGGTGTTGTATGACCCCCCAGTGTGTGTATGACCCCCCGAGTGTTGTTATACCTTCCCAGGTGTATGATCCAGGTGTTGTATGACCCCCAGGTGTTGTATGACCCCCCAGGTGTTGTATGACCCCCCAGGTGTTGTATGACCCCCCAGGTGTTGTATGACCCCCCAGGTGTTGTATGACCTTCCCAGGTGTATGATCCAGGTGTTGTATGACCCCCAGGTGTTGTAAGACCCCCCCAGGTGTTGATGACCTTCCCAGTGTTGTAATGGCCCCCAGGTGTTGTATGACCCCCCAGGTGTTGTATGACCCCCCAGGTGTTGTATGACCCCCCAGGTGTTGTATGACCTTCCCAGGTGTATGATCCAGGTGTTGTATGACCAACAGGTGTTGTAAGACCCCCCAGGTGTTGTATGACCTTCCCAGGTGTTGTATGGCCCCCCAGGTGTTGTATGACCTTCCCAGGTGTATGATCCAGGTGTTGTATGACCAACAGGTGTTGTATGACCCCCAGGTTTGTATGACCCCCCAGGTGTTGTATGACCTTCCCAGGTGTTGTATGGCCCCCCAGGTGTTGTATGACCTCCCAGGTGTTGTATGACCCCCCAAGTGTTGTATTACCTCTCAGGTGTTGTATGACCCCCAGGTGTTGTATGACCCCCAGGTATTGTATGACTCCCCTAGGTATTGTATGATTCCCCCCAGGTATTGTGATGGTGGTGGAGTGAAGGTCCTCCAAAATTCAGAGGATTGTCCTTCAACAGTAAGATCAGATTCTGTTGGAATTCTTAACCCTGGTGGGTTAGCCAGCCAGGATAACCCAGGGTAGGGAGTGTTAGCCAGACAGGATAACCCAGGGTAGGGAGTGTTAGCCGGCCAGGGTAACCTAGGGTATTGCGTGTTAGTCAGCCAGGATAACCCAGGGTAGGGAGTGTTAACCAGCCAGGATAACCCAGGGTAGGGAGTGTTAACCAGCCGGGATAACCCAGGGTAGGGAGTGTTAACCAGCCGGGATAACCCAGGGTAAGGAGTGTTAACCAGCCAGGTTAACCCAGGGTAGGGAGTGTTAACCAGCTGGGATAACCCAGGGTAGGGAGTGTTAACCAGCCAGGATAACCCAGGGTAGGGAGTGTTAACCAGCCAGGATAACCCAGGGTAGGGAGTGTTAGCCAGCCAGGATAACCCAGGGTAGGGAGTGTTAGCCAGCCAGGATAACCCAGGGCAGGGAGTGTTAGCCAGCCAGGATAACCCAGGGTAGGGAGTGTTAGCCAGCCAGGATAACCCAGGGTAGGGAGTGTTAGTCAGCCAGGATAACCCAGGGTAGGAGTGTTAGTCAGCCAGGATAACCCAGGGTAGGGAGTGTTAGTCAGCCAGGATAACCCAGGGTAGGGAGTGTTAGTCAGCCAGGATAACCCAGGTTAGGGAGTGTTAGCCAGCCAGGATAACCCAGGGTAGGGAGTGTTAGCCAGCCAGGATAACCCATGGTAGGGAGTGTTAGCCAGCCAGGATAACCCAGGGTAGGGAGTGTTAGCCAGCCAGGATAACCCAGGGTAGGGAGTGTTAGCCAGCCAGGATAACCCAGGTAGGGAGTGTTAGCCAGCCAGGATAACCCAGGGTAGGGAGTGTTAGCCAGCCAGGATAACCCAGGGTAGGGAGTGTTAGCCAGCCAGGATAACCCAGGGTAGGGAGTGTTAGCCAAGCCAGGATAACCCATGTAGGGGAGTGTTAACCAGCCAGGATAACCCAGGGTAGGGAGTGTTAGCCAGCCAGGATAACCCAGCGTAGGGAGTGTTAACCAGCCAGGATAACCCAGGGTAGGGAGTGTTAGCCAGCCAGGATAACCCAGGGTAGGGAGTGTTAGCCAGCCAGGAAACCCAGGTAGGAGTGTTAGCCAGCCAGGATAACCCAGCGTAGGGAGTGTTAACCAGCCAGGATAACCCAGGGTAGGGAGTGTTAGCCAGCCAGGATAACCCAGGGTAGGGAGTGTTAACCAGCCAGGATAACCCAAGAAAGTCAGTGGGTCATCCAGGATTGTGGTCCTTCAGTTGTATTCCCCCAGGATGCCACCCACACCAGTCACCTAACACCCAGGTACCTACTTATTCCTAGGTAAACGGGGTTAGCAGGTGTAAGTTGACTAACACCCAGTGTTTTCACTCTTTCCAGGGATCGAACCCAGACACTCAGTGTGTGACGCCAGAGTTTTGCCTACCAGGACACTCCAACAACAGTATAGATGTAGAGCTTCTCCAACAGGTAGTTCTTACACTCCAACAATACAGAGCTTCTCCAACAGGGAGTACTTATACTCCAACAACAGTACGGAGCTTCAACAGTGAGCTGTGATCAGCGCCCTTGTGGGTTTATCGCCGAGTTTTGCTGGTTAAAACAAGTCAGCCCTTACACCCAACACTACAACTTCTCCAACAGTGTCAGCCCTTACACCCAACACTACAGCTCCAACAGTGTCAGCCCTTACACCCAACACTACAGCTCGAACAGTGGCAGCCCTCCAACACTACAGCTCCAACAGTGGCAGCCCTCCAACACTACAGCTCCAACAGTGTCAGCTCTTACCCTCCAACAACACTGCTCCTCCAACAGTCAGCTCGAACAATGTCAAGAGTGTCAGCACTGGTCATCTCCAACACTCGCACCTTCTCCACCACAAGTCTCCAACATGGCAAGAGAAACTTTCGTAAATTCTTGATGTACGGCAAGAGAGGAACTAAACAACTGAAGAAGGAGATGATGACCAAGCCAGACCCAGAGTTAGCACAGGTGTTTGGTGAGTTATTATAGGTGTTTGATGAGTTATTATAGGTGTTTGGTGAGTTATTATAGGTGTTTGGTGAGTTAGCACAGGTGTTTGGTGAGTTAGCACAGGTGTTTGATGAGTTAGCACAGGTGTTTGATGAGTTATTATAGGTGTTTGGTGAGTTAACACAGGTGTTTGGTGAGTTAGCACAGGTGTTTGGTGAGTTAGCACAGGTGTTTGGTGAGTTATTATAGGTGTTTGGTGAGTTAACACAGGTGTTTGGTGAGTTAGCACAGGTGTTTGGTGAGTTATTATAGGTGTTTGATGTTAGCGTAGGTGTTTGGTGAGTTAGCACAGGTGTTTGGTGAGTTAGCACAGGTGTTTGGTGAGTTAGCACAAGTGTTTGGTGAGTTAGCGTAGGTGTTTGGTGAGTTAGCACAGGCGTTTGGTGAGTTAACACAGGTGTTTGGTGAGTTAACACAGGTGTTTGGTGAGTTAGCACAGGTGTTTGATGAGTTATTATAGGTGTTTGGTGAGTTAACACAGGTGTTTGGTGAGTTAGCACAGGTGTTTGGTGAGTTAACACAGGTGTTTGGTGAGTTAGCACAGGTGTTTGGTGAGTTAACACAGGTGTTTGGTGAGTTAACACAGGTGTTTGGTGAGTTAGCACAGGTGTTTGGTGAGTTATTATAGGTGTTTGATGTTAGCGTAGGTGTTTGGTGAGTTAGCACAGGTGTTTGGTGAGTTAGCACAGGTGTTTGGTGAGTTAGCACAAGTGTTTGGTGAGTTAGCGTAGGTGTTTGGTGAGTTAGCACAGGCGTTTGGTGAGTTATTATAGGTGTTTGGTGAGTTAGCACAGGTGTTTGATGTTAGCGTAGGTGTTTGGTGAGTTAGCACAGGTGTTTGGTGAGTTAGCACAGGTGTTTGGTGAGTTAGCACAGGTGTTTGGTGAGTTAGCACAGGTGTTTGATGTTAGCGTAGGTGTTTGGTGAGTTAGCACAGGTGTTTGGTGAGTTAGCACAGGTGTTTGGTGAGTTATTATAGGTGTTTGGTGAGTTAGCACAGGTGTTTGGTGAGTTAGCACAGTGTTTGGTGAGTTAGCACAGGTGTTTGATGAGTTAGCACAGGGTTTGATGTTAGCGAGGTGTTTGGTGAGTTAGCACAGGTTTTGGTGAGTTAGCACAGGTGTTTGGTGAGTTAGCACAGTGTTTTGGTGAGTTAGCACAGTGTGTTTGATTGTAGCGTAGGTGTTTGGTGGTTAGCACAGGTGTTTGGTGAGTTAGCACAGGTGTTTGGTGAGTTAGCACAGGTGTTTGGTGAGTTAGCACAGGTGTTTGGTGAGTTAGCACAGGTGTTTGATGAGTTAGCACAGTGTTTGGTGATTAGCACAGGTGTTTTGGTGATTAGCACAGGTGTTTGATGAGTTAGCACAGGTGTTTGGTGATTTAGCACAGGTGTTTGGTGAGTTTATTCACAGGTGTTTTTGATGAGTTAGCACAGTGTTTGGTGAGTTAGCACAGTGTTTTGTGTGAGTTAGCACAGTGTTTTGATGAGTTAGCACAGGTGTTTGATGTTAGCGTAGGTGTTTGGTGAGTTAGCACAGGCGTTTGGTGAGTTAGCACAGGTGTTTGGTGAGTTACCACAGGTGTTTGATGAGTTAGCACAGGTGTTTGGTGAGTTAGCACAGGTGTTTGGTGAGTTAGCACAGGTGTTTGGTGAGTTAGCACAGGTTTGGTGTTAGCACAGGTGTTTGGTGAGTTAGCACAGGTGTTTGATGAGTTAGCACAGGTGTTTGGTGAGTTAGCACAGGTGTTTGGTGAGTTAGCACAGGTGTTTGATGAGTTAGCACAGGTGTTTGGTGAGTTAGCACAGGTGTTTGATGAGTTATTACAGGTGTTTGGTGAGTTAACACAGGTGTTTGGTGAGTTATTACAGGTGTTTGGTGAGTTATTTCAGGTGTTTGGTGAGTTATTACAGGTGTTTGGTGAGTTGGCACAGGTGTTTGATGAGCTATTATAGGTGTTTGGTGAGTTAACACAGGTGTTTGGTGAGTTATTACAGGTGTTTGGTGAGTTGTTACAGGTGTTTGGTGAGTTAACACTGGTGTTTGGTGAGTTGTTACAGGTGTTTGGTAAGTTACAGTTGTTTGGTGAGTTACAGGTGTTTGATGAGTTATTACAGGTGTTTGGTGAGTTATTATAGGTGTTTGGTGAGTTGTTACAGGTGTTTGATGAGTTGTTGCAGGTGTTTGATGAGTTGCTACAGGTGTTTGGTGAGCTGTTACAGGAGTTTGATGAGTTGTTACAGGTGTTTGATGAGTTACAGGTGTTTGGTGAGTTAACACAGGTGTTTGGTGAGTTATTACAGGAGTTTGATGAGTTGTTACAGGTGTTTGATGAGTTACAGGTGTTTGGTGAGTTAGCACAGGTATTTGGTGAGTTAGCACAGGTGTTTTGTGAATTACAGGTGTTTGGTGAGTTATCTAGGATGTATGGCAAGTTATCACAGGTGTTTGGTGAGTTATCTAGGGTGTATGGTGAGTTATCACAGGTGTTTGGTGAGTTATCTAGGGTGTATGGTGAGTTATCACAGGTGTTTGGTGAGTTATCTAGGGTGTATGGTGAGTTATCACAGGTGTTTGGTGAGTTCAGACCCAGAGTTATTCTAATGTATTTATTTTTTCAGACTGAGGGGCACAACTGGTCAGTGTATTCTTTGTAAAAAAAATTTCAGATACTTTTGGTCGATTTATTCTATTTTTATATTTTTGTTTCAGACCGAGGGGTGCGACCAATCGGTGAATTCGCCGGGAAAAAATTTCAAATAATCCCAGAGATGATTCCTGAAATTATTGTTCCAAATCTGGAGGGTTTTCAGGTGGGTCTTAATGTTGATAGTCGTCTCCCGTCAAGCTTCCCCGCGTGACACAGTGTTCCGTGCTTTGAAAAATTGAATAATATTTAATATGACGGGGATACAGTGTAATACAAGAAGTCTTCAACTTACAAATACATTGGGAACCTGTATTGTGTATGTAATATTAATAATACAATAAGTATTACTAATACAACCTCTCCTCACTTAACGACGGAGTTACGTTCCTAAGACCGCGTTGGTAAACAAATTCGTGGCTAAGTGAGGATCATACTATAATGGTAGTGGGTTTGTGTCAACCATCTTTGATATTGTTATAATGTCGCCTTTGTACTATTTATAACAATCTGGTATATTTTTAAATGTTTATACAGTAGTGTACAGTGGACCCCCGCATACCGATTTTAATCCGTGCAAGAGGGGTCATTGTTATGCGAAATAATCGGTATGCGAATGAATTTTCCCCATAAGAAATAATGGAAATCAAATTAATCCGTGCAAGACACCCAAAAGTATGAAAAAAAAAAAATTTTACCACATGAAATGTTAATTTTAATACACACAAACTGAAAAAGACATGCACAGTTACATGACACTTACTTTTATTGAAGATCTGGTGATGATTGATGGGATGGGAGGAGGGGAGAGAGAGTGTTAGTGTTTAGAAGGGGAATCCCCTTCCATTAAGACTTGAGGTGTCGAGTCCTTTTCTGGGGTTACTTCCCTTCTTCTTTTAATGCCACTAGGACCAGCTTCAGAGTCACTGGACTTCTTTCGCACAACATATCTGTCCATAGTGGCCTGTACCTCTCGTTCCTTTATGACTTCCCTAAAGTGTTTCACAACATTGTCAGTGTACAGGTTGCCAACACGGCTTGCAATAGCTGTGTGAGGGTGATTTTCATCAAAAAAGGTTTGCACTTCAAGCCACTTTGCACACATTTCCTTAATCTTTGTAGTAGGCAACTTCTTCAATTTCTCTCTCCCCTCCTCTGAACCAGTTTCCTCAGGTCTGGCCTCTTGCTCTTGAAGTTGATCTATCAGCTCATCAGTGGTTAGTTCTTCATTGTCCTCCTCCACCAACTCTTCCACATCCTCCCCACTAACCTCCAACCCCAAGGACTTTCCCAATGCCACAATGGATTCCTCAACTGGCATAATCCTCTCAGGGTTAGCCTCAAACCCTTCAAAATCCCTTTTGTCTACACATTCTGGTCACAGTTTCTTCCAAGCAGAGTTCAAGGTCTTCTTAGTCACTCCCTCCCAAGCCTTACCTATAAGGTTTACACAATTGAGGATATTAAAGTGCTCTCTCCAAAACTCTCTTAGAGTCAGTTGAGTTTCTGAGGTCACTACAAAGCACCTTTCAAACAGAGCTTTTGTGTACAGTTTTTTGAAGTTTGCAATAACCTGCTGGTCCATGGGCTGCAGGAGAGGAGTGGTATTAGGAGGCAAAAACTTGATGTTAATGAATTTCATGTCCCCATAAAGTCGCTCTGCCACGTCTGTAGGATGACCAGGGGCATTGTCTAACACCAGGAGGCACTTAAGTTCTAATTTCTTTTCAGTTAGGTAATCTTTCACATTGGGGGAAAATGCATGGTGTAAACCAGTCATAGAAAAAGTCCCTAGTGACCCATGCCTTACTGTTTGCCCTCCACAGCACACACAAATATTCTCCTTGAGGACATTCTTTTGCCTGAACGCTCTGGAGTTTCAGAGTGATACACTAATAAAGGCTTAACTTTGCAATCACCAGTAGCATTGGAACAAATCAAAAAGTAAGCCTGTCTTTCATAGGCTTATGTCCTGGGAGTGCCTTTTCCTCCTCAGTAATGTAGTCCTGCTTGGCATTTTCTTCCAAAACAGGCCTGTTTCATCACAAACACTTGTTCAGGTTTCAGTCCTTCAGTCTCTATGTACTCCTTGAATTCATGCACTATTTTTCAGCCGCTTTGTGGTCCGAACTGGCAGCCTCACCATGCCTTATCACACTATGTATGCCACTACGCTTCTTAAATCTCTCAAACCAACCTTTGCTGGCCTTAAATTCACTCACATCAGCACTAGTTGCAGGCATTTTTTTAATTAAATCCTCGTGCAACTTCCTAGCCTTTTCGCTTATGATCGCTTGAGAGACGCTATCTCCTGCTAGCTGTTTTTCATTTATCCACACCAATAAGAGTCTCTCAACATCTTCCATCACTTGCGATCTTTGTTTCGAAAATACAGTTAAACCTTTGGCAAGAACAGCTTCCTTGATTGCCTTCCTGGTGCCCACAATAGTAGCGATGGTTGATTGGTGTTTCTTGTACAACCTGACCAGGTCGGCGATACGCACTCCACTTTCATACTTATCAATGATCTTTCTTCATCTCTATTGGAATTCTCACCCTTATTGCTGTAGGGTTGGCACTAGAAGCTTTCTTGGGGCCCATGGTCACTTATTTTCCAGAAAAAGCACCGAAAACACAGTAATAATACGAAATATTCCGATTGTATGCTTGGATGTTACCGCGGAGGCTGGCTGGTAAACAATGCCACCGGCGGCACATGTGAGGCTGGCTGAGGGCGCACATTGGACGCATCTCGGACGAAAATCGGTGAGTGGGTTTTTAAGCGGTATGCGAGGCAAAATTTTTGCGATTAAAGCAAGCGGTATGCAGATTAATCGTTATGTGATGCCATCGGTATGCGGGGGTCCACTGTACTGTATATTGTAATAAACAGAATCAGGGAAATCTGCTCTAATATACATTATTTAAGTATGAATATTGGTCAGAGAGCCCGTCGTAAGTCCGAGGCGCCGGTAAATGAGTACGTACGTCGCTAGTGAAGAGGGCTGTATTGTACATATTTATTATAAAGTTTAATTGATAAATTACACATGTGGAGAATTATCACTTTTTCACTGATGGGAAGCACTTCACAGCCTCTCCTTAGACTTTGAACAACTGTCATCATCACTTCTTTTGTACTTCGTGGTCATTATTATGCTAAATTAAGATATATTTTTGGGCCACAGTAAACCATGGGTAACTGAAACTGCAGATATCAAATCGGTAGATATGGGGGGGTCCTACTGTATTTAAAACATTGATTTAAAAGTTGAACAGACCCACGTAAATTATAACCCAGCACAGTAACTACAGAGACGAAAGCTAATTTCATTTTATGTATTTCAGCTGAAGCCGTATGTGTCATACAACGTGCCGGATGTAATACAAGGTGAATTTGGGCCTCAAGATCTATTCTACGCAGTGTATAGTGAGAAGATCGCTGAAGACTTCAAGAATAACAAGCTCAACGAAGACGGCAGCCCAGTCGAACCCTCCAAGGAGGAATTATTAACATCAGAGGAGGCTAAGAACCGTGCACTCTCCATGTGTTCAGATATATTATAAACATTCATATGTATATTTCCATACAGTATACAGGTGACAAAAACTTAAACATCATGTCTGACAGTCTTAAATATATAATGTACATGTATGTATATTGTATCTCGTACATTGTTCTATATACAGTACAACACAACATATAATGTATCTTATACATAGTATATAGAGTACAGCACTATATAATTTATTTTATACATTGTATATACAGTACAGTATGCAATATATTATATACATTTTAGGCCTATGGTTATACTTATCAGGCAAATTTAAACCGGGACAAATTTGACTTGTGTCTAGACTACAGCAAGCTGCCCCCACACTCAAAATTACAAAATACATGCAAGACATAATGAAAGACATTTAGAAGTGTACAAAATGTCGGAGTTATGGATACAGTGTAGCTTATGATAATAAAAGGTAAATTTTCTCTATAATTTGCATATTTTATTCACCTCTCGTGTTGATCCCTCAAGCTGGTCGATGGTGAATGGCTCATGGTCCAAGGATATGGAGCTGTTTTTCCCTGGATTCAACCTGATTGACATTACTAAAGTGGTTAATGACCCTACTGGGTTTAGCACTCCAGGACTATAATGTGATGCACTAATATCAATGTTGTCGTTGCTCGCTCCCTTGACCACATGACTGGCTAATTCTAACGTACGGGTTTAGTGCTTAAATTTATTATTGTTACTGACTTATTTGCATATAGATTAATTTATTTTTATTACGCACCCCCATACCCGTCTTCCATATATATTCTTCCATTTTTGGAAAATTATTTTTGTGAACATAATTTAGCCATATATAATTGCCATACCTGTATTTGTGGCTACTAAAATAGATATATAGTAAGTCCTTTGACCACCTTCCCGTTGCCTTGGCACGTGCCCCCTATAGGTTTAGGGGACATCTCCCATCAAAAGAAGGAAGAACATTGACCATCTTTCATTCAATGGATTGTCTTGCCAGAAGTTCGGATAAATAATTCAGTTAACCCATAATATCCTCACCCGTCCTTCAGACCTGTTACATGTACAGCGTCTCCTCAGCGATGTACCTGTTTACCAATGATTCGGACTAACGACCAGCTCTGACCAGTATATCCCCTCAAGGAGGGGATATACTGGTCAGGGACTCTTTATCTAGGAAATTATATCTGTGCTCCCCTCAAGGAAGGTTCCTTGATGTTGGCGAGGGGCTCTTGATTTAGGGAATTGGATCTGTGCTCCAGTTCTCCAAATTAAGCCTGAATGCCTTCCACATCTCCCCCCCCCCCAGGTGCTGTATAATCCTCTGGGTTTAGCGCTTCCCCCTTGATTATCATAATATATCTGTGCTCCAGTTCCCTAAATTAAGCCTGAATAATTCCATCCCCCCCACCCACAGGTGCTGTATAATCCTACGGGTTTAGCGTTCCCCCATGATTATAATCTGACCAGTATGCAAATTTAAATAATATATATTAGAGGTGATTTCCTCTTATTCTGTTTATTACAATATACAGTACACTACTGTATAAACATTTAAAAATATACCAGAAATGTTATAAATGTTGTAAATGTGACAATATCAAAAATGGTTGACACAAACTCGCGACCATTATAGTACGATCCTCACTTAGCCACAAATATGTTTACCAATGTTGTCTTGAGAACGCAACTCTGTCATTGAGGAGAGGCTGTATGACCTTAATTTTTAAAGGGGTGGAGGTGTAAGCCGTGGAAGGCCTCGGTCAGACAACCAAAAGCTCCAGCTGTAGGTCATCATATGAGTAAGACCAGCGTCAGGAAACACTTGTCCTGTGTCCTAACAAACCTTACCTAACCTAACCATCCATCTGGGTACTGACATTATACTTTCCACTATCAACACTAAAGTTCAGCTAACTAGATCTTGAATCCCTTCATAAATGTTACCTTGATCACTCCAACAGCACGCTAAATCTCCCTGAATCCCTTCATAAATGTTACCTTGATCACTCCAACAGCACGCTAAATCTCCCTGAATCCCTTCATAAATGTTACCTTGATCACTCCAACAGCCCCGCTAAATCTCCCTAAAATCCCTTCATAAATGTTACCTTGATCACTCCAACAGCACGCTAAATCTCCCTGAATCCCATCATAAATGTTACCTTGATCACTCCAACAGCACGCTAAATCTCCCTGAATCCCTTCATAAATGTTACCTTGATCACTCCAACAGCACGCTAAATCTCCCTGAATCCCTTCATAAATGTTCCCGTGATCACTCCAACAACACATTAAAGCCATTAAACCACAAGTTAACACTAACCAAGCATATAACACCTTTAGCACTGCAGTGCTATAAGTATATTTACATACAGGTGCACATAACTACAATTATCATACAAATTGTCCTGTGGCTGGGTTGGTGACGCACTCAACTCACACACTAAGGTCCATGGTTCGATCCCTGGTATGGGTGGAAAAAACTAGGACATGTTTCCTTAAGACACCTGCTGTCCATGTTCACCTAGCAGTAAGTAGGTACCTGGGTGTTAGGTGACTGGTGTGGGTAGCATCCTGGGGACAAAATTAACCTAAGTTGTGGGAAATGCTCTACATAACCAGGAACTTTATATATAGTATGTCCTATTATTATTATTATTATTATTATTATTATTATTATTATTATTATTATATAGTATGTCAATAGTAATAATATAAAAATTAGATTTATTTCAACAAGTACATGTACAAGGTATACAAGTACATGTACAAGGTATACAAGTACATTACAAGTTATACCCGTACATGTACAAGGTATCCAAATACATGTACAAGGTATACAGTACATGTACAAGGAAAAACCCGTACATGTACAAGGTATACCAGTACATGTACAAGTTTTACAAGTACAATGAAAAAGGTATCCATACATGTCAAGGTATACCCTACATGTACAAGGTATACCTACATGTACAAGTATACAGTACATGTACAAGGTATACATACATTACAGGTATACAAGTACATGTACAAGGTATACCAAATACATGTACAAGGTATACAAATACATGTACAAGGGATACAAGTACATGTCAATGATACAATAATTTCAAGGGATACCAAATACATGTACAAGGTTACCCCGTACATGTACAAGGTATACAAGTACATGTACAAGGTATACCAGTACATGTACAAGGTATACCAGTACATGTACAAGGTATACCAGTACATTACAAGGTATACAAGTACATGTACAAGGTATACAAGTACATGTACAAGGTATACAAGTACATGTACAAGGTATACAAGTACATGTACAAGTTAACAGTACATGTACAAGGTAACAAGTACATGTACAAGGTATACAAGTACATGTACAAGGTATACAAGTACATGTACAAGGTATACAAGTACATGTACAAGGTATACCAGTACATTACAAGGTATACAAGTACATGTACAAGGTATACAAGTACATGTACAAGGTAAACCAGTACATGTACAAGTTACAATACATGTACAGGTATACAAGTACATTACAAGGTAAAACAATACATGTACAAGATATACAAGTACATGTACAGGTATACAAGTACATGTACAAGGTATAACCAGTACATGTACAAGGTATACAAGTACATGCACAAGGTATACCAAATACATGTAAAAAGGGAAACAGTACATGTACAAGGTATACAAGTACATGTACAAGGTAAAATATATGACAAGGTATACCATACATGTACAAGGTATACCAGTACATGTAACAAGGTATACCAGTACATGTACAAGGTACACAATTACTGTACAAGGTACACAAGTACATGTACAAGTATACAAGTACATGTAAAAAGGTACACAAGACATGTACAAGGTATACCATACATGTACAGGTATACCAGTAACATGTACAAGGGTAGCATGTACAAGGTATACAAGTACATGTACAAGGTATACAAGCACATGTACAAGGTATACAAGTACATGTACAAGGTATACAGTACATGTACAAGGTATACCAAAATTACAAAATACAAGTATACAAGTACATGTACAAGGTATACAAGTACATGTACAAGGTATACAAGTACATGTACAAGGTATAAAGTACATGTACAGGTATACCAGTACATGTACAAGGTTATACAATACATGTACAAGTATACCAGTACATGTACAAGGTAAAACCAAAACATTTACAAGGTATACAAGTACAGTACAAGGTATACAAGTACAGTACAAGGTGGAAAACCCTGGTAATAAATACCGACAAGTTGGTTAGAAAGACACGTAAGCAAACACTATAACAAAATTTATTAAAAACGTTTCGGGTCCTGGACCTTTTATCACTTCTAACTACAAGTAAAAACAATTTTATATAAAGGCGGGGAGTGAGTTGAACTATGGGAATGTGAAGAACTAAGAATGGAGGAACACTGTAAAGGCCACTGGTCATGCGAGGCATTCCTTATCAAACAACTTCTGCCTAGAATAAGGACGGGTTAGCCGATGAAATCATGTGACTCCTGTGACCAGCCTAACCTGGAGCTCATTAAAACCTTTTGAACTTGGTCATGATTATGACCAGATGTAGTTCATTACCTTTGTAACTTGATCAGCTATCAAAACTTTGGAGCCATCCCGGGCCAATTATGTACCTCTGAAAAAATTTTTACTACCCCCACAGATGGGAGGGGGCAAAATAAACATATAAACTGAAAATGTGTTGTTGGGTTGGTGCTGCTTTAAAATCAATGCCAATGTTTTTTTAAATTTTGTATTTCCAGTGTTGTTTTCATAGTGTCGGGGACGGCGTTTATGAGGCTTCTAGCACCGCGGCCTGAGTCTGGGTTTGGTGGAACGAGTTGGGCCCCGTTTCCCGTTCACAAATCCCCCCTGGAGTCCTGTGGAGGACACAGGCGTACCTTACACGTCTCTTTAGAGGGATTTTGAGTTCATTTTAGGCGACGAAGATCTCGCCTTCTCCCTACATATTCTTTGGACAGAACCCCCAGGGGAAGTAGAAAGCCTGCGTAGAAGTTTGAGGGGTTTGGGGGTGCGTTTTAGTATAGGTCTTTGATAGAGGGTGTGTTTTTGGGGGAAACGTGATGTTACCATAGCAATGCCCTCGAGTATTTTCAGTTCAAGGTATACCCTACATTACAAGGTTTTCAAGTCATGACAAGGGAAATTTCCAGTACAGTACAAGGTATACCAGTACAGACAAGTATACAATTTCGAACAAGGTATACCAGACAGTACAAGGTATACAAGTACATGAAAAAATTTAAACCATACATTACAAAAGGGTTTCCAGACATGTACAAGTAACAATACATGAAAATTTTACAAGTACATGTACAAGGATACCAGTACATGTACAATAACAAAAACATTACAAGGTTTTAAGTACAGTACAAATATACCATACATTACAAGGTATACAAATACATGTACAAGGGTATACAATACAGTACAAGGTATACCTACAAGTACAAGGTAACAAGAAAGTAAAGGTAACAAAACTTTCAAGGTATACCATACAGTCAAGGGATACAAAACATGTACAAGTAACCATACATGTAAATTACCAGTACATTACAAGGGAACAAGTACATTACAAGGTAACCCCAACATTACAAGGTTTCCATTTCATGACAAGGTAAAAAAAACAAAATGTACAAGGAAACCATACATGTACAAAGGGATACCCTACAAAAGGTATACAATAATTACAAGGTATACCTACATTACAAGGAAACCAGACATTACAAAATATACAAGTACATTCAAGGTATACCAGTACATGTACAAAGGGATACCAGACATGTACAAGGATACCAGTACAGTACAAGGGATACCATACTGTACAAGGTATACCAGAAAATTAAAAGGTATACAAGACAGTACAAGGAAACAAATACATTACAAGGTATACCATACATGACAAAGGGAAAAATACAGTACAAAGGATACAAATACAATTTCAAGGTATACAAGTACATGTACAAAGGGATACCATACATTACAAGGTATACCCGTACTGTAAAGTATACGTACATGTACAAAAAAAGTACACCCAGGAGTGACCCACACCAGTCCATTAACACCCAGGATGTGACCCACACCAGTTTACCTGGAGAGAGTTCCGGGGGTCAACGCCCCCGCGGCCCGGTCTGTGACCAGGCCTCCTGGTGGATCAGAGCCTGATCAACCAGGCTGTTGCTGCTGGCTGCACGCAAACCAACGTACGAGCCACAGCCCGACTGATCAGGAATTGACTTTAGGTGCTTGTCCAGTGTCAGCTTGAAGACTGCCAGGGGTCTGTTGGTAATCCCCCTTATGTGTGCTGGGAGGCAGTTGAACAGCTCGGGCCCTGACACTTATTGTATGGTCTCTTAACGTGCTAGTGACACCCCTGCTTTTCATTGGGGGGATGGTGCATCGTCTGCCAAGTCTTTTGCTTTCGTAGTGAGTGATTTTCGTGTGCAAGTTCGGTACTAGTCCCTCTAGGATTTTCCAGGTGTATATAATCATGTATCTCTCCCTCCTGCGTTCCAGGGAATACAGGTTTAGGAACCTCAAGCGCTCCCAGTAAATTGAGGTGTTTTATCTCCGTTATGCGCGCCGTAAAGGTTCTCTGTACATTTTCTAGGTCGGCAATTTCACCTGCCTTGAAAGGTGCTGTTAGTGTGCAGCAATATTCCACCCTAGATAGAACAAGTGACCTGAAGAGTGTCATCTGGGCTTGGCCTCCCTAGTTTTGAAGGTTCTCATTATCCATCCTGCCCATTTTTCTAGCAGATGCGATTGATACAATGTTATGGTCCTTGAAGGTGAGATCCTCCGACATGATCACTCCCAGGTCTTTGACGTTGGTGTTTCGCTCTATTTTGTGGCCAGAATTTGTTTTGTATCTTGATGAAGATTTAATTTCCTCATGTTTACCATATCTGAGTAATTGAAATTTCTCATCGTTGAACTTCATATTGTTTTCTGCAGCCCACTGAAAGATTTGGTTGATGTCCGCCTGGAGCCCTTGCAGTGTCTGCAATGGAAGACACTGTCATGCAGATTCGGGTGTCATCTGCAAAGGAAGACACGGTGCTGTGGCTGACATCCTTGTCTATGTCGGATATGAGGATGAGGAACAAGATGGGAGCGAGTACTGTGCCTTGTGGAACAGAGCTTTTCACCGTAGCTGCCTCGGACTTTACTCTGTTGACGACTACTCTCTGTGTTCTGTTAGTGAGGAAATTATAGATCCATCGACCGACTTTTCCTGTTATTCCTTTAGCATGCATTTTGTGCGCTATTACGCCATGGTCACACTTGTCGAAGGCTTTTGCAAAGTCTGTATATATTACATCTGCATTCTTTTTGTCTTCTAGTGCATTTAGGACCTTGTCGTAGTGATCCAATAGTTGAGACAGACAGGAGCGCTGTCTATCCTACGAGGATAGACTGAGGGCACTGTCTATCCTGCGAGGATAGACTGATGGCACTGTCTATCCTGCGAGGATAGACTGAGGGCACTACCCTACGACGATAGACTGAGGGCACTGTCTATCCTACGAGGATAGACTGAGGGCACTGTCTATCCTACGAGGATAGACTGAGGGCACTGTCTATCTTAAGAGGATAGACTGAGGGCACTGTCTATCTTAAGAGGATAGACTAAGCACTGTCTATCCCACAAGGATAGACTGAGGGCACTGTCTATCCCACGAGGATAGACTGAGGGCACTGTCTATCTTAAGAGGATAGACTAAGCACTGTCTATCCAGGTTAATAATAATAATAATAATAATAATAATAATAATAATAATAATCAAGGTTAACATATAAGGATAATCAAGGTTAAGTTAATATTATTTTATCTTATCTTGGCTAATGTCTTAACCAACGGGTGGCTCCTGGGGTTCGAGTCCCGGCTTCTTATCCCTCCCATCGACGGATTTAGCGCTTCCGCCGTGGGTTCATGACTGGATAACTTTGCCAGGACAACTAGTTAATCACACAGACTAACTGTTAACCACAAGCAGAGTTAATTGTCAGTTCTAGCAGACACAGCAGACATATTTAATAAGAAATTAGCAACTCTGGCTGCGCGCACCTCCCGCCTTGGGAGGTTGCCCTGATAGACTTATGATATATCTATTTTTTACCAATTTCCCTGGGTTAATTGGATGATTTTAGGAAATGAGGCGATAGATTAATCATCGGCGGTTAATCTGACGTGGGTTTAATGCAGATCGCTAATGTAGTTCCCGAGATATTTAAATTCCCGTCAAGAGGACGTATAGTGAATGGCATCCTGTGGACACTGACTTGGGGTGTGTATAAGTGTGTATGAGGCAGCAGATGATAGTATACCAGTGTAGTGGCACCTTCTACCTCTACTTCAGTGCCTCTACTCACTCTACGGTACTCTACAGCTACGTATCTACCTTCTACGAGTGTCATTCTACAGGTAGGTGAAGGTCCCGTCACTGTACCAGGTAGACACACACAAGGTACATCCATTTACTGGGAGATCAATAGATGCATTGGAGCACGTGGGTTGTATACTTAGACATGTTGGTACTGTGTGGTACTGTTGTACCATGCTGGTACTGTGTGGTACTGTTGTACCATGTTGATACTGTGTGGTACTGTTGTACCATGTTAGTACTGTGTGGCACTGTTGTACCATGTTGGTACTGTGTGGCACTGTTGTACCATGTTGGTACTGTGTGGTACTGTTGTACCATGTTGGTACTGTGTGGTACTGTTGCACCATGTTGGTACTGTTGTACCATGTTGGTACTGTGTGGCACTGTTGTACCATGTTGGTACTGTGTGGTACTGTTGTAGCATGTTGGTACTGTGTGGTACTGTTGTACCATGTTGGTACTGTGTGGCACTGTTGCACCATGTTGGTACTGTTGTACCATGTTGGTACTGTGTGGCACTGTTGTACCATGTTGGTACTGTGTGGTACTGTTGTAGCATGTTGGTACTGTGTGGTACTGTTGCACCATGCTGGTACTGTGTGGTACTGTTGTACCTTGCTGGAACGGTGTGGTACTGTTCTACCATGTTGGTACTGTGTGGCACTGTTGTACCATGTTGGTAGTGTGGTACCGTTGTACCATGTTGGTACTGTGTGGCACTGTTGTACCATGTTGGTAGTGTGGCACTGTTGTACCATGTTGGTACTGTGTGGTACTGTTGTACCATGTTGGTACTGTGTGGTACTGTTGTACCATGTTGGTACTGTGTGGTACTGTTGTACCATGTTGGTACTGTGTGGCACTGTTGTACCATGTTGGTACTGTGTGGCACTGTTGTACCATGTTGGTACTGTGTGGTAGTTGTGCCATGTTGGTACTGTGTGGTACTGTTGTACCATGCTGGTACTGTGTGGCACTGTTGTACCATGTTGGTACTGTGTGGCACTGTTGTACCATGCTAGTACTGTGTGGCACTGTTGTACCATGTTGGTACTGTGTGGTACTGTTGTACCATGCTGGCACTGTGTGGTACAGTTGCACCATGCTGGTACTGTGCGGTACTGTTGTACCATGTTGGTACTGTGTGGTACTATTGTACCATGTTGGTACTGTTGTACCATGCTGGTACTGTGTGGTACTGTTGTACCATGTTGGTACTGTGTGGCACTGTTGTACCATGCTAGTACTGTGTGGAACTGTTGTACCATGCTAGTACTGTGTGGAACTGTTGTATCATGCTAGTACTGTGTGGAACTGTTGTACCATGCTGGTACTGTGTGGCACTGTTGTACCATGCTGGTACTGTGTGGCACTGTTGTACCATGTTGGTACTGTGTGGTACTGTTGTACCATGTTGGTACTGTGTGGTACTGTTGTACCATGTTGGTACTGTGTGGTTACTGTTGTTACCATGTTGGTACTGTGTGTGTACTGTTGTACCATGTTGGTACTGTGTGGTACTGTTGTACCATGTTGGTATTGTTGTACCATGGTACTGTGGTACTGCTGTACCATGTTGGTATTGTTGTACCATGGTACTGTGGTACTGCTGTACCATGTTGGTACTGTGTGGTACTGTTGTACCATGTTGGTACTGTGTGGTACTGTTGTACCATGTTGGTACTGTGTGGTACTGTTGAACCATGTTGGCACTGTGTGGTACTGTTGTACCATGTTGGTACTGTGTGGTACTGTTGTACCATGTTGGTACTGTTGTACCATGGTACTGCTGTACCATGTTGGTACTGTGTGGTACTGTTGTACCATGTTGGTACTGTGTGGTACTGGTTGTACCATGTTGGTTACTGTGGTGGTACTGTTGTACCATGTTGGTACTGTGTGGTACTGTTGTACCATATTGGTACTGTTGTACCATGTTGGTACTGTGTGGTACTGTTGTACCATGCTGGTACTGTCTGGTACTGTTGTACCATGGTGGTACTGTGTGGTACTGTTGTACCATGTTGGTACTGTGTGGTACTGTTGTACCATGTTGGTACTGTTGTAACATGTTGGCACTGTCTGGTACTGTTGTACCATGGTGGTACTGCGTGGTACTGTGTGGTACTGTTGTACCATGCTGGTGCTGTGTGGTACTGTTGTACCATGCTGGTGCTGTGTGGTACTCTTCTACCATGCTGGTATTGTTGTACCAGATGGTTTTGTTGCACAAATGGTAGTGTGGTACCAGATGGTATTGTTGTACCAGATGGTATTGTTGTACCAGATGGTATTGTTGTACCAGATGGTATTGTTGTACCAGATGGTATTGTGGGTACACTAGACAATTCTTTCTGGGAATTCTTCCTAATTAGGGACATTATGGTCTTGGTAACCAGTGTTGTGACGTCAGTGTTGTGGCACCGGTGTTGTGACGTCAGTGTTGTGGTACCGGTGTTGTGACGCCAGTGTTGTGGCACCGGTGTTGTGACGCCAGTGTTGTGGCACCGGTGTTGTGACGTCAGTGTTGTGGCACCGGTGTTGTGACGTCAGTGTTGTGGCACCAGTGTTGTGGCACCAGTGTTGTGACGTCAGTGTTGTGGAACCGGTGTTGTGACGCCAGTGTTGTGGAACCGGTGTTGTGACGCCAGTGTTGTGGCACCGGTGTTGTGACGTCAGTGTTGTGGAACCGGTGTTGTGACGCCAGTGTTGTGGCACCGGTGTTGTGACGTCAGTGTTGTGGCACCAGTGTTGTGGCACCAGTGTTGTGGCGCCAGTCCATATCTGTATTACTGTCCATCTCTATATTACACTGTCCATCTCTATATTACACTGTCCATCTCTATATTACACTGCACATCTCTATATTACACTGTCCATCTCTATATTACACTGCACATCTCTATATTACACTGCACATCTCTATATTACACTGTCCATCTCTATATTACACTGCACATCTCTATATTACACTGCACATCTCTATATTACACTGTCCATCTCTATATTACACTGTCCATCTCTATATTACACTGTACATCTCTATATTACACTGTCCATCTCTATATTACACTGCACATCTCTATATTACACTGCACATCTCTATATTACACTGCACATCTCTATATTACACTGTCCATCTCTATATTACACTGTCCATCTCTATATTACACTGTCCATCTCTATATTACACTGCACATCTCTATATTACACTGTCCATCTCTATATTACACTGTCCATCTCTATATTACACTGTCCATCTCTATATTACATTGTCCATCTCTATATTACACTGTCCATCTCTATATTACACTGTCCATCTCTATATTACACTGCACATCTCTATATTACACTGCACATCTCTATATTACACTGTCCATCTCTATATTACACTGCAAAATCTCTATATTTCACTGTCCATCTCTATATTACACTGTCCATCTCTATATTACACTGTCCATCTCTATATTACACTGCACATCTCTATATTACACTGCACATCTCTATATTACACTGCACATCTCTATATTACACTGTCCATCTCTATATTACACTGCACATCTCTATATTACACTGCACATCTCTATATTACACTGTCCATCTCTATATTACACTGCACGTCTCTATATTACACTGTCCATCTCTATATTACACTGTCCATCTCTATATTACACTGCCACATCTCTATAATTACACTGTCCATCTCTATATTACACTGTCCATCTCTATATTACACTGCACATCTCTATATTACACTGTCCATCTCTATATTACACTGTCCATCTCTATATTACACTGCACATCTCTATATTACACTGCACATCTCTATATTACACTGTCCATCTCTATATTACACTGCACATCTCTATATTACACTGTACATCTCTATATTACACTGTCCATCTCTATATTAACTGTCCCTCTCTATATTACACTGCACATCCTATATTAAAACTGCACATCTCTATATTACACTGCACATCTCATATTAAAACTGTCCATCTCTATATTACCTGCACATCTTATAACACTGTCCATCA
>NC_069494.1:18046215-18070972 GCF_026875155.1 Cherax quadricarinatus
CGAACCGACAAAATTGGCACTACGCACTTCCGACTTTCCCCAATGTTAGAATCAACTAGCAGACGTTTTTACTACCCTTTCATCAAATATATCTTATTACAGTTAAAAAAATACATTGACAGAATTTTCGCATTCGCCAAATATCTGCCTTTCCCCCCATAAATAAAAATATTTGAGATATTCCAAAAAATCTTACGTCTCAATTTCAAACACACTTTGTTTTATATTGTCTGTGAAAATCATTTCAATACAATCAGCTGGGATAACCCAGGGTAGGGAGTGTTAACCAGCCAGGATAACCCAGGGTAGGGAGTGTTAACCAGCCAGGATAACCCAGGGTAGGGAGTGTTAACCAGCCAGGATAACCCAGGGTAGGGAGTGTTAACCAGCCAGGATAACCCAGGGTAGGAGTGTTAACCAGCCAGGATAACCCAGGGTAGGGAGTGTTAACCAGCCAGGATAACCCAGGGTAGGGAGTGTTAACCAGCCAGGATAACCCAGGGTAGGGAGTGTTAACCAGCCAGGATAACCCAGGGTAGGGAGTGTTAACCAGCCAGGATAACCCAGGGTAGGGAGTGTTAACCAGCCAGGATAACCAAGGGTAAGGAGTGTTAGCCAGCCAGGATAACCCAGGATAGGTAGCGTTAACCAGCCAGGATAACCCAGGGTAGGGAGTGTTAGCCAGCCAGGATAACCCAGGGTACGGAGTGTTAACCAACCAGGATAACCCAGGGTAGGGAGTGTTAGCCACCCTGGATAACCCAGGGTAGGGAGTGTTAACCAGCCAGGATAACCCAGGGTAGGGAGTGTTAACCAGCCAGGATAACCCAGGGTAGGGAGTGTTAACCAGCCAGGATAACCCACGGTAGGGAGTGTTAGCCAGCCAGGATAACCCAGGGTAGGGAGTATTAGCCAGCCAGGATAACCCAGGGTAGGGAGTGTTAGCCAGCCAGGATAATCCAGGTTAGGGAGTGTTAGCCAGCCATGATAACCCAGGGTAGGGAGTGTTAGCCAGCCAGGATAACCCAGGTTAGGGAGTGTTAGCTAGCCAGGATAACCCAGGGTAGGGAGTGTTAGCCAGCCAGATAACCCAGGGTAGGGAGTTTTTAACCAGCCAGGATAACCCAGGGTAGGGAGTGTTAGTCAGCCAGGATAACCCAGGGTAGGGAGTGTTAACCAGCCAGGATAACCCAGGGTAGGGAGTGTTAACCAGCCAGGATAACCCAGGGTAGGGAGTGTTAGCCAGCCAGGATAACCCAGGGTAGGGAGTGTTAGCCAGCCAGGATAACCCAGGGTAGGGAGTGTTAGCCAGCCAGGATAACCCAGGGTAGGGAGTGTTAGCCAGCCAGGATAACCCAGGTTAAGAGATAAGATAAGATTTCGTTCGGATTTTTAACCCCGGAGGGTTAGCCACCCAGAACACAGAGAGTAGTCGTCAACAGAGTAAAGTCCGAGGCAGCTACGGTGAAAAGCCCTGTTCCACAAGGCACAGTACTCGCTCCCATCTTGTTCCTCATCCTTATATCCGACATAGACAAGGATGTCAGCCACAGCACCGTGTCTTCCTTTGCAGATGACACCCGAATCTGCATGACAGTGTCTTCCATTGCAGACACTGCAAAGCCCAGGCAAAACATCAACCAAATCTTTCAGTGGGCTGCAGAAAACAATATGAAGTTCAACGATGAGAAATTTCAATTACTCAGATATGGTAAACATGAGGAAATTAAATCTTCATCAGAGTACAAAACAATTCTGGCCACAAAATAGAGCGAAACACCAACGTCAAAGACCTGGGAGTGATCATGTCGGAGGATCTCACCTTCAAGGACCATAACATTGTATCAATCGCATCTGCTAGAAAAATGACAGGATGGATAATGAGAACCTTCAAAACTAGGGAGGCCAAGCCCATGATGACACTCTTCAGGTCACTTTTTCTATCTAGGCTGGAATATTGCTGCACACTAACAGCACCTTTCAAGGCAGGTGAAATTGCCGACCTAGAAAATGTACAGAGAACTTTCACGGCGCGCATAACGGAGATAAAACACCTCAATTATTGGGGGCACTTGAGGTTCCTAAACCTGTATTCCCTGGAACGCAGGAGGGAGAGATACATGATTTAATACACCTGGAAAATCCTAAGGGACTAGTACCGAACTTGCACACGAAAATCACTCATTACGAAAGCAAAAGACTTGGCAGACGATGCACCATCCCCCAATGAAAAGCAGGGGTGTCACTAGCACGTTAAGAGACCATACAATAAGTGTCAGGGGCCCGAGACTGTTCAACTGCCCCCCAGCACACATAAGGGGGATTCCCAACAGACCCCTGGCAGTCTTCAAGCTGGCACTGGACAAGCACCTAAAGTCAGTTCCGGATCAGCCGGGCTGTGGCTCGTATGTTGGTTTGCGTGCAGCCAGCAGCAACAGCCTGGTTGATCAGGCTCTGATCCACCAGGAGGCCTGGTCTCAGACCGGGCCGCGGGGGCGTTGACCCCCGGAACTCTCTCCAGGTAAACTCCAGGATAACCCAAGAAAGTCAGTGCGTCATCGAGGACTGTCTAACTTATTTCCATTGGGGTCCTTAATCTTGTCCCCCAGGATGCGACCCACACCAGTCGACTAACACCCAGGTACCTATTTGCTGCTAGGTGAACAGGACAACAGGTGTAAGGAAACGTGTCGGAATGTTTCCACCCGCCGGGAATCGAACCCGGGCCCTCCGTGTGTGAAGCGGGAGCTTTAGCCACCAGGCCACCGGGCCACTGACCGAATTTGTTCCCATAAGAAATATTGTGAAGTAGATTAGTCCATTTCAGACCCCCAAACATACATGTACAAATGCACTTACATAAATACACTTACATAATTAGTCGCATTCTGAGGTAATCGTTATGCGGGGTCCACTGTATTTTTGGGCCACAATAAACCATGGGTAACTGAAACTGCAGATATCAAATCGGTGAATATGGGGGGGGTCCTACTGTATTTAAAACATTGATTTAAAAGTTGAACAGACCCACGTAAATTATAACCCAGCACAGTAACTACAGAGACGAAAGCTATTTCATTTTATGTATTTCAGCTGAAGCCGTATGTGTCATACAATGTGCCGGATGTAATACAGGTGAATTTGGGCCTCAAGATCTATTCTACGCAGTGTATAGTGAGAAGATCGCTGAAGACTTCAACAATAACAAACTCAACGAAGACGGCAGCCCAGTCGAACCCTCCAAGGAGGAATTATTAACATCAGAGGAGGCTAAAAACCGTGCACTCTCCATGTGTTCAGATATATTATAAACATTCATATGTATATTTCCATACAGTATACAGGTGACAAAAACTTAAACATCATGTCTGACAGTCTTAAATATATAATGTACATGTATGTATATTGTATCTCGTACATTGTTCTATATACAGTACAACACAATATATAATGTATCTTATACATAGTATATAGAGTACAGCATTATATAATTTATTTTATACGTTGTATATACAGTACAATATGCAATATATTATATACATTTTAGGCCTATGGTTATACATATCAGGCAAATTTAAACCGGGACAAATTTGACTTGTGTCGAGACTACAGCAACCTGCCCCCACTCTCAAAATTACAAAATACATGCAAGACATAATGAAAGACATTTAGAAGTGTACAAAATGTCAGAGTTATGGATACAGTGTAGCTTATGATAATAAAAGGTAATTTTCTCTATAATTTGCATATTTTATTCACCTCTCATGTGTTGATCCCTCAAGCTGGCGATGGTGAATGGCTCATGGTCCAAGGATATGGAGCTGTTTTTCCCTGGATTCAACCTGATTGACATTACTAAAGCGGTTAATGACCCTACTGGGTTTAGCACTCCATGACTATAATGTGATGCACTAATATCAATGTTCTGTCGTTGCTCGCTCCCTTGACCACATGACTGGCTAATTCTATCGTACGGGTTTAGTGCTTAAATTTATTATTGTTACTGACTTATTTGCATATAGATTAATTTGTTATTTTTATTACGCACCCCCATACCCGTCTTCCATATATATTCTTCTATTTTTGGAAAATTATTTTTGTGAACATAATTTAGCCATATATAATTGCCATACCTGTATTTGTGGCTACAAAAATAGATATATAGTAAGTCCTTGACCACCTCCCGTTGCCTTGGCACTGTGACCCCTATAGGTTTAGTGGACATCTCCCATCAAAAGAAGGAAGAGCATTGACCATCTTTCATTCAATGGATTGTCTTGCCAGAAGTTCGGATAAATAATTCAGTTAACCCATAATATCCTCACCCATCCTTCAGACCTGTTACATGTACAGCGTCTCCTCAGCGATGTACTTGTTTACCAATGATTCGGACTAACGACCAGCTCTGACCAGTATATCCCCTCAAGGAGGGGATATACTGGTCAGGGACTCTTTATCTAGGAAATTATATCTGTGCTCCCCTCAAGGAAGGTCCTTGATGTTGGCGAGGGGCTCTTGATTTAGGGAATTGGATCTGTGCTCCAGTTCCCCAAATTAAGCCTGACCCTATGTCTAGCCCTTATACAATGCCATATGGATTACGCTTGCTCTTCTTGGTACTCTGCCTTGACAAAAAAACTGGAAGATAGACTGCAAATCACCCAGAACAAAATCGTAAGATTCATCCTGGGGCTGGGACCAAGAGAACATATAGGCCAGGATGAATTACAGCAGTTGGATATGCTGAATGTTGAAGACAGAGTAAAACAACTGAAGCTAAATCATGTTTAGAAAATTGCTCACAAACAATGTCCAGAATATCTTGCTGTCAATTTTGTCAAGGTTGGGAACCAAAGCAATCATAGAACTAGGGGGAGAGAGCACAACTTTGTAGTACCCACAGTCAGTGGCCAGGCTTCAAACACCTTTTATTGTACAGCAATAAAGGAATGGAACAGACTGCCCACACATGTCAAAGCCAGTCATAGCGTGAACCAGTTCAAGAAGAGTGCCAAAAGGTGTCTGATGAATGTAGCTACAGAAAGGGAGGGGAATGATTTTCTATTTTTTAGCTAACATACATGTAAATTTTACCTTATTCCTAGTAATGACCCTCGTATTGTAGATAGTCTTTTAGTATGATAATAAGATGTTATCTTCATTGTAGAATAATAAGAAAATATTATAACCTTTATATTATAATAATGAGGTAAAAGGACCCCAATGGAAATAAGTCTGTGACTTTTTTGGGTTATCCCAGGTTCTCTACACATATGCTGCTATGTATGATAATTCTATGTAACTGTATTTGTGTATACCTGAATAAACTTACTTACTTACTTACTTACTAATGCCTTCTACATCTCCCCCCCCCAGGTGCTGTATAATCCTCCGGGTTTAGCGCTTCCCCCTTGATTATAATAATATATCTGTGCTCCAGTTCCCTAAATTAAGCCTGAATAATTCCATCCTCCCCCACCCACAGGCGCTGTATAATCCTACGGGTTTAGCGTTCCCCCATGATTATAATAATCTGACCAGTATGCAAATTTAAATATATTAATATTAGAGGTGATTTCCTCTTATTCTGTTTATTACAATATACAGTACACTACTGTATAAACATTTAAAAATATACCAGAAATGTTATAAATGTTGTAAATGTGACATTAAAACATTATCAAAAATGGTTGACACAAACTCACAACCATTATAGTACGATCCTCACTTAGCCACAAATATGTTTACCAACGTTGTCTTGAGAACGCAACTCTGTCATTAAGTGAGGAGAGGCTGTATGACCTTAATTTTTAAAGGGGTGGAGATGTAAGCCGGTGGAAGGCCTCGGTCAGACAACCAAAAGCTCCAGCTGTAGGTCATCATATGAGTAAGCCCAGCGTCAGGAAACACTTGTCCTGTGTCCTGACAAACCTTACCTAACCTAACCATCCATCTGGGTACTGACATTATACTTTCCACTATCAAGACTAAAGTTCAGCTAACTAGATCTTGAATCCCTTCTAAATGTTACCTTGATCACTCCAACAGCACACTAAATCTCCCTGAATCCCTTCATAAATGTTCCCGTGATCACTCCAACAGCACATTAAAGCCATTAAACCACAAGTTAACACTAACCAAGCATATAACACCTTTAGCACTGCAGTGCTATAAGTATATTTACATACAGGTGCACATAACTACAATTATCAAACAAATTGTCCTGTGGCTGGGTTGGTGACGCACTCAACTCACACACTAAAGTCCATGGTTCGATCCCTGGTATGGGTGGAAAAAACTAGGACATGTTTCCTTAAGACACCTGCTGTCCATGTTCACCTAGCAGTAAGTAGGTACCTGGGTGTTAGGTGACTGGTGTGGGTGGCATCCTGGGGACAAAATTAACCTAAGTTGTGGGAAATGTTCTACATAACCAGGAACTTTATATATAGTATGGCCTATATTATTATTATTATTATTATTATTATTATTATTATTATTATTATTATTATTATTATTATTATTATTATTATCATATAGTATGTCAATAATAATAATATAATAGGTATATCAGTACATGTACAAGGTGCACCAGCACATGTACAAGGTGCACCAGTACATGTACAAGGTATACCAGTACATGTACAAGGTGTACCAGTACATGTACAAGGTATACCAGTACATGTACAAGGTGTACCAGTACATGTACAAGGTGTACCAGTACATGTACAAGGTGTACCAGTACATGTACAAGGTGTACCAGTACATGTACAAGGTGTACCAGTACATGTACAAGGTGTACCAGTACATGTACAAGGTGTTACCAGTACATGTACAAGGTGTACCAGTACATGTACAAGGTGTACCAGTACATGTACAAGGAGTACCAGTACATGTACAAGGTGTACCAGTACATGTACAAGGTGTACCAGTACATGTACAAGGTGTACCAGTACATGTACAAGGTGCACCAGTACATGTACAAGGTGTACCAGTACATGTACAAGGTGTACCAGTACATGTACAAGGTGTACCAGTACATGTACAAGGTGTACCAGTACATGAACAAGGTGTACCAGTACATGTACAAGGTGTACCAGTACATGTACAAGGTGTACCAGTACATGTACAAGGTGTACCAGTACATGTACAAGGTTGTACCAGTACATGTACAAGGTGTACCAGTACATGTACAAGGTGTACCAGTACATGTACAAGGTGTACCAGTACATGTACAAGGTGTACCAGTACATGCACAAGGTATACCAGTACATGTACAAGGTATACCAGTACATGTACAAGGTATACCAGTACATGTACAAGGTATACCAGTACATGTACAAGGTATACCAGTCCATGTACAAGGTATACCAGTCCATGTACAAGGTATACCAGTACATGTACAAGGTATACAAGTAAAAGTTTCAAACATACTATACCAATAAAGGGGTAACCCCAAACAGTTGTCAACTAGTAAGTGTATCTCATGACTTTATTCAAAAAGAACTAAGCAGGTTAAACCCAACTAAGAGCACAGGCCCTGATAACATCCCGTCTTAGTTCCTAAAAGATGGTGCTTCTGAACTGTCAGTCCCTATTGCTCACATAATAAATCTATCAATCACCACTAATACCGTACCGGAGGGGTTCAAGGAGGCCAGAGTTACTCCTATCTTCAAGAAAAATAATAGGTCTGATGTAAGCAACTACAGACCTGTTAGTATACTCAGTATAATATCTAAAATTCTAGAGAGGGCGGTGTATTCTCAAGTAGTTAAGTACCTTTTTTTCAATTCAATTCATTTCAAAGTTTATTCTCTATAAAGATTACAATGCTGAGTTTAATTCAATTCAATTCAAAGTTTATTCTCTATAAGGATTACAATGCTGAGTTTACAGAAATTTGGTTTTATTGTTTGGTTTACATGTAGTAAAATTGTGATTACAGAGTGTACCACTAGAACGCTTAGCATGGCTAGGCATTTCGGGCATACTTAGTTTTATTCTTAATTGTAAAATATTACAAATTATGAGGTAAGTTGGTATTATGGCTAAGTGACTAAATACTAGTTTGTGAGTTTAGCAATGTGAATGCTTTTGTTTTGGCACAGTATATAGTTTCAGTTTTGGGAGTATCACAGGATTCATTATTTTAAGACTGAGATTATTATTTCTGTTTATGGTCAATGAGTGAGCGAGTGTAAGTGTGAACCACCAGGTGGTATTCGTGTAGTTAGTTGACGGGGTGTATCAGGGAGATAAGATGTTTTCTAATGGTAGTTTTGAAGGTGATGAATGTGTCTGCAGTTCTAGAGTTCTCAGGTAGGGTATTCCAGATTTTAGGGCCTTTGACATACATTGAATTTTTGTAAAGGTTTAGTCGGACACGGGGAATACGTAGAGATGTTTGTGTCTGGTGTTATGCCTGTGGGTTCTGTCACAACTATCAAGAAAGCGTTTTAGGTCAAGGTTGATATTAGAGTTTAAGGCCCTGTAGATTAGATTGCACAGGTAAACAGTAGTAAGTGTGGATGTACTGAACTGGGAGTAAGTTTAGATCTTGAAGAGTGGGGGGGGGTGTGCTGCCAGGGATGGGATTTAGTGATTATTCTTACTGCAGCTTTTTGTTGGGTTATTATTGGCTTTAGGTGTGTTGCTGCAGTTGATCCCCAAGCACAAATAGCATAGGTGAGGTATGGATAAATAAGTGAGTGGTATAGTGTGAGAAGGGCATTTTGCGGCACGTAGTATCGTATCTTGGAGAGGACCCCAACCGTTTGGATACTTTTTTGGCTATATGCTGGATATGGGTGCTGAAATTCAGGTTGTTGTCAAGGTATAACCCTCGGAATTTTCCCCCATTTTTTTCTGGGTAATTAGAGTGTTGTCAATCTTAATGTTAATTTGTGCTCTCTTGCTCTGCTACCAAACATAATATAGTAAGTTTTGTCAGTGTTAAGCGTAAGTTTATTGGCTGTCATCCAAGTCGATATTTTATTCAGTTTCCTCTTTCACAATGGTGTTGAGGGTGGAAAGATTGGGGTGAGAGATGACAAAATTCGTGTAAATCAGCAAAGAGAATGGGTTTCAGGTGTTGGGATACTTTTGGAAGGTCATTGATGTATATGAGGAAGAGAAGGGGACCAAGGACACTCCCTGCGGAACTCCAGTATCAAGTGGCCTTTGTTGCTGATGCTGTGTTTTTAATGGTGACGTACGATACCTATTAGTAATGTAAGATTTGAAATAAGCAAGCGCATGGCCTCTTATACCGTAGTGGTCAAGTTTGTGGAGTAGGATTTCGTGGTTTACTGTGTCAAAAGATTTTCTTAGGTCAATAAAAATTCCTAGTGGATATTCCTTATTTTCCAATGCTGTGTAAAGCAGATCTAGCATTTTTATGATTGCATCATTAGTGCTTTTATTTTTCCTGAATCCAAACTGGCAGGGGTTGAGTATGTTTTGAGCCGTTATAAATGAATACAGTCTCTTGTACACGAGTTTCTCAAAGATTTTGGATAGCAATGGTAAGTTAGATATTGGCCTATAGTTGTTTAAGTCTGTAGGGTCACCACCTTTATGTATTGGTGTAACCCTTGCCATCTTGAGTAGTTTCGGGAACGTGCTAGTCTCTATTGACGTGTGTCCAGTTAGCTCGTCGCCATTATCTACATATGAGATAAGGGCGAGTTTAACCTATCCAGACTAAACAGCTTTTTAACTGTAACAAGCCAGAGGTTCATCTATAAACATATTAAGTTTGTGCTGATTTATTTGTCCACAGAGTGAAAATTTGTCTGTCATTCCCAGACACGTGTGCTAGCTGTGTTAAGTGCTGCGGGTTTGGAGTAATTAACGAGTAGTGCAATATTGGTAACTCTCGAGACGACTGTGGCCCGTGAATGACCTTGAAAATCGCACTGCGACCCGCAGGCCACTACACCCACATTGCCTGTGTCTAGCGAGGTGAATATCCCTTCCTTGTCCCTTCTATTTACCGGTATCCTTTAGCCCATCGCCAGTGTGAAACTCCTGTCAGCTATGAGTATAGCTGATGGTGTTGACGTAGATGATGGTGAAGGCAGATTTGAAACATATTTTAGTAAACAGGCTCGGAAAAAAAGAACGAGGCTTCCAGAGAAAGCTTGCTGAAAGCAATACAGTGGGCGCACACCCTCCCAAAGCTGTCAGGTTAGATTTCCCTGACAACACTGATCAAGAGACCAAGTTTAACTGGTTTTTCGAAGCTAGTGTAAACAATCATGAGAAAACGATCAGTTTGTCCGCGATGAGGATAACTACGTCTTTGTGCCTAATGATTCAGCATTTATAGACAAACTTCTCACTCACGAATATGCCAACATCAAACTCCGAGCTGCCCCACCAAGGGCACCTAAAGTGCTTATTGTCATCTACAACGTCAACAAGCACTTGAATCCTCAATATCTGGCGTCAGAGCAAGTTGCAAGCCCTCGTCGACTTTCCAACGGTCTGATATTAGCTGATTGGACTGGCCAGGGGACTCTGCCACGCTATATTCACTCCCGTGCAGCCCTCAACAGATGCTATTACATTGCATTGTACAGACCTCCTCAACGTCGATGTTATAAGTGTCAACGCTGGGGCCACATTGCCAGGAAATGCCCATCTAAGTCACACTGGTGTGCAGTGTGTGCCAATGCTCATCCTTCTGAACGGTGTTATGCTATGATCAAAACAGCAACAGACTGTTGCTAAACAATGTATCAATTGTAAGACCTCAGGAGTCACAGCAGCTCATGCTGACTGCAGTGTGAGGGCTGATCGCATCGCAGCCAACCGCACTTCACCCTGTACCCCTCATAATGGCCCCCAGGACTACCAGGTACCTCGGGTCTGAATACTGGCTCATGCCTGCCCTCAGACAATGGGGTTGAGCACCTCACCTGGGAGCACGTCAACAGACCTCCATCACGTCGGCTGTCAATACCAACCTAGCTGAGTCAGCGACAGTCAGCCAAATAGCTCAGCTGACCGGGACTTCACATCTCCAGATGTTCCAAGTCTTGCTCCTGTGGTATACAACCTGATGTCGCGCATAAAAAATACTGGAAACTCAACAATTTCTCCTGAAACAACAACTTGAACAACACAAGGAAAGATGTGTAGAGTGTACCAATAACAAGATTGTCACAATTTGTGAAAGCAAGTGTAAGGCTGCTGAACAAGGTGGTGGTGGTGTTCTTAATTACAGTAATGACGAATATAATACTTGTGTTGATAACTGTAGTGAGCATCATAACGAAGGCTATGGTGTCAATGATGTTAGTAATAGTGATGACCGTAATATAGTGGTGGTGAAGAGTGTGATGAGGGCAATGGTGTCTATATGTTAGTAATAGTGATGAGCATAATTTAAGTGGTGGTGAAGAGTGTGATGAGAGCGGTGGTGTCTATAATGTTAGTAATAGTGATGAGCATAATTTAAGTGGTGGTGAAGAGTGTGATGAGAGTGGTGCTGTCTATAATGTTAGTAATAGTGATGAGCATAATATAAGTGGTGGTGCAGAGTGTGATGAGGTTAGTCACATAGACATTAATGTTGAATACAATACTGTTGACAAATGTAATGAACACAATGTTGGTAGTGGCGCTGGTGATGACAGTTGTAGTGTTGCGTGTAATGTTAGTGGAGGAGGGAATGTGAGTGGCGGTGTCACCTTTCATACATTCACACATAAACAGCGTCATGCTCTGGGTTTACGAAGACTCCCACGAGGCCTTACAACTGGAGGTGCACTTACAAAACTCATGGACAAGGGTAGCACTGTTGACATTGATAAGGTCTGCTATTTATATGAACAATTTTTTCATTATGCTGAGAAACTCAACAAGATCCCAGGACTACTATAATGGATCAAAACTCGTATAAACTTTCTATATTAAGCTGGAACATTGCATCACTTAGAAAAGACTTCCTGGAACTTCATCATAAAGTAACCACCGAACCCATTGATGTTGTGTGTCTACAAGAGTGCAGAGTCCCTGAAAAATCCCAACCCTCTAAATTACCATCATTTGTTGCATATGACCTCAAATCTACTAACTCTTGTGTTCTATATATTAAAAAAATCCACTTCCCCATCACTTCTTGCACACAAGGAAACTGAGGGGCTACAATATCACGGTGTTAGGATTTATATTAGGGAACTCTGCTCTCAACATATTTAACTTGTATGTCCTGCTGATAAATTTAATACTTGAGTCCCAACTTGTGCTCATTCTGAGCCTACTCTTATTATTGCGAGTACAATGCGAGACACAAAGCATTGGAAACTACAGTTTGGTAATCGTAATTGGCAATCAACTGTTGTCACTCTTAAACAGTCATGATAATGTCCAAATTGTAGGTGACCTTGAACCCACACATATCTATGGAGGCGTCCTTGATCTGTGCCTGGGCTTCAACATTACTTCTGCCAGCTGTGAGTCTTCCATTGTAACAGATATAGCGTCTGATCATTTCCCTAGGCTAACCTCTCTAGATATTGGTAATACTATCCTTCCTGGTGGGATATTCAAACGGAAACGTTTTAATGTTCCCACAGATCAGCATGATGACTTTGTTGCACATGTGACTGACTGGTATAATTCCTATGAGTGTTCCTCTGTAGAGACCTTTAAACACTGATCTTGGTGAGCAGTATTCAGAACTACTTAGAGCCGCCACTGCAACCTTGGTACTCTAAACCCAACAAACTTCCGTAATAATCATACCTCCTTCAAAAACCATACTTATTACAATGATTCTAACTTCGTACACTGAAACGTACTGCTCGCAGACTAGGCCTAGCCTATAGAAAAATCGTACCCCTGGAATGCTGAGCTCTTCAAACTGCCCTTGCTGCTGCCAGAGAGCGTTATGACAGAGCTGCGGCAAACCGAATGGGAAAAAATTTGTCAACGGTCTTAATGCTCACACCCCACTTAGCCGGGCATGGAGGTGACATAAATAGAATTAAGGGTAAACGAACTGGCAGATCGCGCACCCTCATCCCTTGCATAGGGCGAATGAGTTAGTCAGTGCTTGGGCAGCTACATCTAGCTATGACAATCTTCCCAGTACCACACAGGCAAAATTAAATGATAAATATGATGCAAGGAGAGACTTGTTTGCTTTATGCTCAGTAAGGCAGATGATTGCAACATTCCTTTCACTAATTATGAACTTGATGCAGCACTAACTAAGGGCAACTCCACGTCGCCTGGTGAGGATGGTATTACTTACAACATACTCAGATTGCTGTGTCGAGTACCAGGTAATCCATTACTTGAATTATATATACATGAGCTATGTAACTGGGGAGCTCCCTCAATCTTGGACCAACAGCCTCATCATTCCAATTCCTAAGCCAATCAACAAAATGCATTTCGCCCAATATCTCTTACTAGCTGCTTGTGTAAAACATTTGAGAGAATGATTCTTAATCGTCTCATGTACAGAATCAAACAATTTTTGTCTCCCCGGTTACATGGTTTCATGCATGGAAGGAGCGTGCATCATTGCATAGCCACCTTTCTCACCCTGCACACTGACAGCTCCTACACTACCTTCCTTGACCTTAAATCCGCTTTCGATGTAGCCAACCGACATGTAATAATTAGTGAACTTGCCAGAATGGATGTTGGAGGATGGCTTCTCCGCTGGATTAAAGGCTACCTGTCCAACAGAAAATCGTCTGTGTTGTTCCAGGGACACCTCCCACAGGGAGGTGTGCTCAGTCCCACACTGTTCAATATTCTAATTAATGCATTACTTAATGCTATGCCTAGTCAGCCCCATAATTATGTGATTAGTTTTGCTGATGATATAATGATTCACACCACCGGATTCTCCAACACCCAAAACATTCTTAATCATGTACTAGCCTCGTGTCAGGACCTGGGGTTGATAATCTCTACTGATAAAACAAAGATACTCAATAGGCGTCCTCCTTGATAGAGAGGCACAGTTCGTCAGATCCAATTGCATGATGGGTCTCTTCTAGAATATGTAAGCAGATACAGGTATCTAGGCTTTGAGGTTCCACTACTTGGACCTGTTGTAACAAGACTTTGTCGCCAATACAAAGAACGACTAAGAGCACTTTTTGGCAGGGCTTCACCCCAGGGATGGTGCTAATGTTAAAATTGTGAAATGATGTATCTTGCTTGTATTAGATCATTGGTTTATTATGCTGCGCCACTACTTGCTCTTGTGTCTGACTGGAAACTTGGAGGGCTGGAAAAACTGCAGAACGAAGCAATGAGGATCATCCTAGGATGCCCCCGTACTGCCAAAATTTTTAAATATGCAAAAAGAACTTGATATTCCAAGCATCAGAGATCGTGTTACTGAAAGAAATATCCTAATTGGGGTTAATATGCTCAGGCAAGCTCATTCAAACCCCTGCACAGAAGCCCTCCAAACTTTCCTCAGCACTGGTGAACACTCCTCCAGATGGATCGAAAAGACTGGAACCGACCTCCGCATGAATCAGATACATGATCTATGTCAAGTAAGGCAACAGCGGCACTTCTCCGCTCCATGGAATATTACCCCATTCCAAACTACCATTCCTCCATTTCCCCCCAAACTACTTCTTAACACTGAGAGTAGTTCTAATAATTATAACACTAGCATGTGTTAACAAGTCATTCTTTCACCCAGTTATGTACTACCTTTTACTACATGTGTACCCAATACTTGCTTCTCAGATTGTACTGTCTTTGTGTCCTAAAACATTATCTCTCGAAACTGCTGTCAGGGCTGTATCCCATTTGTCCTTGCTCCTACAAATTTTATCTTCCTACTACTGCTAGGTGTTGTGTGTATGATAATCGCTCTGGAGCAGGGTTTAGATAGCGAGCTACCAGTGTCCGCAGGGCCGGCCCCCAAACAATCAGACTTCCCGCCAACCCACAACATTGGTTTTTTTTTTAAACGTTACTCAGGGGGGGACGCCCACCAGATGCCTGTTGTACGATGCCCCTGTACATCTCGCTGTACATGACTCGTACACCTCGCCCTTCCGCCGCTGACTTTTTTTTTTGGCTTTCTTTTCTCGTTGCCCTTTTGAGTCCTCTTTTAACCACATTTTTCATTTTGTATACTGCAAACTTTTAAAATTTAACATTTATTTTTGGAGTACACTACTTATTTGTGATGACCCCCAAACCTTTTATGGGGGGTTTTCACAAAAAGTAGTTTTACTTCCCAAAATGAAGTGAAAATTTTATAAAAGTGTGTGTGTGTTTGTGTTTTGGGGTGTTTGTTTTGGTGTGTGTGTGTGTGTGTGTGTGTGTGTGTGTGGTTTGTTTTGTGTGTGGTTTGTGTGTGTGTGTCCCTCCCCAAATTTTGTACTCACCTAATTTGGTTGCAGGGGTCGAGCCCCCAAGCCCTTGTGTGTGTGGTGTTGTGCGTGTTTTTTGTGTGTGTGTTTGTGTGGGCGTGTGTTTTTGGTTTGATTGTGTGTGTTTGTGTGTGTGTGTGTGTGTGTGTGTGTGTGTTTTGTGTGTGTTTGTGTGTGTGTGTGTGTGTGTGTGTGTGTGTGTGTATAAAGTGTTTTTTTTGTGTGTATGAGTTTGTGTATGGGTGTTTTGGTGTGTGTGTGGGGTTTTTGTGTGTTTGTGGGGTGTGTGTGTGTGTGGTGTGTGTGGGGTTTTTGTGGTGTGTTTGTGTGTGTGTGTTGTTTTGGGGTGAGGGGTGTTTTGTGTGTGTTATGGTTTGTGTATGTGTGTGTGTGTGTGTGGGTTTTGGTTGTGTGGTTTGTGGTTTTTTGTGGTGTGTGTTTTGGTGTGTGTGTGTGGGGTGTGTGTGTGGTTGGTGTTGTGGGGTGACTCAAAAAACAACATTTGCACCAAAAAATCACTACATTTTGTAACCCGGGTGGGGAAAATGTGAATTGTGTTTACTCAAAAAATTTGTTCATGATTGTCCCCATGTTAAAAAAAAAGAAACCCAAATTCATTTTTTTTGGTAACTTGGGGTTTTTCATTACCTTTGTACCTAGTTCAGCCATAAAAAACTTTGGGGCCCAGCCCCTGGACCCATTGTGTACCTCTTAAATTGTTTAAAAACCTTTGAAACTTTTCATGATTGTGACTAGACCTCCCGGGGAGTTCATTCCCTTTGAAAATTTGTGAGTTCATTACCTTTGTAAATTGTGAATTAATTCCCTCTGTAACTTGCTCAGCCATAAAACCCTTTGGGGCCCCAGTCCCTGGACCCATTATGTCCCTCTGTAATCCCTTTGAACTACCGCCCACGGGATGGGTATGGGGGGGCATAATAAAATTTTAAACTTGAACTAACTACAGGGTTAGAATTTAAAAAACCCAGGGGAAAAAAACTCGCAGGTAAAAATTTAAAGCTGAAAAAAAGTCGTTAAAAAGTGTATGGGAAAAAAAACACGATTTGGGGAAAAAGAGAAGTAGATAAATTTTGAAAAAAAATTGCCTTTTAGCGTCGTTGACGCAAGAAATTTTGGGGTTTTCTTCAAAAAAAAACAAATCAGAAACATGAGAGTAAGACCTGCGTTTTTAATTGGACCAGTTTTCCCTACTACCCTTAGGTTTAAATTTGGGGCACGTCGCGTGTACTGCAAAGCAAACCCCTATATGTGCATTATGGGAACAAAAGCGGGAACAGTAAATTTGTCGGGGTTGACCATAGTTCCCCCTGGGCCCTTAAGTGGGGGGAGGGAAACCGGGCAAAAACCTGGCCTGCCCCTGGTAGGGGGTTTTTTCTTAATGTCTTGCCCCTTTTTCCGGCTTCGCCGTGAAAAAAGAAATACACAAATCTGACATATATTTTCAAATTTTTTAGATATTTTAACTGGAGCAGTAAACGATCCCTGCATTTCCCACCCCTTGCCTTGAAAGGGGCCTGATTAGCAAAATTTATACGCGAAAACACTTTATCTGACAGGGGTTTTTAAAAATTCAGCCTGGCGTAAAACCCGGAATTTTAAAACGTGATGAGTCCTACTGTAACTAACCCGTATTTTAATTGTTTCTCGAAGTACCTTTGCCAAAAAATTGTAAAGTAAGGTTTTGGGGGGGCATGATTTATTCATAGGTCTTTTTCTTGGGCCCTTTGTTTGGGCCCTTTTAGTGGATGATCCTTTGGGTTTTTATCTTATTTTTTTTAAAAATCAAATTTTTCCCCCCAAAAATTTTGCAATTTTGATAATTTTTCTGTGCAGTTCCCCTGAGGAGAATGGATGGAAGGCGTTTGTAAAAAGAAAAGCTCAGCAGTAACCCAGGAGGGGGTAGTCAAAAGTCCCTTTGGGTTGTGGTTTACTCCACAGGTCACCTCAAAATACACCCCCTCCTGCATTCCACAATATTCCTAAAATTTGTAAAGTTTTTTTTCATAGTGAAAAGGGCCCCCCCCTCCCCTCAAGCGATTTAAAAATTTTGTGAAAAAAAAATTTTTTTACAAAACAAACTTGTTGAAAATTACTTTAAAATTTTTTTTTGGTATTAAAAAAAGGCATTTCCAAAATTTTGAAAGTTTTTTTAAATTTAAGGGCACATATTTTCAACAATTTAAAATTTATTCCGAAACGTTTTCCCTTTTTTTTGATTGTAATAATAAAAACCGAAACGTTTTTTACCTACACAGTAGGCTTTCCCTTTAGTCCCAGTACAGGGGTTTAGGGGGGGGCCTAGGCAGAAAACAGTAGATATGTAAATACGATGAATAAAACCCCCTTTAAAAATCCTAAAAACCCGGCCCTTTTTAAAAAGTTTTTGCCTTAAAAAAAATTTTTTTATATTTTTCCCTTTTAGTTTCCCCCGTGAAGGTTTGGGTGGTGGGGGGTACTGTGGTCAAGGGGGCCCCCCCGGGGCGAGGCCCCCGGCCCCCCAAAAGGGATAACAAAAAAACCCACATGTTTGAGAGTTCTGTTCCACCCCTACCTCCAACCTTTTACCATGGGGCCCCCCCATCACCACCCTAATGGCCAAAATCACGTATGCGACGCCACAGGGGACGACACTTTAAAAATTTAAAAAATAATATTTTAAGGACCCCAATGAAAATAATCAATTTTTTCCCTTTTTTTGGGGGTTATCCTAGGTAAAATTTAAAAATGTATGATTAAATTTTACTTATTTTGGTACCCCTTTTCCTAAAAAAACTTAAGTTGGCCTTTAAGGGACCTCTCAGGTAACTGCAAAAATTTAAAATAAAAAATGAAAAGATTAGGGAACTTTATTTTAATTTTCAGGTACACAAAAAAGTATAATTACATATACTATAGTGTAAATTTTATCAAGGGGGAAAACGACAAAAATTTTTAAACATTCAATAAAGCGAAAAAAGAATGTGAAGGAACCCGGGGAGTGATAGGTCAGGGGTACTCGCCTTAAAAAACCCCCAAAAAATGCTAATCTTCTACTAGGAAAATTTATAAAGGAAAAGAAAATTTAGAAACCCTTTTTAAAAAAATTTGGCACGGGGCCAAAACCCCTGTGATCCTCTTAAAACACCTTGTTTCCCCTAGGTGGAATAGGCGTAAAACTAACCGACCCCCCCCCCAAGGTGGGGTAAAATTGCAAAACCTGGAGAAACCCTGCTAAAGAAAAATTGACAAAACAAATACAACCAAAAGGCCCTTAAAAACTTGGGAAAAAGTTTTTTTAAGGGCCTTCATCGGTTACCCTGGAATGCAGGCGGGGAGAAACATGATAATTTCCCCTGGAAAAGGGCCCGGAGGGTTTATTGATAAAAAAACCCCACAAGCAAAAGACTCGGCTGGGGAAATGTTAAAAATTTCCCCCTTGGATGAAAAAAAACAGGGGGAAAACCACGAGGAAAACCGAGGGGACAACACCAAAAAGTGTCAGGGGCCCCAAAACTGTTCAACTCCTCCCCGCTACATAAGGGGGATTACTAAAACCCCTGGTGGGCTTCAAGAAGGCACCGGGGGAGGCCCCCTAAAAACCGGGTTTCCCCCCCCCCGACCAAAAATGGGCTTGGTTCGAAAGTTTAGTTTTTTGCAGCCAACAGTAAAACCCCCGGTTTTTACAGACCCTGGGTCCCAACATAAGGGCCCGTGGGGCCAGACTGAAGGTCGGGGGCGTTTGGGCCCCGAAACCCCTTTCCCGGGAAACTCCAGGTATTTACCAAAGGTAATTTAAATCTCCTGGAAAAAAAATCCAGTTTTAATTTTTTAAAATTTTGTGATTAACTGGGATTTTATAAATTATTTAATAAATGAAGGTTTTTTCTCCAAAAATGTTGTTTTTTTTTAATTCAACAATAAAACGGGTTTGGAAATTTTTTATGAAAACAAAAAACACAACTTTTTCCTTTTAAAGGAAAAATAATCTTGGCTTGTTGGCTTGCCTTATAAAACCCTTTAAAAATTTTTTCATCATCAAAAAGGTCTTTATCTCAATTAATTTTTTTTTGATTTTAAAGCTATTAAAACCCGAATAAGGTCAAGAAGGGGCCCCTAATTTGGGGTGGGGGAATCTAGGATACCAAAAGCCCTTAAGGGAATTTGAATTTTAAAATAAAAAAAAAATTTTTTAAAAATACACCATAACTGTCCGTTTTCCCAAACTTTCCCAATCAAATTGAAAAACACAAAAAGATCTTTTAAAATGTATTCATAAAAAAAGGCCCTTCAAAAAAGGTTTTAAAGGGTTTGTAAACTTACAAATTTTAACAAAACAACATCTTTTACTTGCACTAGTGTTCAATAGCCTTGGCTTTTCGCCCCCCCTTTTTTGATTTTAATAAAAAACTAGTGTTCATTTAGCCTTTAAAACATAATTAGGAGTTATTACATTATAGGGAGAATGTAAACCCCTAATTATGTTCCCCTTTTTTTATGCCTGGTTTTCTATTTGCATATTAAATCAATTTCCCTGTTTTACTTCTTTTTTAATGTAGATTCAGGTTTTTATCTTTTATGAAAAAAAACTTTATACGGTGGATTAACTTTTTTCTTTTTTTTCAAAATTTTTTCCCAGTGCATTTATATCCATCTGTATTTTTGGGGAAACCAAAAATACAATTCAATCTAAACGAGGGGCTTACAATTAGTGTGAACTTTTAAATTTTTTTTTCTCTTAGTGTTCTTGTGACTCACGGTATAATTTTCGTGTTTCAAACCCCATTGTTTGGGGTATCTTTTCAAACCCCTTTGGGAGGGTCATAAAATCCAGTGCTTTGTACTGACCTGGAGTTTTTCAACTCTTGCCAGGTTCGCCCGCCAACTCCCCTGGTTTTATTATTGTGTATTGTTTTGGCCATGGTATTATACCCATTTTCCTTACATGGTTTGGGTGTTACCAACAATTGGGGTCCCCAGAGTAGCTGTGGGGTACAGGGGTCCCGGGGGCAGGTTTCCCCCCCGGGGGGAAGGGAGATGACAGTGGTAATCGCAACAGCCGTTGGCGGGGCAGTGGTGCCCAGGGTAATGTCCAAGGATATGAATTATCACAAGATTTCGCCGACATGCGACTTGAGATGTTGGAGCGCAGGTTTGTATTTTTATTAACATCCTCAAATTTTTGCAACGCTGCTTTGGTTGAAGTGCATCAAATACTACTATTTTTTTTTCCATGTCTCTTGGTAGTGATAGTGCTCTAAATGAATATTATTTGTGATTCTCTACCTTCTGAATATATTAAATTTATTTGTTTGACAGCCAACAATTTTTATATCTTGATCATAAGTATTCATAACTAACCCTCACTAGATTAGATTTTAGATTTTGCCACCGAAGTGGCTAGTTTATTGTGCACCCCATATCCATCCTGTGGACGGTAGCGCGAGAGCATATGGATACACAAAAGGCCTAGGAACTAGGCCCCAAAGGGTTAACAGGAATACATATGGATTTATATCTACATTTGAGTCTCTGTTACTAGTGAACTGCTCCTTCTATGGTATTCTGACTTGTACTCTTCATAACAGTTTTTTTATATATATATTTTATTTAAAACAGTGCGATACAAATGACAGAAATATATTAAAAAGATACAAGACAAAAGATTACTGCACTAGAATTTTACTTAACCCGAAACCTAATATTGATACCATACTGCACAGTGGTAATATTGATACCATACTGCACAGTGGTAATATTGATACCATACTGCACAGTGGTAATATTGATACCATACTGCACAGTGGTAAAAATTGAACCATTTTGCAAGTGGTAATATTGAAAACCATAAGCACATGGGAATTATTGATACCCTACTGCACAGGGTAATATGATACCATACTCACAGTGGTAATATTTATAAACCCTACGCACAGTTTAAAATTTGATACCAAAACTGCACAGAGGGAATAATTTATACCATACTGCACAGTGGTAATATTGATAACCATACTGCACAGTGGTAATATTTAACCATACTGCACAATGGTAATATTATACCATCTGCACAGTGGTAATTGATACCATATGCACAGTGTAATATTGATACCATACTGCACAAATGAATATTGAACCATATACAGTGGTAATTTTGATACCATACTAACAGTGGGAATATTGATACCAATGCACAGTGGTAATAAATTGATACATCTGCCCCAGTGGAAAATGATACCAATGCACAGTTAATATGAACCAAACGCACAGTGGTAATATTGATACAAAACTGCAACAGTGGTAATATTGATACCAAACGCACACATGGTAATATGGGAAAACCAACTTGCACAGTGGTAATATTGTACCATACGCACAGTGGTAATATTGATACCATACTGCACAGTGGTAATTATTGATAATACTGCACAGGGTAATATTGAATACCATCTGAACAGTGGTAAATTACCATAACTGCAAGTGGTAATATTGATTACCTACTGCACATGGTCAATTTGATACCATATACAGTGGTATATTGACCATCCTGCACAGGGTAATAAAATACCATAATTTTTTTCAGTGGTATATTTTACCATAAAAGCACAGTTAATATTGATACCAACTGCACAGGTAATATATACCATATTACAGTGGATATGATACCATACTGCAAAGTTTAAAATTTATACCATACTGACGTGGTAATAAGATAACCATACTTGACAGTGGTAAATTGATACATACAGCAAAAATGTTAATTTGATTCCATACAGCACAGGGAATATGATACATATGGCACAGTTTGTAATATAATACAACTCACATGGAATATTAACCATAATACATGGAATAATTGATACCCAAATGCACAGGGTAATATTGATACCATACTCACAAGGAATATGATACATATACATGGTAATATTATACCAAATGAATGGTAATATTATACCTATAATACAGTGGTAATATTATACCATACTCACAGTAATATTGAAAACAACTGCACAGGGTAATTGATACCATACTGCACAGTGGTAATATTGGGGGTACCAAAATCAACGTGGTAATATTGAATACCATACCACAAGTGGTAAATGAAAACCATATACAGGTAATACACTCTCACACACAAACACCGTATATTACAGGATAATACCACTCACAAAACAACATATATTAAGGGGTAATTCCAAACCCACAAAACACCGTATATTACAGTGGATAATACACCTCACACAACAACACACCGTATATTACAGTGGTAATAAAACTCTCAATCACACAACACCGTTTATTACAGTGTAATACACACTCACCACAACACACCGATATTACAGTGATAATTTCACTCCACACACAAACACGTTTTATCAGGGAAAATTTCAAAAACACACCCCTATATACAGTGATAATACACCTCACACAAACAGGCGTATATACATTTATAATAATTACACAACACACCGTATATTACAGTGGTAATACACTCTCACACACAACACACCGTATATTACAGTGATAATACACACTCACACACAACACACCGTATATTACAGTGATAATACACTCTCACACACAACACACCGTATATTACAGTGGTAATACACTCTCACACAACACACCGTATATTACAGTGATAATACACTCTCACACACAACACACCGTATATTACAGTGGTAATACACTCTCACACACAACACACCGTATATTACAGTGGTAATACACTCTCACACACAACACACCGTATATTACAGTGATAATACACACTCTCACACACAACACACCGTATATTACAGTGGTAATACACTCTCACACACAACACACCGTATATTACAGTGGTAATACAGTCTCACACAACACACCGTATATTACAGTGTAATCACTCCACACACAACACCCCCAATTACAGGGGTAAACATTTTTTTTTTTTTTTTTTTTTTTTTTTTTTTTTTTTTTTTTTTTTTTTTTTTTTTTTTTTTTTTTTTTTTTTTTTTTTTTTTTTTTTTTTTTTTTTTTTTTTTTTTTTTTTTTTTTTTTTTTTTTTTTTTTTTTTTTTTTTTTTTTTTTTTTTTTTTTTTTTTTTTTTTTTTTTCCCCCCCCCCCCCCCCCCCCCCCCCCCCCCCCCCCCCCCCCCCCCCCCCCCCCCCCCCCCCCCCCCCCCCCCCCCCCCCCCCCCCCCCCCCCCCCCCCCCCCCCCCCCCCCCCCCCCCCCCCCCCCCCCCCCCCCCCCCCCCCCCCCCCCCCCCCCCCCCCCCCCCCCCCCCCCCCCCCCCCCCCCCCCCCCCCCCCCCCCCCCCCCCCCCCCCCCCCCCCCCCACAACAACCGTATATTCAGTGAAATTTCCCTCACACCAACAACGATATTACAGGGGTAATACACCCCACACTCACACCGTATATTACAGGGGTAAACACCTCACACCAACCCCCGTAATTACAGGGGTAATACACTCCACACACAACACCCCGTATTTACAGGGGAAATCACTCCACACAAACACACGATTTACAGGGGTTAATACACTCTACACCAAACCAGTTATTACAGGGGTAACACCTCACACACAAACACCCCGTATATTACAGGGGTAAACACTCACCAAAAACACACGTATATTACGGGTAAACCTCACACAAAAACACCCCTTTTATATTAAGTGGTAATACACTCTCACACACAACCACGTATATTACAGTGGAAATACACTCCACACACAACACACGTATATTACAGTGTAATACACTCTCACACACAACACACCGTATATTACAGTGGTAAAAACACTCTCACACACAACACCCGTATATACAGTGGTAATACCTCTCACACCAAACACACGCGTATATTACAGTGGTAATACCCCTTCACACACAACACACCGTAATTTACAGGGGTAATACACTCTCCCCACACAACACACCGTATATTCAGTGGTAATACACTCTCACACACAACAATAATTACAGGTCAAACCTTGGGTAAATTTATTAATTGTCTAAACCCCCCCCCCCCCCCCCCCCCCCCCAAAAAAAAAAAAAAAAAAAAAAAAAAAAAAAAAAAAAAAAAAAAAAAAAAAAAAAAAAAAAAAAAAAAAAAAAAAAAAAAAAAAAAAAAAAAAAAAAAAAAAAAAAAAAAAAAAAAAAAAAAAAAAAAAAAAAAAAAAAAAAAAAAAAAAAAAAAAAAAAAAAAAAAAAAAAAAAAAAAAAAAAAAAAAAAAAAAAAAAAAAAAAAAAAAAAAAAAAAAAAAAAAAAAAAAAAAAAAAAAAAAAAAAAGTTTTTGGGGGGGGAAAAAATTAAAACAAAAAAAAAAAAGGGTAAAAAAAAGGGGGGGCTTTTAAGGAATACCCAAAAAAATTTAAAGGAAAAAAACCCCCCCAAAAAAAAC
>NC_069494.1:18071472-18102958 GCF_026875155.1 Cherax quadricarinatus
TGAAATTTCTCATCGTTAATTCATATTTTTTTTGAGCCCCCTGAAAAATTTGGTTGATTCCCCCCTGGAGCTTTGCAGTGTCCCGAAGGAAAACCTGTCATGCAGATTCGGGTGTCATTGCAAAGGGAAAACACGGTGCTGTGGCTGACATCCTTGTCTATGTCGGGTATGAGGGTGAGGAAACAAGATGGGAGCGAGTACGTGCTTGTGGAACAGACTTTTTACCCTCTGCCCCCGGGCTTTTTTCTGTTGACGACTACTCTCTGTTTCTTTAGGAGGAAATTATGATATCACCGACTTTTCCCGTTATTCCTTTTTGCAGCATTTTTTTTCGCTATTTTCGCCCCTGGGCACACTTGTCGAAGGCTTTTGCAAGTCTGTATATATACATCTGCATTCTTTTTGTCTTCATGCATTTAGGACCTTGTCGTAGTGATCCCCTAGTTGAGACAGACAGGAGACCCGTTCTAAACACATGTTGCCCCCGGGTTGGTAACTGATGGGTTTCTAAGGGGGGGGTGGTGTCTTGCTCTTAGGACCCTTTCAAAGATTTTTATGTATGGGTGTTATGCTAGGTCTGAGTTTTTTTCGTTGCTTTATCCCCCTTTGTGGAGTGGGGGGTATGCGTTGTTTTTAGTAATGTGGGCGACCCCCCGGGCCATGCTCCCCCTCCATAGGATGGAAAAAAGGTCGGATGGGGCTTCTTGCGTTCTTTATGAACCAGAGTTCCCTGAGTCTGGCCCTGTGAGTGTGTATTTTTCACTGTAATTACGGTGTGTTGTGTGTGAGTGTGTATTATCATGTAATATACGGTGTTTTTGTGAGAGTGTATTATCATGTTTTGTATGTTTGTTGTGTGTGAGAGGTTTACCACTGTAATATACGGTGTTGTGGTTGAGTGTGTATTATCACTGTAATTACGGGGGGTTGTGTGTGAGAGTGTATTACCACTGTAATATCGGTTTTTGGGTTTTGTGTGAGAGTGTTTTACCACTGTAAAATTTCGGTGGTTGTGTGTGAGTTTGAATTATCACTGTAATAACGGTGTGTTGTGTGTGAGAGTGTATTATCACTGTAAATCGGTGTGTTTTGTGTGAGAGTGTATTACCCCTTAATATCGGTGTGTTGTGGTGAGAGTGTATTCCCCTGTAAATACGGGTGTTGTGTGTGAGAGGTATTACACTGTAAAATTGGTGTGTTGTGTGTGAGGTGTATTACACTGTAATATACGGTTGGGTTTTGTGTGAGGGTTTATTTTCATGTAATTACGGTTGTTGTGTGTGAGAGTTATTTCCCCCTGTAAAATACGGTGTTTGTGTGTGAGAGTGTAACCCCTTTAATATATGGTGGGGGTTGTGTGTGAGTGGTATTTCATGTTTATACGGGGGGTTTTTTTTGTGAGGTGTATTACCCCTGTAATATGGTGGTTGTGTGTGAGGTGTATTACCACTTAAAATACGGTGGTTGTTTGGAGTGTATTACCACTGTAAAATAGGTGTGTTGTGTGTGAGGTGTATTTCCCCTGTAATACGGTGTGTGTGTGTGAGGTGTATTACCACGTAATATAGGTGTGTTTTGTGTGAGTGTGTTTTTACCACTGTAATATACGGTGTGTTGTGTGTGAGGGGGTATTTTCACTGTAAAAACGTGTGTTTTTGTGTGAGGGTTTTATTACCCCGTAATATACGGTGTGTTGTGTGGAAATTTTTATTACCCTGTAAAATACGGGGTGTTGTGTGTGAGGTGTATTACCTGTAATATCGGGGGTTTGGGGTGGGGGATGTTATTACCCCTTAATATATGGTGTGGTTTTTGTGTGAGTGTGTATTACACTGTAATATGGTGTGTTGGTGTGAGTGTTATTACCACTGTAATATAGGTGTGTTGTGTGTGAGAGTGTATTACCCCTGTAAAAATACGGTGAGGTGGGGGGTTGAGAGTGTATTATCACTGTAATATACGGTGTGTTGTGTGGGGAGAGTGTAATTACCACTTTAATATACGGTGTGTTGTGTGTGAATGTTTTACCACTTTTAATATACGGTGTGTTGTGTGTGAGAGTGTATTATCACTGTAATATACGGTGTGTTGTGTGTGAGAGTGTATTACCACTGTAATATACGGTGTGTTGTGTGTGAGAGTGTATTACAACTGTAATATACGGTGTGTTGTGTGTGAGAGTGTATTACCACTGTAATATACGGTGTGGTGTGTGTGAGAGTGTATTACCACTGTAATATACGGTGTGTTGTGTGTGAGTGTGTATTATCACTGTAATATACGGTGTGTTGTGTGTTTACCTGGAGTTTACCTGGAGAGAGTTCCGGGGGTCAACGCCCCCGCGGCCCGGTCTGAGACCAGGCCTCCTGGTGGATCAGAGCCTGATCAACCAGGCTGTTGCTGCTGGCTGCACGCAAACCAACATACGAGCCACAGCCCGGCTGATCCGGAACTGACTTTAGGTGCTTGTCCAGTGCCAGCTTGAAGACTGCCAGGGGTCTGTTGGTAATCCCCCTTATGTGTGCTGGGAGGCAGTTGAACAGTCTCGGGCCCCTGACACTTATTGTATGGTCTCTTAACGTGCTAGTGACACCCCTGCTTTTCATTGGGGGGATGTTGCATCGTCTGCCAAGTCTTTTGCTTTCGTAGTGGGTGATTTTCGTGTGCAAGTTCGGTACTATTTCCCTCTAGGATTTTCCAGGTGTATATAATCATGTATCTCTCCCTCCTGCGTTCCAGGGAATACAGGTTTAGGAACCTCAAGCGCTCCCAGTAATTTGAGGTGTTTTATCTCCGTTATGCGCGCCGTGAAAGTTCTCTGTACATTTTCTAGGTCGGCAATTTCACCTGCCTTGAAAGGTGCTGTTAGTGTGCAGCAATATTCCAGCCTAGATAGAAAAGTGACCTGAAGAGTGTCATCATGGGCTTGGCCTCCCTAGTTTGAAGGTTCTCATTATCCATCCTGTCTTTTTTTCTAGCAGATGCGATTGATACAATGTTATGGTCCTTGAAGGTGAGATCCTCCGACATGATCACTCCCAGGTCTTTGACGTTGGTGTTTCGCTCATTTTGTGGCCAAAATTTGTTTTTGTACTCTGATGAAGATTTAATTTCCTCATGTTTACCATATCTGAGTAATTGAAATTTCTCATCGTTGAACTTCATATTGTTTTCTGCAGCCACTGAAAGATTTGGTTGATGTCTGCCTGGAGCTTTGCAGTGTCTGCAATGGAAGACACTGTCATGCAGATTCGGGTGTCATCTGCAAAGGGAAGACACGGTGCTGTGGCTGACATCCTTGTCTATGTCGGAAAATAAGGATGAGGAACAAGATGGGAGCGAGTACTGTGCCTTGTGGAACAGAGCTTTTCACCGTAGCTGCCTCGGACTTTACTCTGTTGACGACTACTCTCTGTGTTCTGTTAGTGAGGAAATTATAAAATCCATCGACCGACTTTTCCTGTTATTCCTTTAGCACGCATTTTGTGCGCTTTTTCGCCATGGTCACACTTGTCGAAGGCTTTTGCAAAGTCTGTATATATTAAAATCTGCATTCTTTTTGTCTTCTAGTGCATTTAGACCTTTTCGTAGTGGTCCAATAGTTTTAGACAGACAGGAGCGACCTGTTCTAACCCATGTTGCCCTGGGTTGTGTAACTGATGGGTTTCTAGATGGTGGTGATCTTGCTTCTTAGGACCCTTCAAAGATTTTTATGATATGGGGTTTTAGTGCTATTGGTCTGTAGTTCTTTGCTGTTGCTTTACTGCCCCTTTGTGGAGTGGGGCTATGTCTGTTGTTTTTAGTAACTGTGGGAACGACCCCGTGTCCATGCTCCCTCTCCATAGGATGGGAAAAAGGCCGTGATAGGGGCTTCTTGCAGTTCTTAATGAACACAGAGTTCCATGAGTCTGGCCCCGGGGCAGAGTGCATGGGCATGTCATTTATCGCCTGTTCGAAGTCATTTGGCGTCAGGATAACATCGGATAGGCTTGTGTTAATCAAATTTTGTGGCTCTCTCATAAAAAATTCATTTTTATCTTCGACTCTCAGTCTGGTTAGCGGCTTGCTAAAAACTGAGTCATATTGGGACTTGAGTAGCTCACTCATTTCCTTGTTGTCATCTGTGTAGGACCCATCTGTTTAAGTAGGGGCCCAATACTGGACGTGTTCTCGATTTTGATTTGGCATAGGAGAAGAAATACTTTGGGTTTCTTTCGATTTCATTTATGGCTTTTAGTTCTTTCCGCGATTCCTGACTCCAAAGGATTCTTTTAGCTTAAGTTCGATGCTGCTATTTCTCTGACCAGGTCTCCCTACGCATTTTGAGATATATTGACCTCTTTTAGCCGCTCTGTTATTCTTTTCCGTCGCCTGTAAAGGGAGCGCCTGTCTCTTTTATTTTACATCTACTTCCTCCTTTTTCTTAGAGGAATAAGCCTTGTGCATACATCGAGTGCCACCGAGTTAATCGTTCTAGGCATAAGTTTGGGTCTGTGTTGCTTAGTATATCTTCCCAGCTTATATCGGTTAGGACTTGTTTACATTGGTCCCAGTTTTTTTACTTTTATGTTTTTGTTATGAAGTTGAATTTTGGTGAATGCTTTCCCCCCTCGTGACTAATCGCATTATGTCCGGTCTGGGGATCCGCGCTACATGACTGAACCTCAATTAGTTGTGATCTGAGTATAATTGTTTTTGATATGGTGATATTTTCTTATCAGTATCATCATTGTAGTGAAATGAGGTCTAGTGTATTCCCAGTCTAGTAGGCTCTATTATTTGCTGTGTCTTAATGAATTTTGTGCAGAGATTTCAAAGCTCGCGTGAGTGTGGTGTTTTCATCAGAGCTCCTGCCTCCCTGTGTTTATACTTGCAACACTATTATTTGCTATATTCCTCCATTTTAGGTGCCTTAAGTGAAATCCCCCAGGAGCAAGATGTTTGGTGCAGAGCTGGAAGGTTTTCCAACATTGGTGTCAATTTTCAACAGCCTGTTCCTGAATTTTGCTGGGAGTTGCATCCGAGGCATGTATACTATCACAATGACTAGGTTTTGGATCTCGACCTTTACTGTTTGCTAAAACTTCCACTACATCATTTGATGCATTTAGCAGTTCTGTGCAAACAAGTGACTCTGCAATGTACAGGCCACCCCCCCCGCCCCCACTATCCCATTTTGCCTGTTTCACTCTGTCCACATCTAGTAATGGTTGTAACCTGGGATCCATATATTTCGTTGTCCAATGATCCTTTATGTGGGTCTCAGGAGAGCCGCGAACATTGCCTTTGCCCTGCCAAGCTGTCCACCACGGATGAAAGGTATTTGGTTGTTTGTTGCTGGCTTTAGACCCGTATATATGCAAAGAAGAATGTTATCGACTGGGTGGGTATTGTTGGTACTGGGGGGGATTTTTTTTTTTCCGGCCTTAGAATCCCTGTATCTGTTGGTTTTGGAGTGGAGGCCATCGACTGTGGGTTTCCACTCCAGAATGACTGATTGGTGTACGATTTCTTGCCATTTTTCCTGCCAGTTTTTTTTCCCTTCCTGGCACTAAAAAACATCTCCCTCTTGAGTGGCTGAGGCTACCCCAGTTTTTCCCATGGCCTGGATGTTTTGTATCTTTTTGTCCCCTTTAGATGGTATGCCTGGCAATTTAAGTTATAGCAAACAGTCTTTCCATTACAGAAGAGGACACAGTTCAGGGTGAAAAAGATTACAGGAAGGGAGTTTTGCATTTTTCCTGTTGTCCATATGGGCAAGGCATTTCCTAGGGTGGTCATAGTTGCACGTCCCATCTGTGTTTTTCCCAGATTTCCCTGCCAGCAGATAGCCGAGTGCATAGTATGTGCACACTTGGGTTTCCGTTTTGCCTTGGGTATCTGTGACTGTAATTCCCTGTTGGTGCATGGTTTCCCTGTCTTACTTCTATCCTCCCTAGCACCAACAAGGAGCTCCCACCATTTGTTTTTTGGTAATATTTAAAAAAAATCCACAATATTGCTAGGGGAAGTCCCTCTTGTTGCTAATTCCTGTGGTATTTCTAGTTTGCAATATTGGTTTTATCTTATCTTTGGACTACACTTGTTTCCCTACTATGGCTCCTGTCCCCTATGGGTCCATTCATAGTATTCCTTCCTGCGTATAATTCCCGACTAACCTGGACCAAAATCCCAGCTTCACCATTACTGGTCCTCCCAGACAGCATCTCCAGCTTCCCCATTAATGTCTCCAGGACAGCATCTCCAGCTTCACCATTACTGTCTCCCAGACAGCACCTCCAGCTTACCATTACTGTCTCCCAGGACAGTCACACTCCAGCTTCCCCATTACTTCTCCAAGGACAGCACTATCAGCCCCCCCCCCATTGTAACTGACTACCAGGACATCATCCCAGCCTTAATACAGTTTTCTGACTACATGCCAGTGTGAGTGTGTAATTATCACTGTAATATACGGTGTGTTTGTTTTGTGATGTGTATTACCCACTGTAATATACGGTTGTGCTTGTGTGTGAGTGTGTATTACTACGTTAAATCGGTGTGTTTAGTGTGAGAGAGTGTAATTATCCCTGTAATAAACGGTGTGTTGTGTGTGAGAAAGTGTATTACCACTGTAATATACGGTAGTTTTGTGTGTGAGAGTTTATACACTGAATATACGGTGGTTGTTGTGTGAGAGTGTATTACCACTTTAAATAATACGGTGGTGTTTGTGAGTGAGAGTTTATTAATCAACTGTAATAATACTTGGTGTGTTGTGGTGAGTGTGGTTTTACCACTGTAAATATACGGTGTGGTTTGTGTGTGAGTGTGTATTACCATGTATTATACGGTGTGTTTGTGTGTGAGTGTGTATTACCACTGTAATATAGGTGTGTTTGTGTGTGTGTGTGTATTACCACTGTAATATACGGTTGTTGTTGTGTAGTGTGGTATTATCACGTAATATAACGGTGAGTTGTGGTGAGTGTGTATATACCACTGTAATATACGGTGTGTTGTGTGTGAGTGTTATTACCACTGTAAATAATATGGTGGGTTGTGTGTGAGTGTTGGTATTATCACTGTATATACGGTGTGTTGTGTGTGAGTGTGTATTACCACTGTAATATACGGTGGTGTTGGTGTGAGTGTGTATTACCACTGGTAATATACGGTGTGTTTGTGTGTGAGTGTGTATTACCACAGTAATATACGTGGTGTTGTGTGTGAGTGAGTATTTTCACTGTAATATACGGTGTTTTTGTGTGTGAGTGTGGTAAACCACTGTAATATACGGATTTGTGTGTGTGAGAGTGTATTATCACTGTAATATTAACGGTGTGTTGTGTGTGAGTGTGTAATTACCACTGTATATACGGTGTGTTGTGTGTGAGTGGTGTATTAACACTGTAATATAACGGTGTGTTGTGGTGTGAGTGGTGTATTACCACTGTAATATAACGGTGTGTTTGTGTGTGAGTGTGTATAACCACGTAATATAACGGTGTGTTTGTGTGTGAGTGTGTATTAACCACTGTAAATATACGGTGTGTTTTGTGTGTGGAGTGTGTATTATCACTGTAATATACGTGTGTTTGTGGTGTGAGTGTGTATTACCACAGTATATATACGGTTGTGTTGTGTTTGTGATTGAGTATAACCACTGTAATATAGCGGTGTGTTGTGTGGAGTGTGTATATCACTGTAAAAACGGTGTGTTGTGTGTGAGTGTGTATTACCACTGGAAAATATACGGTGTGTTGTGTGTGAGTGTGTATTACCACTGTAATATACGGTTGTTGTGTGTTGAGTGTGTATTATCACTGTAATAATACGTTGTGTTGTGTGTGAGTGTGCATTAACCACTGTAATATACGGTGTGTTGTGTGGAGTGTGTCTTACCACTGTAATATACGTGTGTTGAGTGTGCGAGGTGTATTATCACTGTAATATACGTGTGTTGTGTGTGAGTGGTGTATTACACTGTAATTATACGGTGTGTTGGTGTGTTAGTGTGTATTACCACTGTAATATACGGTGTGGTGTGTGTGAGTGTGTTAAATTATCACTGTAATATACTGTTGTGTTGTGTGGTGAGTGTGTATTACCACTGTAATATACGGTGTGTTGTGTGTGAGTGGTAATACACTGTGAATATAAACGGTGTGTTGTGTGTGAGTGTGTATTACCACTGTAATAGTACGGTGGTGTTGGTGTGAGTGTGTATTATCACTGTAATATACGGTGTGTTGTGTGTGGGAGTGCAGTATTACCACTGTAATATGACGTGTGTATGGTGTGTGAGTGTGTATTACCACTGTAATATACGGTGGTGTTTTGCGTTGAGTGTGTATTATCACTGTAATATACGTGTGTTGTTGTGAAGTGTGTATGACCACTGTAACTATACGGTGTGTTGTGTGTGAGTGTTGTATTACCACTGTAATAGACGGTGTTTGTGTGTGAGTGTGTTATTAATCACTGTAATATACGTGTGTTGTGTGTGAGAGTGTATTACCACTGTAATATACGGTGTGTTGTGTGTGAGTTGTATTGCCACTGTAATATACGGTGTGTTGTGTGTGAGTGGTATTATCACTGTAATATACGGTGTGTAGTTGGTGTGAGTGTGTATTACCACTGTAATATACGTGTGTTGTGTGTGAGTGAGTATACCACTGTAATATACGGTTGTTTTGTGTGTGAGTGTGTATTATCACGTAATATGCGGTGTGTTTGTGGTGAGAGTGTGTAATACCACTGTAATATACGGTGTGTTGTGTGGTGAGTGTGTATTATTACCACTGTAAATACGGTGTGTTGTGTGTGAGTGTGTATTATCACTGTAATATACGTGGTGGTTTGTGTGTGAGTGGTGTATATCACGACTGTAATATACGGGTGTTGTGTGAGAGAGTGTATTAAACCACTGTAATATACGGTGTGTTGTGTGTGAGAGTGTATTACTCACTGTAATATACGGTGTGTTGTGTGTTGAGAGTGTATACCACTGTAATAACGGTATGTTGTGTGTGATATGTATTTACCCATTGTAATATACGGTGGTGTTGTTGGTGGAGAGAGGTGTATTACCATTGTAATATACAGTGTGTTGTGTGTGAGAGTGTATTACCACTGTAATATATGGTGTGTTGTGTGTGAGAGTGTATTACCACTGTGCAGTATGGTATCAATATTACCACTGTACTGTATGGTATCAATATTAGGTTTCGGGTTAAGTGCGATTCTAGTGCAGTAATCTTTTGTCGTGTATCTTTTTAATATATTTCTGTCATTTGTATCGCACTGTTTTAAATAAAATATATATATAAAAAAACTGTTATGAAGAGTACAAGTCACAATACCATAGAAGGAGCAGTTCACTAGTAACAGAGACTGAAATGTAGATATAAATCCATATGTATTCCTGTTAACCCTTTGGGGCCTAGTTCCTAGGCCTTTTGTGTATCCACATGCTCTCGCGCTACCGTCCACAGGATGGATATGGGGTGCACAATAAACTAGCCACTTCGGTGGCAAAATCTAAAATCTAATCTAGTGAGGGTTAGTTATGAATCTATGATCAAGAATATAAAAATTTTGGCTGTCCAAAACAAATAAATTTAATATATTCAGAAGGTAGAGAATCACAAATAATATTCATTTAGAGCACTATCACTACCAAGAGCCTGGAAAAAAAAATAGTAGTATTTGATGCACTTCAACCAAAGCAGCGTTGCAAAAATTCGAGATGTAATATAACTACAAACCTGCGTCTCCAACATCTCAATCGCATTGGGAGATAGGCGAGGAGATCTTGATGAACGTAATCAATCCTTGACGATTAACCCTGGGCACCAACTGCCCCGCCACGGATGTCGCGATTACCAACTGTCATCTGCTGTAGACCCGCGGGGACCTGCCGCCGACCTCACTGTACCCACAACAGCAACTCTGAGACCCACTTGTTTGTAACTAACCACAACACTTGGTCAAGGAAAAATAGGTATAATACCATGGCCAAAACAATACACAGATAATAAAACCACGGAGTTGGCGAGGTCTGAACCCATGGCAAGCAGGTTGTAAAACTCCAGGTCAGTACGTAAGCTACTGGAGTTTTATGACTCACTCACCATGGGTGCAAAGATACCCACAGAACAAGTGGGGCTTGAAATCACGTTATTATGATACCGTGAGTCACAAGTAACACATAAGAGAACAAAGAATATTATAAAGTTCTACACATAATTAGTAAGACCTCGTTTAGATTGCACATTGTACTTTTGGTCTCCAAAACTACAGAATGGATATAAATGCACTGGAGAATATTGAAACAAAAGACAAAGTTAATCCACCGTATAAAGTTTTTTTTCATACAAAGATAGAGACCTGAATCTACACTATAGAAAGAAGTAGAACTAGGGAAGATTCGATTTAAGTATGCAAATAGAAAACCAGGCATAAATAAAGGAGACATAATTAGGGTTTATCATTCTCCCTATGAATGTAATAACTCCTAATTATGTAATTAAGGCTAAATGAACACTAGTATTATTATTATAATCAAAAAGAGGCGCTAAGCCACAAGGGCTATTGAACACTAGTAGCAAGTGAAAGATGTTGTCTTAGATTATAATTTGTAAGCTAACAAACGCTTACTATAAGCCTGTATGAATACATATTAAGATCTGTTGTGTTTTCAATTTGATTAGAAAGTTTCAGGATACAGGACAGTTATAGGTGTATATAAAATTTTTTACTTTAATCATATCTTAAGGGCTCTGGTATCCTAGATATTACAGTCTAAATTAGTGGCCTTCATGACCCTTATTCAGTTGATAGCATTTAAATCAAGAAAATTAATTGATGATAAAGACCTTTTTGATGATGATAATTTTTGAAGTCTCATAAGGCAAGTCCAACAAGCCAATGATTATTTTTAACTTTAAGGAGAAAAAGTAGTGTTGTTGTCATCATAACAAATCCACCGTTTTATTGTTGAATAAAAACAACAACATAATGAGTATCTCAGTAGTAAATCAATCTTATATCCACAGTTAATCTACAAATTGAAAATGAAAACTGGACTTTTTCAGGAGAGTTATCCTAGGTAAATACCTGGAGTTTACCTGGAGAGGGTTTCGGGGGTCAACGCCCCCGAGGCTCAGTCTGAGACCAGGCCTTATGGTGGATCAGGGTCTGAGCAACCAGGCTGTTACTGTTGGCTGCACGCAAACTGACGTACGAACCACAGCCCAGTTGGTCAGGTACTGGCTTTAGGTGCCTCTCCAGTGCCTTCTTGAAGACAGCCAGGGGTCTATTAGTAATCCCCCTTATGTATGCTGGGAGGCAGTTGAACAGTCTTGGGCCCCTGACACTTATTGTGTTGTCTCTCGGTGTACTCGTGGCTCCCCTGCTTTTCATCGGGGGAATGTTACATCTCCAGCCGAGTCTTTTGCTTGTGCAGGTTTAGTATCAATCCCTCCAGGACCTTCCAAGTGTATATTATCATGTATCTTCCTCTCCTGCATTCCAGATGAAGGACCTTCAACCGTTCCCAGTAATTTATGTGCCTTATCGTACTTATGTGTGTCGTGAATGTTCTTCGCACGGTCTCCAGGTCTGCAATGTCTCCAGCCTTGGAGGGGGCGGTTAGTGTACAGCAGTATTCCAGCCTAGAGAGAACAAGCGATTTGAAGAGGATCATCATGGGCTTGGCGTGCCTAATTTTAAAGGTTCTCATTTTCTATCCTATCATTTTCCTAGTAGATGAGGTAGATACATTGTTGTGGTCTTTGAAGGCGAGATCCTCTGACACTATCACTCCCAGGTCCTTCACAGTTCTTTTTCGCTCTATTGAATGATTAGAATTTGTCGTATACCTTGATACATTACACTATAGTATATGATAATTATACTTGTGTGTACCTGTACCTATATAAAGTTGCTAATCATTCATTTTTATTTTCAATTTGCAGATTACCTGAGAGGTGCTGCAGCCAACTTAAGTTTATTTAGGTACAGGTACACATAAGTACAATTATCATACAGTGTAAATTACCTAGGATAACCCCAAAAAAAGACAAATTGACTTATTTTCATTGGGGTCCTTAACAATATTATTCCTTAAACTTTTAAGTGTCGTACCTGTGGTCGTCGCATACTGTGACTGCCATTATGGTGGTGATGGTGGTGGCCATGGTGAAGGTGTGGAGGTATGGGTGGAACAGAACTCTCAACACTGTAGGATTTTGTTATACCTGGCTGGCCCTAGGCCTCGCCCTGGGGGACCCTTGCCACAGTACCCACCATCAACCTTCACCGGGGAACTGAAAGGAAAATAAGAAAAAAATTAGTGCATGAACAGTTAAAGACTGGTTAGGACAGTTAAGGGTTTATTACATCGTATTTACATATCTACTGCTTCTGCCACCTACTCTGTACTCGACTGAAGAAGCCTACTGTGTAGGTGAAACGTTTCGGATTATTATTACAATCAAAAAGAAGAAACGTTTCGGAATATACTTAATTGTTGCATATGTGTCTTATTTATCAACCTGTCGAAATTGTATGCCATTTTAATACCCGAATGCTATGTAATTTATCAACTAGTCTGTTTTGTAAACAATTTATTCACATAATTTGAATCGCTTGAGGGGAGGGGGAGCCCTTCAGCTATGAAAAACAAACGTGACTAATTAGGAACAGTGTGGAATGCAGTGAGCGTGTATGTGAGGTGACCTGCTGGAGTGACCACACCCATGACGTGACTACCCACACTGGTGCTACTGCTGCTGCTCTCATTACTACAGCCTTCCATCCATTCTCACTCATGACTGCACAGAGAAACATTATCTAATTGCTTATATATGGGGGAAAAATTTGATCTAAAAACAATAAGATACAAATCCAAAGGATCATCCACTGAAGTGACTAAACGAAAGGGACATGCAAAAGACCTATGAATATAATCATGCCCGCAAACCTTACGTTACAGATATTTAGGCAAAGGTACATACGAGTACAATTATCATACAGTTAGTTACAGTAGGACTCAGTCACGATTCAAATCCAGGATTACGCCAGGCTGAATTGTAAGAACTGTCAGATCACGTGTTTTCGCGTATAAATTATTGCTAATCAGAGCCCCTTTCAAGGCAAGGGAGCTAGGAAATGCAGGGATCGTTTACTGTCTCCAGTTAAAATATCTAGACAATGAGAAATATATGTCAGATTTGTGTACTGCTTTTACACGGCGAAGCGGAAAGGGGCAAGACATTAAGAAGAACCGCTACCAGGTGCAGGCCAGGTGTGCCCGTCCATCCCCCTACTTAAGACCTAGGTAACTATGGTCAACCTCGACATTCACTGTTGCCAGCTTTTGTTCCCATAATGCATCATATAGAGTAGCTTAGCAGTACACTGCTGACGTACCCAAGATAATCCTAAGGATAGTAGGAATACTGGTCCATAATATGCAGGTCTTACTCTCATGTACTGTATTTGTCTATTTTTGAAGATACCCAAAGTGCTTGCGTCAACGACGCTACTTGGCAATTTGTTTCATTCATCTACTTCTCTATTCCTAAATCAGTGTTTTTTCCTATACACTTTCTAACTGACTTTATTCAGCTTTAATTCATACCTGCGAGTTTTGTCTCTGTTTCTTAAATTCTAACCCTGTAGTTAGTTCAAGTTTAATATGTTTATTATGCACCCCATACCCATCCTGTGGGCGGTAGTCAAAAGATTACAGAGGTACATAATGGGTCCAGGGACTGGGCCTCAAAGTTTTGATGGCTGAGCAAGTTACAGAGTAATGAATTCACACAAATTTACAATAGGTAATGAACTCCAGGTAGGTCTAGTCACAATCATGACAAGTTACAAAGGTATTAACAGATTACAGAGGTACACAATGGGTCCAGGGACTGGGCCCCAAAGTTTTGATGGCTGAACTAGGTACAAGGTAATGAACTCACAAGTTACAAAGGTAATGAATGGTTACTTGCGTTTATACATGGCTACAATCATGAACAAATTTTAGAGTAATCAGCAATTCACACTTCCACAAATATTGATTGTTTGAAGTCACACACACACACACACACACACACACACACACACACACACACACACACACACACACACACACACACACACACACACACAAACACACACACACACACACACACATACACAAACTCATACACACACACACACACACACTCATACACACACCACACACACACACACACACACACACACACACACACACACACACACAACACCAACACACACACTATACAACATACATATGCACACACAAACACACAACACAAACACACACGCACACACACACACACAGGAGCTTGGACTCGACCCCAGCAATCCACTAAGAGTGCACACACACACACACACACACACCACACACACACACACACACACACACACCACAACACACACACACACAACACACAACACAAAACAACCACAAACACACACACACCTAATTATGTACCACTTCACTTTTGGTAAGTACACCTTATTTGTGATAAAACACCCATAACAGTTGTGTCAATCACAAACTAAGTAGTACTTACCAAAAATGAATTAAATATAAAAGTAGCATATACAATGATTTGATAAGTTGGTTATGTGAGGACTCAAACATGGGCAACGAGAAAAGAATAGCGAAGAACGTCAGCGCGGTAAAAAGAGGCGAGGATGCACGAGTCATCGCTAACAAAAAACCGAGGGGCATACGTCATCTAGCGAGCATCGTACAGCGAGCATCGTACATCAGGCATCTGGATGGACGTCCCCTCTGAGTAACGTACAAATCACCTATGTTGTGGTTGGGGGGGAAGTCTGAGTGGTAGGGCCGGCCCTGCGGACACTGGTAGCTCGCTATCTAAACCCTGCTCCAGAGCGATTAATCATACACAAAACACCTACAGTAGTAGGAAGAAAAAATTTTGTAGGAGCAAGGACAAATGGACTACACCCCTGACAGCATTTTTCGAGAGATAATGTTTTAGGACACAAAGACAGTACAATCTGAGAAGCAAGTATTGGGTACACATGTAGTAAAAGGTAGTACAAAAACTGGTGAAAGAATGACTTGTTAAACACCATGCTAGTTTATAATATTAGAACTACTCTCAGTGTTAAGAAGTAGTTTGGGGGGAAATGGAGGAATGGTAGTTTGGAATGGGGTAATATTCCATGGAGCGGAGAAGTGCCGCTGTTGCCTTATTTGACATAGATCATGTATCTGATTCATGCGGAGGTCGGTTTTCCATCTTTTTCGATCCATCTGGAGGAGTGTTCACCAGTGCTGAGGAAAGTTTGGAGGGCTTCTGTCAGGGGTTTGAATGAGCTTGCTGAGCATATTAACCCCAATTAGGATATTTCTTTCAGTAACACGATCTCTGATGCTTGGAATATCAAGTTCTTTTTGCATATTTAAAATTTTGGCAGTACGAGGGCATCCTGGGATGATCCTCATTGCTTCGTTCTGCAGTTTTCCAGCCCTCCAAGCTTCCAGTCAGACACAAGAGCAAGTATGGCGCGCATAACAACCAATGATCTAATAAAGCAAGATACATCATTTTCACAATTTTAACATTAGCACCATACCTGGGGTGAAGCCCTCCCCACAAGTGCTCTTAGTCGTTCTTTGTTTTGGGCGACAAAGTCTTGTTACAACAGGTCCCAAGTAGTGGAACCTCAAAGCCTAGATACCTGTATCGCTTACATATTCTAGAAGAGACCCATCATGCAATTGGATCTGACAAAACTGTGCCTCTCTATCAGGAGGACGCCTTTATTGAGTATCTTTGTTTTATCAGTAGAGATTATCAACCCCCAGGTCCTGACACGAGGCTAGTACATGATTAAGAATGTTTTGGGTTTTTGGAGAATCCGTGGGGGTGAATAAATTATATCACAGCAAAACTAATCACATAATTATGGGGCTGACTAGGCATAGCATTAAGTAATGCATTAATTAGAATATTGAACAGTGTGGGACTGAGCACACCTCCCTGTGGGAGGTGTCCCTGGAACAACACAGACGATTTTCTGTTGGACAGGTAGCCTTTAATCCAGCGGAGAAGCCATCCTCCAACATCCATTCTGGCAATTTCACTAATTATTACATGTCGGTTGGCTACATCGAAAGCGGTTTTAAAGGGTCAAGGAAGGTAGTGTAGGAGCTGTCAGTGTCAGGGTGAGAAAGGTGGCTTTTGCAATGATGCACGCTCCTTCCATGCATGAAACCATGTAACCGGGGAGACAAAAAATTGTTTGATTCTGTACATGAGACGATAAGAATCATTCTCTCAAATTTTTTAAAACACAAGCCAGCTAGTAAGAGATATTGGGCGAAATGCATTTTGTTGATTGGGCTTAGGAATTGGAATGATGAGGCGTTGGTCCAAGATTGAGGGAGCTCCCCAGTTACATAGCTCATGTTATATAATTCAAGTAATGGATTACCTGGTACTCGACACAGCAATCTGAGTATGTTGTAAGTAATACCATCCTCACCAGGCGACGTGATTTGCCCTTAGTTAGTGCTGCATCAAGTTCATAATTAGTGAAAGGAATTTGCAATCATCTGCCTTACTGAGCATAAAGCAAACAAGTCTCTCCCTTGCATCATTTTTATCATTTAATTTTCCCTGTGTGGTACTGGGAAGATTGTCAAGCTAGATGTAGCTGCCCAAGCACTGACTAACTCATTCGCCCTATGCAAGGGATGAGGGTGCGCGATCTGCCAGTTCGTTTACCCTTAATTCTATTTATGTCCCTCCATGCCCGGCAAAGGGGGGGTTGTGAGCATTAAGACCGTTGACAAATTTTCCCAGTCGGTTTGCCGCAGCTCTGTCATACCTCTCTGGCAGCAGCAAGGGCAGTTTGGAAGAGCCCAGCATTCCAGGGGTACGATGTTTTCTATAGGCTAGGCCTAGTCTGCGAGCAGTACGTTTCAGTGTACGAAGTTTAGAATCATTGTAATAAGTATGGTTTTTGAAGGAGGTATGATTATTACGAAGTTTGTTGGGTTTAGAGTACCAAGAGGTTGCAGGGGCGGCTCTAAGAGTTCTGAATACTGCTCACAAGATCAGTGTTAAAGGTCTCTACAGAGGAACACTCATAGGAATTATACCAGTCAGTACACATGTGCAACAAAGTCATCATGCTGATCTGTGGGAACATTAAAACGTTTCCGTTTGAATATCCCACTAGGAAGGATAGTATTACCAATATCTAGAGGTTAGCCTAGGGAAATGATCAGACGCTATATCTGTTACAATGGAAGACTCACAGCTGGCAGAAGTAATTTTTGAAGCCCAGGCACAGATCAAGGACCCTCCATGATATGTGTGGGTTCAAGGTCACCTAAAATTTTGGACATTATCATGACTGTTTAAGAGTGACAACAGTTGATTGCCATTACGATTACCAAACTGTGAGTTTCCAATGCTTTTGTGTCTCGCATTGTAATCGCCAATAATAAGAGTAGCTCAGAATGAGCACAAGTTGGGAGCTCCAAGTAATTAAATTTTTCAGCAGGAGCATACAAGTTAAATATGTTGAGAGCAGAGTTCCCTATATAAATCCTAACACCGTGATATTGTAGCCCCTCTGTTTCCTTGTGTGCAAGAAGTTGATTTGGGGGAAGTGATTTTTTTAAAATATAGAACACAAAGTTAGTAGATTTGAGGTCATATGCAACAAAAAGATGGGAATTTAAAAGGGTTGGGATTTTTCAGGGACTCTGCACTCTTGTAGACACACAACATCAATTGGTTCGGGGGTTACTTTATGATGAAGTTCAGGAAGCTTTTTCTAAGTGATGCAATGTTTTCCCGCTTAATATAGAAAGTTTATACGAGTTTTGATCCATTATAGTAGTCCTGGGATCTTTTGAGTTTCTCAGCATAATGAAAAAATGTTCATATAAATAGCAGACCTTATCAATGTCAACAGTGCTACCCTTGTCCATGAGTTTTGTAGTGCACCTCCAGTTGTAAGGCCTCGTGGGAGTCTTCGTAAACCCAGAGCATGACGCTGTTTATTGTGAATGTATGAAAGGTGACACCGCCACTCACATTCCCTCCTCCACTAACATTACACGCAACACTAAACTGTCATCACCAGCGCCACTACCAACATTGTGTTCATTACATTTGTCAACAAATATTTTATTCAACATTAATGTCTATGTGGGCTAAACCCCATCACACTCTGCACCACCACTTATATTATGCTCATCACTATTACTAACATTATAACAGCACCACTCTCATCACACTCTTCACCACCACTTAAATTATGCTCATCATATTACTAACATTATAGACACCACCGCTCCCCATCCACTCTTCACCACCACTTAAATTATGCTCATCACTATTTACTAACATATAGACACCATTGCCCTCATCACACTCTTCACCCCCACTTATATTACGGTCATCACTATTAAATAACATCATTGACACCATAGCCTTCGTTATGATGCTCCCCCTACAGTTATCAACACAATATTATATTCGTCATTACTGTAATTAAGAACACCACCACCACCTTGTTCAGCAGCCTTACACTTGCTTCACAAATTGTGACAATCTTGTTATTGGTAAACCCCTACACATCTTTCCTTGTGTTGTTCCCAAATTGTTGTTTCAGGAGGGAAAATTGGGTTTAGTTTCCAGTATTTTTTATGCGCGACATCCCGGGTTTTATACCACAGGAGCAAGACTTGGGAAAATCTGGAATGTGAAGTCCCCGGGCAGCTGAGCTATTTGGCTGACTGTCAGCTGACTCAGCTAGGTTGGTATTGACAGCCGACGTGATGGAGGTCTGTTGACGTGCTCCCCAGGTGAGTGCCAACCCCATTGTCTGAGGGCAGGCATGAGCCCGTATTCAGACCCGAGTACCTGGGAGTCCTGGGGGGGCCCTTATGAGGGGTACAGGGTGAAGTGCGGTTGGCTGCGATGCGATCCCGCCCTCCCCACTGCAGTCAGCATGAGCTGCTGTGACTCCTGAGGTCTTACAATTGATTTCATTGTTTAGCAACAGTCTGTTGCTGTTTGATCATAGCATAACACCGTTCAGAAGGATGAGCATTGGCACACACGCACACCAGTGTGACTTAGATGGGCATTTCCTGGCAAAGTGGCCCCAGCGTTGCACTTATAACATCGACGTTGAGGAGGTCGTACAATGCAATGTAATAGCATCTGTTGAGGGCTGCACGGGAGTGAATAAGCGTGGCAGAGTCCCCTGGCCAGTCCAATCAGCTAATATCAGACCGTTGAAAGTCGACGAGGGCTTGCAACTTTCTCTGACGCCAGATATTGAGGATTCAAAATGCTTGTTGACGTTGTAGATGACAATAAGCACTTTAGGTGCCCTTGGTGGGCAGCCGGAGTTTGATGTTGGCATATTCGTGAGTGAGAAGTTTGTCTATAAATGCTGAATCATTAGGCACAAAGACGTAGTTATCCTCATCGCGGGCAAACTTGATCGTTTTCTCATGATTGTTTACACTAGCTTCGAAAAACCAGTTAAACTTGGTCTCTTGATTTAGTGTTGTCAGGGAAATCTAACCTGACAGCTTTGGGAGGTGTGCGCCCACTGTATTGCTTCAGCAAGCTTTCTCTGGAAGCCTCGTTCTTTTTTCCGAGCCTGTTTACTAAAATATGTTTCAAATCTGCCTTCACCATCATCTACGTCAACACCATAAGCTATACTCATAGCTGACAGGAGTTTCACACTGGCGATGGCTAAAGGATCCGGTAAATAGAAGGACAAGGAAGGGAAAATTCACCTCGCTAGACACAGGCAATGTGGGTGTAGTGGCCTGCGGGTCGCAGTGCGATTTTCAAGGTCATTCACGGGGGCCACAGTCGTCTCGAGAGTTTTCCAATATTGCACTACTCGTTAATTACTCCAAACCCGCAGCACTTTAAAACAGCTAGCACACGTGTCTGGGAATGACAGACAAATTTTCACTCTGTGGACAAATAAATCAGCACAAACTTAATATGTTTAAGATGAACCTCTGGCTTGTTACAGTTAAAAAGCTGTTTAGTCTGGATAGGTTTAAACTCGCCCTTATCTCATAGTAGATAATGGCGACGAGCTAACTGGACACACGTCAATAGAGACTAGCACGTTCCCGAAACTACTCAAGAGGCAAGGGTTACACCAATACATAAAGGTGGTGACCCTACAGACTTAAACAACTATAGGCCAATATCAACTTACCATTGCTACCAAAATCTTTGAGAAACTCGTGTACAGAGACTGTATTTATTTTAACGGCTCAAACATACTCAACCCCTGCCAGTTTGGATTCAGAAAAATAAAAGCACTAAAAGATGCAATCATAAAAATGCTAGATCTGCCCTTTTACACAGCCTTGGAAAATAAGGAATATCCACTAGGAATTTTTATTGACCTAAGAAAAGCTTTTTTACACAGTAAACCACGAAATCCTACTCCACAAACTTGACCACTACGGTATAAGAGGCCATGCGCTTGCTTTTTTCAAATCTTACATTAAATAAAGGTATCAGTACGTCACCCTTAAAGACACAGCATCAGCAACACGGCCACTTGATACTGGATTTCCGCAGGGAAGTGTCCTTGGTCCCCTTCTCTTCCTCATATACTCAATGACCTTCCAAACGTACCCAACACCTGAAAAACCCCTTCTCTTTTTCTGATGACACGACTTATGTCATCTCTCACCCTAATCTTGCCACCCTCAACACCAAAGTGAATGAGGAGCTGAATAAAATATCGACTTGGAGACAGCCAATAAACTTCGCTTAACACTGACAAAACTTACTATATTATGTTTGGTAGCAGAGCAAGAGATGCACAAAATTTAAAATTAAGATTGACAACACTCTAATTACCAGAAATAAGGGGGGAAAAAATCCGAGGCTTATACCTTGACAAAAACCCGAATTTCAGCACCATATCCGATATAGCCAAAAAAGTATCCAAAAGGGTTGGGCCCTCTCCAAGATACGAACTAGTCCCGAAAAAATCCCCTTCTAACTATACCACCACTTTTTATCCATCCCTCACCTAGCTATTGTGCTTGGGGACAACTGCGCAAACCCCTAAAGCAATAATAACCCAACAAAAGCTCAGTAAAAAAATCACAAAAACCACCCGGCAGCACACCCCCCCACTCTTCAAAGATCAAAATTACCCCCAGTTCGTACACCCAAAATTACTAGTTTACCTGTGAATCTATATCTACGGGGCCCTTAAACTCTAATTCAACCTTGACCTAAAAGCTTTTTGATTTTGTGACAGAACCCACAGGCATAACACCAGACACAAACATTCTGACATTCCCGGTCGAAAAACCTTTAAAAAATTATGTTGTCAAGGCCCTAAAATTGGAATACCCACCTGAAAAACCTAGAACTCAGAAATTATCCCCTTTCAAAAATACCATTAGAAAACTTTTACCCCCTGATACCCTCAACTAACTACACAAACCCCCTGGTGTTCAACTTACACTCGCTCATATTTGACCAAAAAACAGAAATTTTAATCTCAGTCTTAAAAAAATAAATCTTGTCTCCAATATGAAACTAATACTGTGCCAAAACAAAAGCATTCACATTGCAAAACTCAAAAACTGTATTTAGTATTAGCCATAATCCAATTACCTCATAATTTGTAATTTTTTTAAAATTAAAGAATAAAAAAGTATGCCCGAAATGCCTAGCCATGCAACGTTTAGTGGTACACTCTGTAATCCAATTTTACTCTGTAAACCAAAAAATAACCAAATTTTGTAAACTCAGCATTGTATCCTTAAGAAATAAATTTGAATTAAATTGAATTAAACTCGGGATTGTAATCTTTATAGAGAAAAACTTTAAAAATGAATTGTTTGAAAAAAAGGTATTTAACTACTGGAATACCCCCGCCCTTCTGAATTTTAATTTTATACTGAGTATACTAACGGTCTGTAGTTGCTTACATCGCCCTTTTATTTTTCTTGAAGTAGGGTAACTTGGCCCCCTTTGAACCCCCCCGGTCGGTATTAGGGGTGTTGATAGATTTTTATGTGAGCAATGGGGTGCAGTTCAAAACCCCATCTTTTAGGAAAAAAACCGGGATGTATCAGGGCCTGTGCTCTTTTTGGGTTTAACCCCGCTGTTTTTTTTGAATAAAGTCTGAGAAAACACTTAAGTTGGGCAACGTTTGGGGGTTTCCCCTTTATTGGTTTTGTATGTTGAAACTTTTATTGTATACCTTGTCATTCTGGTTTTCCTTTTCATGGACGGTATACCTTTACAAGGACGGTATTCCTTTTCATTTGGGATCCTTTTACATGTACTGGTTAAAACCCTTTTCATGTATGGTATCCTTGTCATGTATGGTATACCCGTCAGGGACTGGTAACCTTGTACATGTTGGTACACCCTTTTAATGTCTGGTACACCTTGTACTGTACTGGTACACCTTGTAATGTACTGGTACCCTTGTAATGATGGTCACCTTGACTGTATGGGCACCTTGCATGTTTGGTAACCTTGTAATTTTACTGGTACACCCCCTTTTTCTTATGGTACCCTTGTCAGTATGGTACACCCTTTTAAAATACTGGTAACCCTTGTCATGTCTGGTACACCCCTTTTAATGTACTGGTGCCCCCTTTTCATGTAGGTACACCTTGTACTGTACGGTACCCTTACATGTTGGTACACCTTTTACATGTCTTTTACCCTTGTAATGTCTGGTAACTTGTACTGTATGGGACACCTTTTCATGTTGGTACACCTTGTACATGTCTGGTACACCTTGTACATGTACTGGGACCCTTGTACGTCTGGTAACCTTGTAATGTACGGTACCCTTGTACTGTATGGGACACCTTGTACGTACGGTCACCTTTTACATGACTGGTATACCTTGTTTTCATGTACGGGACACTTGTAATGTACTGGTATACTTGTACATGTACTGGTGCACCTTTTACATGTTGGGGGCACCTTGTACATTATGATAACCTATTTATTTTATTATTTACATCTATTTTGAAATAATAATAAAATAATAATAATAATAAAAAAAAATATAATAATAATAATAATAAAATAATTAAAATAGGCCATTTCTATATTTTAAAGTTTTTGGTTTTTTTTAGAACATTTCCCCCCAATTAGGTTAATTTTGTCCCCCGGATGCCCCCCAAACCCCCTCCCTAACACCAGGTACCCACTTACGCAGGGGAAATGGACAGCGGTGTCTTAAGGGAAAAAGTCCTGTTTTTTCCACCCCTACCAGGATGAACCTGGATTTTGTGTGTGGTTGAGTGGTCACCAACCCCGCCCAGGACAATTTTTTGTAAAAGTAGTTATGTACCTGTATGTAAATTTTACTTATAGCACTGAGTGCTAAGGTTTATATGCTTGGTTAGTGTTAATTTTGGTTTTTAAAGGCTTTTTAAAGTGTGTTGGAGTGATCACGGGGAAATTTATGAAGGGGTTTAGGGAGATTTTGTTGCTGTTGGAGTGATCAAGGAACATTTTGAAGGGGGTTCAAGATCTAGTTACTGAACTTTAGTCTTGATGTGGAAAATATAATGTCAGTACCCAGATGGATGGTTGGTTAGGGAAGGTTTGTAGGACACAGGACAATGTTTCTCGTGGGCTTATCATTGATGACCCACAGTGGAGCTTTTGGTTTTTACCCAGGGCCCTTCCCCCGGCTTACATCTCCACCCCCCTTTTTAAAAATTTAAAGGGCATACGCCTCTCCCCACAAAAAACGAGTTGGTTCTCAAGAAACGTTTGGGAAAAAATATTTGTGGCTAAGTGAGGATCGTCTATAATGGTTTTGAGTTTGTGTCAAAACCCTTTTTTTTATAATGTTTTAATGTCCATTTTAAAAAATTTTTAACATTTCTGGATTTTTTAAATTTTTATACAGTAGTGTACTGTATATTGTAAAAACAGAAATAAGGGAAATACCCCTTTAATATTAAATATTTTTAAAATTTTTATGGTCAGATTTTATAATATGGGGGAACGCTAAACCCCTAGGATTTTAAAAGGCTGTGGGTGGGGGGGGGATGGAATTATTCAGGTTAAATTTTGGGAACTGGAGCACGTATATTATTATAATCAAGGGGGAAGCGCTAAACCCCGGGGGATTTTACACACCCGGGGGGGGAGATTTTAGAAGGGATTTGTAAATAAGTAAGGAAGTAAGTTTATTCAGGTATACACAAATACAGTTCATGAATTTTCATCTGCGTATGTGAGAGAACCCGGGATAAACCCAAAAAAAAACAGACTTATTTCCATTGGGGGCCTTTTACCTCATTAAAATTTTTAAATAAAGGTTTAAAATTTTTTTTTATTTACAAAGAAGAAACTCTTATTATCATACTAAAAGACTATCTACAATACGAGGGTCATTACTAGGAATAAGGTAAAATTTACATGTATGTTAGCTAAAAAATAGAAAATCATTCCCCTCCCTTTCTGTAGCTACATTCATCAGACACCTTTTGGCACTCTTCTTGAATGGTTCACGCTATGACTGGCTTTGACATTGTGTGGGCAGTCTGTTCCATTCCTTTATTGCTGTACAATAAAAGGTGTTTGAAGCCTGGCCACTGACTGTGGGTACTACAAAGTTGTGCTCTCTCCCCCTAGTTCTATGATTGCTTTGGTTCCCAACCTTGACAAAATTGACAGCAAGATATTCTGGACATTGTTTGTGAGCAATTTTCTAAACATGATTTAGCTTCAGTTGTTTTACTCTGTCTTCAACATTCAGCATATCCAACTGCTGTAATTCATCCTGGCCTATATGTTCTCTTGGTCCCAGCCCCAGGATGAATCTTACGATTTTGTTCTGGGTGATTTGCAGTCTATCTTCCAGTTTTTTTGTCAAGGCAGAGTACCAAGAAGAGCAAGCGTAATCCATATGGCATTGTATAAGGGCTAGACATAGGGTCAGGCTTAATTTGGGGAACTGGAGCACAGATCCAATTCCCTAAATCAAGAGCCCCTCGCCAACATCAAGGAACCTTCCTTGAGGGGAGCACAGATATAATTTCCTAGATAAAGAGTCCCTGACCAGTATATCCCCTCCTTGAGGGGATATACTGGTCAGAGCTGGTCGTTAGTCCGAATCATTGGTAAACAAGTACATCGCTGAGGAGACGCTGTACATGTAACAGGTCTGAAGGATGGGTGAGGATATTATGGGTTAACTGAATTATTTATCCGAACTTCTGGCAAGACAATCCATTGAATGAAAGATGGTCAATGCTCTTCCTTCTTTTGATGGGAGATGTCCACTAAACCTATAGGGGTCACAGTGCCAAGGCAACGGGAGGTGGTCAAGGACTTACTATATATCTATTTTTGTAGCCACAAATACAGGTATGGCAATTATATATGGCTAAATTATGTTCACAAAAATAATTTTCCAAAAAAATAGAAGATATATATATGGAAGACGGGTATGGGGGTGCGTAATAAAAATAAACAAATTAATCTATATGCAAATAAGTCAGTAACAATAATAAATTTAAGCACTAAACCCGTACGATAGAATTAGCCAGTCATGTGGTCAAGGGAGCGAGCAACGACAGAACATTGATATTAGTGCATCACATTATAGTCATGGAGTGCTAAACCCAGTAGGGTCATTAAACCGCTTTAGTAATGTCAATCAGGTTGAATCCAGGGAAAACAGCTCCATATCCTTGGACCATGAGCCATTCACCATCGCCAGCTTGAGGGATCAACACATGAGAGGTGAATAAAATATGCAAATTATAGAGAAAATTACCTTATTTTTTATCATAAGCTACACTGTATCCATAACTCTGACATTTTGTACACTTCTAAATGTCTTTCATTATGTCTTGCATGTATTTTGTAATTTTGAGTGTGGGGGCAGGTTGCTGTAGTCTCGACACAAGTCAAATTTGTCCCGGTTTAAATTTGCCTGATATGTATAACCATAGGCCTAAAATGTATATAATATATTGCATATTGTACTGTATATACAACGTATAAAAAAATTATATAATGCTGTACTCTATATACTATGTATAAGATACATTATATTATTGTGTTGTACTGTATATAGAACAATGTACGAGATACAATATACATACATGTACATTATATATTTTAAGACTGTCAGACATGATGTTTTAAGTTTTTGTCACCTGTATACTGTATGGAAATATACATATGAATGTTTATAATATATCTGAACACATGGAGAGTGCACGGTTTTTAGCCTCCTCTGATGTTAATAATTCCTCCTTGGAGGGTTCGACTGGGCTGCCGTCTTCGTTGAGTTTGTTATTGTTGAAGTCTTCAGCGATCTTCTCACTATACACTGCGTAGAATAGATCTTGAGGCCCAAATTCACCTTGTATTACATCCGGCACATTGTATGACACATACGGCTTCAGCTGAAATACATAAAATGAAATTAGCTTTCGTCTCTGTAGTTACTGTGCTGGGTTATAATTTACGTGGGTCTGTTCAACTTTTAAATCAATGTTTTAAATACAGTAGGACCCCCCCCATATTCACCGATTTGATATCTGCAGTTTCAGTTACCCATGGTTTATTGTGGCCCAAAAATACAGTGGACCCCCGCATAACGATTACCTCAGAATGCGACTAATTATGTAAGTGTATTTATGTAAGTGCATTTGTACATGTATGTTTGGGGGTCTGAAATGGACTAATCTACTTCACAATATTTCTTATGGGAACAAATTCGGTCAGTGGCCCGGTGGCCTGGTGGCTAAAGCTCCCGCTTCACACACGGAGGGCCCGGGTTCGATTCCCGGCGGGTGGAAACATTCCGACACGTTTCCTTACACCTGTTGTCCTGTTCACCTAGCAGCAAATAGGTACCTGGGTGTTAGTCGACTGGTGTGGGTCGCATCCTGGGGGACAAGATTAAGGACCCCAATGGAAATAAGTTAGACAGTCCTCGATGACGCACTGACTTTCTTGGGTTATCCTGGAGTTTACCTGGAGAGAGTTCCGGGGGTCAACGCCCCCGCGGCCCGGTCTGAGACCAGGCCTCCTGGTGGATCAGAGCCTGATCAACCAGGCTGTTGCTGCTGGCTGCACGCAAACCAACATACGAGCCACAGCCCGGCTGATCCGGAACTGACTTTAGGTGCTTGTCCAGTGCCAGCTTGAAGACTGCCAGGGGTCTGTTGGTAATCCCCCTTATGTGTGCTGGGAGGCAGTTGAACAGTCTGGGGCCCCTGACACTTATTGTATGGTCTTTTAAACGTGCTAGTGACACCCTGCTTTTCATTGGGGGGATGGTGCATCGTCTGCCAAGTCTTTTGCTTTCGTAATGAGTGATTTTCGTGTGCAAGTTCGGTACTAAGTCCCTCTAGGATTTTCCAGGTGTATATAATCATGTATCTCTCCCTCCTGCGTTCCAGGGAATACAGGTTTAGGAACCTCAAGTGCTCCCAATAATTGAGGTGTTTTATCTCCGTTATGCGCGCCGTGAAAGTTCTCTGTACATTTTCTAGGTCGGCAATTTCACCTGCCTTGAAAGGTGCTGTTAGTGTGCAGCAATATTCCAGCCTAGATAGAACAAGTGACTGAAGAGTGTTTATCATGGGCTTGGCCTCCCTAGTTTGAAGGTTCTCATTATCCATCCTGTCATTTTTCTAGCAGATGCGATTGATACAATGTTATGGTCCTTGAAGGTGAGATCCTCCGACATGAATCACTCCAGGTCTTTGACGTTGGTGTTTCGCTCTATTTTGTGGCCAGAATTTGTTTTGTACTCTGATGAAGATTTAATTTCCTCATGTTTTTCCATATCTGAGTAATTGAAATTTCTCATCGTTGAACTTCATATTGTTTTCTGCAGCCCACTGAAAGATTTGGTTGATGTCTGCCTGGAGCTTTGCAGTGTCTGCAATGGAAGACACTGTCATGCAGATTCGGGTGTCATCTGCAAAGGAAGAACACGGTGCTGTGGCTGACATCCTTGTCTATGTCGGATATAAGGATGAGGACAAGATGGGAGCGAGTACTGTGCCTTGTGGAACAGGGCTTTTCACCGTAGCTGCCTCGGACTTTACTCTGTTGACGACTACTCTCTGTGTTCTGGGTGGCTAACCCTCCGGGGTTAAAAATCCGAACGAAATCTTATCTTATCTCTTAACCTGGGTTATCCTGGCTGGCTAACACTCCCTACCCTGGGTTTCCTGGCTGGCTAACACTCCCTACCTGGGTTATCCCGGCTGGCTAACACTCCCTACCCTGGGTTTTTCCTGGCTGGCTAACACCCTACCCTGGGTTATCCCGGTGGTTAACACTCCCCACCTGGGGTTTTCCTGGTGTTTTTCACTCCCTACCTGGGTTATCCTGGCTGACAACATCCCTACCCCGGGTTCCTGGGGTGGGGTTAACCCCTCCCTACCCTGGGTTATCCTGGCTGGCTAACACTCCCTACCCTGGGTTTTCCTGGCTAGCTAACATCCCTAACCTGGGTTTTTCCTGGGGCAAACTCCCTACCTGGGTTACTGGTGGGTAACACTCCCTAACCTGGATTTTTCCTGGCTGGCTAACACTCCCCACCTGGGTTATCTGGCTGGCTAATCCCCACCCGGGTTATCCTGGGTGGGTAACACTCCCTACCGTGGGGTTATCCCCGGTGGTTAACCCTCCCTACCCGGGTTTTCCCGGCTGGGTTAACCTCCCTCCTGGGTTATCTGGCTGTTAACCTCCCCACCCTGGGTTTTCCAGGGGGGCTAAAACTCCCCACCCCGGGGTTATCCCGGTTGGGTTAAACATCCGTCCCTTTGGGGGTTATCCTGGTGGCTAACCCCTACCCTGGGTTTTCCTGGCCCGGTTAAAAGTACCTATCCTGGGTTATCCTGGCTGGTAAATCCTTACCCCTTTGGGTTTTCCCGGCTGGTTAACACTCCCTACCCTGGGGTTTTCCTGGGTGGTTAACACTCCCCACCCCGGGTTATCCCGGTGTTAACACTCCCTACCCTGGGTTATCCCGGCTGGTTTTTCACCCCTACCCGGGTTATCCCGGCTGGTTAACACTCCCTACCCCGGTTTCCTGGTGGTTAAACCTCCCCTACCCCGGGTTATCCTGGCTGGTTAACCTCCCTACCCGGGTTATCCTGGGTGGTTAAAACCTCCCTACCCTGGGTTTCCTGGCGGGTTTAAACACCCCCTACCCTGGGTTTCCTGGGGGTTAACCCCCCCTACCCGGGGTTATCCCAGCTGATTGTTTTGAAATGATTTTAAACAGACAATATAAAAAAAAGTGTGTTTAAAATTGGACGTAAGATTTTTTGGAATATCTCAAATATTTTTTTTTTTTATGGGGGGTAAAAAGGCAGATATTTTGGCGAATGGGAAAAAAAAATTCTGTCAAATGTTTTTTTTTAACATGATAATAAAAATTATTAGAGAAATGGCTATTTTAAAAACGTCGTGTAGTTGTATTCTAACAGTTGGGAATGTCGGAAGGGTAGTGCCAATTTGTAGTGTGTGCCATATATAAAAATTAAGTTTATATATTTTTTCTTGTTGTTTTTTGGCCCAAATATACTAAAAATTTGTCACATGCTTTTACATTGCACCTCAAAAAGTACACCAAAAAATAAAATAAATCGGTTGTAAAAAAAAAAAAAAAGGAAGAGGGGGTACGCCCTTAAGAAAAATTTCAGTTGAAGTTCTTTTCGTTTATTGTTCTAAAAACTACTATGACAACCCCAAGATTGTAATTTCCCTCTTTGAAAGATCAGCTTAGCCAGTTTTCAGTTCATCATGCTCGGAAGACAATGTGAGAGGGAAAATCACAGAGTGCACTGGGGGGACCAAATGTCCCAATCCTACCATACCTTTTTGGGCTTCTGACAAAGATGCCACAATTTATGCTTAAGGGTTTTGGAGCATTTATGGTGACAGAGAATCGTTAAAATTAAAACTGTCAATCTTTGTACATAGATGCATTTCAGTGCAAGGGTATGGAAAACGTTCTGTCTGAAGGGTAGGGCCCCATTATTGATGCGTGCTCCAATTTTTTTTTTTAAAAGGCATCATCTGTCGCAACGCAGCATACCGCTGCACCCGTGGGTTGGTGAACAGAACCATCAGCGTAAATAATTTCAGAGTGTGTGCTGTGTGACTAAGTTTCTACGCTTAAGGCCCCATGTTTGGCTTCAAGGCGAAGTTTTGGTTGTGATTTAATGAAGTGGGACCAAGTTAACCAAATCCGAACCGTATAAGCTGGGAAGATATACTAAGCAACACAGACCCCAAATTAGCTGAAAAAGATTAACCCGGGGGCACTCGATGTATGCCAAGGCTTTTCCTTAAAAAAAAGGAGGAGAGAGTAAAACGAAAGGACAGGCGCTCCCTTTAAGGCGATGGAAAAGAATAACGGCGGTAAAAGAGGTAATATATTGAAAAGGGAGGCGACCTGGTAGAGAAATAGCAAAAAATCGAATTAAGCTAAAGAATCCTTTAGGAGTAGGAAACGCGGGAAGACTAAAAAACCATAAATGAAATCGAAAGAAAACCCCAAAATATTTCTTCTCCCAGCCAAATCAAAATCGAGAACAACTCGTATTGGGCCCCTACTTAAACAAGATGGGTCCTACACGATGACAGCAAGGGAAATGAGTGAGCTACTAAGTCCCAATTGACTCAGTTTTTTGCAAACCCCTAACCAGACTGAGAGTCGAAGATCAAAATGAATTTTTTTGAGGAGCCCAAAATTTGATTTTAAAAACAACCTATCGATGTTATCCTGACGCCAAATGACTTCGAACGGCGAAAATGCATGCCGCACTCTGCCCAGGGCCGTCATGGGAAATCTGTGTTCATCAAGAACTGCAAAAGGGAAAAGCCCTATCATGGCCTTTTCCATCCTATGGGAGGGGCATGCACGGGGGGCGTCCCCCAGTTACTAAAAAAAAAGACATAGCCCCCCACAAAAGGGGGGAGTAAAGCAAAAAGCAAAGAATACAGACCAATAGCACTAACATCCCATATCATAAAAATTTTTGAAAGGGTCCTAAGAAAAAAGAACAAGCATTGAAACCCCTCGTTACAAACCCAGGGCAACTGGGTTTAGAACAGGTCGCTCCTGTCTGTCCAACATTGGATCATACGAAAAGGGGCCTAAAGCACTAGAAGGGCAAAAAAAAATGCAGATTAATATTTCAGACTTTGCAAAACCTTCGACAAGTGTGCCCTGGCGTAATAGCGCACAAAAAGGTTTTCTAAAGGAATAAAGGGAAAAATCGGTCGAGGATCTATAATTTTCCCCACTAAAGAACACAGAGGTAGTCGTCAACAGAGTAAAATCCGAGGCCCCGTAGGTGAAAAAGCTCTGTTCCCCCCCAAAGGGACAGTACTCGCTCCCATCTTGTTCCCATCCCTTTTATCCGACAAGGGCAAGG
>NC_069494.1:18103458-18110958 GCF_026875155.1 Cherax quadricarinatus
AAAATAAACTTTAAAATATCCCGTTGATGTCTACACATCATCAACTGTAGTAGTATTAGCAACTTTTAGACCCACTTTCTGCAATATTATCAAGATTGATGGACTGTAGACACCAGTTCCAGCCTCAGGGACTGATTACCCCATACTCCTTATCTTCCACCAGTCTTCTTTGTATTTGGACTGAAGACGCCAAGAAGCAAGTTCGAGTTGAACCTACCTAGCATGGTCCAGTAGACCTTCTGTAGTGCTGTGTGTGAGTTGAACCTACCTAGCATGGTCCAGTAGACCTACTGTAGTGTTGTGTGTGAGTTGAACCTACCTAGCATGGTCCAGTAGACCTACTGTAGTGTTTTTGTGTGATTTGAACCTACCTAGCATGGTTCAGTAGACCTTCTGTAGTTTTTGTGTGTGATTTTGAACCTAACCTAGCATGGTCCAGTAGACCTACTGTAGTGTTGTGTGTGAGTTGAACCTACCTAGCATGGTCCAGTAGACCTACTGTAGTGTTGTGTGTGAGTTGAACCTACCTAGCATGGTCCAGTAGACCTACTGTAGTGTTTGTGTGGTGAGTTGGAAACCTACCTAGCATGGTCCAGTAGACCTTCTGTAGTGTTGTGTGTGAGGTTGAACCTACCTAGCATGGCCCAGTAGACCTACTGTTGTGTTGTGTGTGTGTTGAACCTACCTAGCATGGTCCAGTTAGACCTACGTAGTGTTGTGTGTGATTTGGGAACCTACCTAGCATGGTCCAGTAGACCTACTGTAGTGTTGTGTGTGAGTTAAACCTCCCTAGCATGGCCCAGTGGGACCTACTGTAGGTGTTGTGTGTGAGTTGACCTACCTAGCATGGTCCAGTAGACCTTCTGTAGTGTTGTGTGTGAGTTGAACCTACCTACATGGTCCAGTAGACCTTCTGTAGGGGTTGTGTGTGAGTTTAACCCTACCTAGCATGGTCCAGTAGACCTGTAGTGTTGTGTGTGAGTTGAACCTACCTAGCATGGTCCAGTAGACCTGTAGTGTTGTGTGTGAGTTGAACCTACCTAGTATGGTCAGTAGACCTACTGTAGTTTTTGGTGTGTGAGTTGAACCTACCTAGCATGGTCCAGTAGACCTACTGTAGTGTTTGTGTGTGAGTTGAACCTACCTAGCATGGTCCAGTAGACCTACTGTAGTGTTGTGTGTGAGTTTGAACCTACCTAGCATGGTCCAGTAGCCTACTGTAGTGTTGTGTGTGAGTTGAACCTACCTAGCATGGTCCAGTAGACCTACTGTAGTGTTGTGTGTGAGTTGAACCTACCTAGCATGGTCCAGTAGACCAAATGTAGTGTTGTGTGTGGGGTTGAACCTACTAGCATGGTCCAGTAGACCTACTGTAGTGTTGTGTGTGAGTTGAACCTCCCTAGCATGGTCCAGTAGACCTACTTTTAGTGTTGTGTGTGTGAGTTGAACCTACCTAGCATGGTCCAGTAGACCTACTGTAGTGTTGTGTTTTGAGTTGAACCTCCCTTTGCATGGTCCAGTAGACCTATGTAGTGTTGTGTGTGAGTTGAACCTACCTAGCAAGGTCCAGTAGACCTTCTGTAGTGTTGTGTGTGAGTTGAACCTACCAGCATGGTCCAGTAGACCTTCTGTAGTGTTGTGTGTGTGAGTTGAACCTACCTAGCATGGTCCAGTAGCCCTTTTCTGTAGTGTTGTGTGTGAGTTAAACCCTACCTAGCATGGTCCAGAAAGACCTTCTGTAGTGTTGTGTGTGAGTTAAAACTACCTAGCATGGTCCAGTAGACTACTGTAGTGTTGTGTGTGAGTTGAACCTACCTAGCATGGTCCAGTAGCCTTCTGTAGTGTTGTGTGTGAGTTGAACCTCCCTAGCATGGTCCAGTAGACCTGCTGTAGTGTTGTGTGTGAGTTGAACCTACCTAGCATGGTCCAGTAGACCTGCTGTAGTGTTGTGTGTGATTTGGGAACCTACCTAGCATGGTCCAGTAGACCTTCTGTAGTTTTTGTGTGTGAGTTGAACCTACCTAGCATGGTCCAGTAGACCTTCTGTAGTGTTGTGTGTGAGTTGAACCTACCTAGCATGGCCCAGTAGACCTTCTATAGTGTTGTGTGTGATTTTGAACCTACCTAGCATGGTCCAGTAGACCTTCCGTAGTTTTTGTGTGTGAGTTGAAACCTACCTAGCATGGTCCAGTAGACCTACTGTAGTTTTTGTGTGTGAGTGAACCTCCCTAGCATGGTCCAGTAGACCAAACTGTTAGTGTTGTGTGTGAGTTGAACCTACCTAGCATGGTCCAGTAGACCTACTGTAGTGTTGTGTGTGAGTTAAACCCTTTACCTAGCATGGTCCAGTAGACCTACTGTAGTGTTGTGTGTGAGTGAACCTACCTAGCATGGTCCAGTAGACCTTCTGTAGTGTTGTGTGTGAGTTGAACCTACCTAGCAGGGTTTCCTGTAGACCTTTTCTGTAGTGTTGTGTGTGAGTTGAAACCTACCTAGCATGGTCCAGTAGACCTACTGTAGTGTTGTGTGTGAGTTAAACCTACCTAGCATGGTCCAGTAGCCTACTGTAGTGTTGTGTGTGAGTTGAACCTCCTAGCATGGTCCAGTAGACCTACTGTAGTGTTGTGTGTGAGTTGAACCTACCTAGCATGGTCCAGTAGACCTTCTGTAGTGTTGTGTGTGAGTTGAACCTACCTAGCATGGTCCAGTAGACCTTCTGTAGTGTTGTGTGTGAGTTGAACCTACCTAGCATGGTCCAGTAGACCTATGTAGTGTTGTGTGTGATTTGAACCTACCTAGCATGGTCAGTAGACCTACTGTAGTGTTGTGTGTGAGTTGTACCTACCTAGCATGGTCCAGTAGACCTTCTGTAGTGTTCTTATAATCTTAACACATACATGGAATTAATGTTAATTATTCTTGAAGACTTTCACCGGAAGTCTTGCTGGGAGAAAGTGGGCAGGTGTGGGCAGGTATGGGTAGATGTGGGCAGGTGTGGGTAGGTGTGGGTAGTCAACACGATCTCTGCTCACACTTTCACTTGCTTACACTACCTGGTCTGATTACCTTCCATTAGAGTTAAGGGACTGACCAGGTGTTGTACATGTGTCTTATTCATCAATAAAGACACTAGGTGAAGCAGTAGGTGCTGAAGTACCTACTGCTACACCTAGATTCTCGGGGCACCTATCAAGGCTGGCAAGCACCGTCAGGGGACTGACTCACCTACCTTCTTGTACTCTGGTGTACACAGCCAAGTTCTGTGACTGTTGAGGACGTTAGTAGAGGCCAGCCTTAACCTGACTCCTATCTCAGCCTCTTTGTAATGAGGTAGATTAGTGGTAGATTAGTGGTAGATGATTGGTAGATGAGTATGTTAGGTATCTCTACAATAAGAGCACTACCATACACTCCATCAGGTATACAGAAGAGACTTAGTCTCCCACAGTACACTCACCTCTACCCCATCATACACAACAATCATACTGGCTAGCTGGCCATCCTTAACTACCTTCCCTTCTATCATACACTCAGTAAATATACCAGCCACCCATCATACACAACAATCATACTGGCTAGCTGGCCATCCTTAACTACCTTCCCTTCTATCATACACTCAGTAAATATACCAGCCATTCCAACACTTATCCTATTATAAATATGTGGTGCCAAATGGGTAAAACTTGCTATTTTGGCTTAAATAGCAATGCTCTTCCTAAAAAAAAACCATACCACGGGCGGGATTTGAACCCGCGGTCAGAGAGTCTCAAAACTCCAGACTGTTTTGAGACTCTCTGACCGCGGGTTCAAATCCAGCCCGTGGTATGGTTTGTTTGCAATCGTGTCATTACGATTTCGTGAGTTATGCTCTTCTTGCCGAATAAGTCATGCGAAAATTTGTGTATCCAATAATTTCGCAAAAATCATTCTAAACGTAACGAAAATATATATTTCATTGTGTTTCTTTATTATTAAATTATTATAAACTTATCTAAAATATATTTAGTTGGATTAGGCTAAATTAAAATGCGCTTGTTATAATAAGGTCAGGTAAGTTTTCTAAGGTTCTTTTGGTACAAAATTAGTAATTTTTACATTAACATAAATGAAAAAATATATCTATTCGACAGGACATTATTTTATATTTTATATATATATATATAATATATATATATATATATTATATATATATATATATATATATATATATATATATATACACACAGTTATTTCGACACACTGCAACTTGTGGCTCTTTGGGAAACCCCAGAATTCCCAACCTCTTACCTCTCTCTCTCTTAGCCTCTCTCTCTTCTCTCTCTCTCTCTTAGTCTCCCTATCTCTCTCTTAGCCCCTCTCTCTTCTCTCTCTCTCTCTTAGTCTCCTATCTCTCTCTTAGCCTCTCTCTTCTCTCTCTCTCTCTTAGTCTCCCTCTCTCTCTCTTAGCCTCTCTCTCTCTCTCTCTCTCTCTCTTCTCTCTCTCTCTCTCTCTCTCTCTCTCTCTCTCTCCCCTCTCTCTTAGTCTCCCTCTCTCTCTCTTAGCTCTCTCTCCTCTCTTCTCTCTCTCTCCTTAGTCTCCTCTCTCTCTCTCTCTTAGCTCTCTCTCTCTCTCTCTCTCTCCTCTCTCTTCTTAGTCTCTCCTCTCTCTCTCTCTTCCTCTCTCTCTCTCTCTCTATCTCTCTCTCATCTCTCTCTCTCTCTCCTCTCTCTCTTCTCCCCTCTCTCTCTCTTGCTCTCTCTCTCTCTCTTCTCTCTCTCTCTTAGTCTCCTCTCTCTTCTCTCTTAGCCTCTCTTCTCTCTCTCTCTCTCTCTCTCTTAGTCTCCCTCTCTCTCTCTCTTAGCCTCTCTCTCTCTCTCTCTCTCTTTTTCCTCTCTCTCTCTCTTAGCCTCTCTCTCTCTCTCTCTCTCTCTCTCTCTCTTCTCTCTCTCTCTCTCTCTCTCTCTCTCTCTCTCTCTCTCTCTCTCTCTCTCTCTCTCTTAGCTCTCCCTCTCTCTCTCTTAGCCTCTCTCTCTCTCTCTTCTCTCTCTCTTAGTCTCCCTCTCTCTCTCTCTTAGCCTTCTCTCTCTTCTCTCTCTCTCCCTCTCTCTCTCTTAGCCCTCTCTCTCTCTCTCTCCCCTTCTCTCTCTCTCTCTCTCTCTCTCTTCTCTCCTCTTCTCCTCTCTTGCCTCTCTCTTCTCTCTCTCTCTCTCTCTCTCTCTTTCTCTCTCTCTCTCTCTCACTACTCTCTCTCTCTCTCTCTTCTCTCTCTCTCTTATTCCTCTCGTCTCTCTTAGCCATCTCTCTCCTTTCATCTATACTCTTAGTTCTCTTACATCATCATTAACTCTAACTCTCTTCCTCTCATCCTCTCTCTTTTGCTCTTCTTTTTTTTTTTTTTTTTTTTTTTTTTAACATTTGGGTTTGACAGGTTAAGGATCCCTAGCTTTATTGACAAGCTATTTACAGGTTAAGGATTCCTAACTTTATTGACAAGCTAAGAGCTGTTACTACATCAGCTCATTTGAAAGCATTTTTTATTGTTATGAGACATACAAGTAGGGAACAGGATGAAGTTGGAGCCATCTGTGGGCCAGCATTTTCATTTGATCAACTGACGTTATCTCGTTGACATCATTATGCTGAACGAATGTGTTCCATACTCGAGTCATCCTGGGTATGTATGATCTCAGATGGAGTGATGTTCTGGAGAAGGGTACAGCCAGAGTGAAGTTGCTGCTTTCTGCCCGTCTTGTGGCAAAAAACTTGTTTCGCGCTGTCCTCGAAGTGGATCCAGTGTGGTATTTTGACAATATTGGCCTTGTACATAACAGTAAGGCCACCCACATCCCTCCTATGTTGAAGGCTGCTGCTGAAATGACAGATCCATCCAGGATGGGTCCAGGCGAGAGATGAGACGTCTTGCTCTGTTCTTACTCTGTCAAGCAGTCGCAGATGAGAGGGGGGACAGGCAAACCAAGAAAGTGGAGCATACTCAAGGTGTGAGCGTACTTGTGCCTCGTACAGTATCTTGCAACCCCTACTGTCAAGCAGATGCGAGATACGGCGAAGTGCTGTAAGCTTCCTGGCTGCCTTGTTTGCAAGATTTACAACATGGTTCTTCATGGTTAGTTTGGAGTCAAATTTCACCCCAAGGATATCAACTTCTTCTCCAGGTGCCAACATCCTCCCATTCATCCTTACTACTGCACCAGCATTACCATCATGGTGCCTAGAGACGATCATCATTTGCGTTTTCTCAGGTGCAAATGTTACTTGCCATCTATTTCCCCAAGCTGATATAGCTCTCAGCTGGTGATTGATGTAGCTTAGAGCAGCTGGCATTTCTTCTCTTGGATAATGTGAATGTCAGTGTACAGTCGTCTGCATATGCATGTGATTCTGGGATGAGATGAAGAAGGTCGTTGAAGTAGACATTCCATAACAGTGGACCCAGCACACTTCCTTGTGGAACGCTTGCCCCAATAGGATGTCTTGCTGATTCCGTTCCATTGAGGACTACACTTAGAGATCTACCATGAAGGTAATCAACTGAGGAGACATAGCGTTAGAGCCTGCAATTCCCAGTGCTTGAAGTTTTGCTAAGAGGCCCTGGTGCCACACCCGTGTCGAAAGCGCCAGCAATGTCCAGTGCTACCACACAGCTGACTTTGGATTCATCCAGTGACTGGTGCCACTTAGTGGAGAGGTTTAACAACATGATCAGCAGCAGAGTAACCTTTCCTGAAGCCATATTGACGATCACAAAGTAGTGAGTGGTAGTCAAAAAAAATCTGTCATTTGTCTTGAGATTATTGTCTCAAGGATCTTACCAGTGATTGACAGGAGTGACACTGGTCTGTAGTTGCTGATTTCTGCTCTCCCTTTTTTTTGTGAACAGGGACTACATTTGCTTTTTCCCATGGAGAGGGCCATTTGCACTTTTTCTAGGAGTGCTGAAAGATGCGAGTTAGAGGTGTGTAGCTGGTCTGCACATTTTCTCAACTTTCTTGGGTAAATTGTCGGGGCCCACGCCTTTCTTGGTCAAGTGATTTAAGGGGAAAATGCCCCCCTCCTGCCTTATTGTCCCCCTGACATTTTTTGTACAGTTCTTGCAGCTAGCAAGGAGGGCCCCTTGTGGTCAGGAACTTGCTTTTTGGTGAAAAGTGTTCAGCAAAGAGGCCCGTTTTCTCTTGCTACTAGTGAGGTGGCCATCTGTGATTTAGGGGGAATAAGTTCATAGGCAGTAACCTTGTCTGTCCTTCCCAGGGCACCGGTTTTGGAGCCTCCCCTCCTGATGTAACTTTCTTTTAGTGTCCAACTCCATTTGAAAGGGCCCCCACTTTTGACTAACCCAATGCTACGGTTGCATGTGCAAGTTCCTGTTTAGGTGGTAGGTTTTCCTTTATCCCTTCGCCATGCTTTGTACTTACAGTAGCGCCTCTCTACAACGAAAGCCAAACCAAGGTGATCTGTAGGCTTTGTCATATTCCCGGTGAGGAATGTGTTTTGTTGCGATTAAG
>NC_069494.1:18120958-18141757 GCF_026875155.1 Cherax quadricarinatus
GGTATCAGACAGGCAAGTAGGTACAGGTAGCAGGCAGGCAAGTAGGTACAGGTAGCAGGCAGGCAAGCAGGTACAGGTAGCAGGCAGGCAAGCAGGTACAGGTAGCAGGCAGGCAAGTAGGTACAGGTAGCAGGCAGGCAGGCAAGCAGGTGCAGGTAGCAGGCAGGTACAGGTAGCAGGTAGGCAAGCAGGCACCGGTAGCAGGCAGGAAGCAGGTACAGGTAGCAAGCAAGCAAACAGGTACAGCTAGCAGGCAGGCAAACAGGTACAGGTAGCAGGCAAGCAAACAGGTACAGGTAGCAGGCAGGCAAACAGGTACAGGTAGCAGGCAGGCCAACAGGTACAGGTAGCAGGCAAGCAAACAGGTACAGGTAGCAGGCAGGCCAACAGGTACAGGTAGCAGGCAGACAAGCAGGTACAGGTAGCAGGGAAGCAGGTACAGGTAGCAGGGAAGCAGGTACAGGAAGTGAGATACAGCAGAATAATGTGCAGTGACCTTCACACGGGCTTGATGTAACCTGCTGACGTCACCTGCCTTTACGAGGACCCAAATAATACCGATTTTACACTACAAATACGCTCTATTAATCTGGATTTGGGATTAATCTGACGTATTTAAATCTGGTATTTAAATGGGGAATGAAATTAACGTTAAGAATGGGCATAAATGTGAGGTGAAAGGGAATATAATGGGTATAAATGTGAGGTGAAAGGGAATAAATCTGGAGATTTAAATCTGGATAAATGGTGGGTGGTGTTGGTATTAGGTACCCAAGTGTAGGAGACTCCTTCACCTTACTACTAGGTGCATAATAACGTTTGTAGGTACCTTTTTAGGTACTTAATTAAGCTCGTATGAGTCAGGATCAGTTCCACTAAGGCTGAATAGTTGTGATATCGATTTGTATCCTGTGTATTGATGTGGTGCAGGTACGAGGTACCTGGTGCCTAGGAGACAGGTTCACCTTACTGCTAGGTACCTAGTGCCTAGGAGACAGCTTAACTTTACTACTAGGTACCTAGTGTCTAGGAGACAGCTACACTTTACTACTAGGTGCCTAATGTCTAGGAGACAGTTACACCTTACTACTAGGTACCTAGTGTCTAGGAGACAGTTACACCTTACTACTAGGTACCTAGTGTCTAGGAGACAGCTACACTTTACCACCAGGTACCTAGTGTCTAGGAGACAGCTACACCTTATCACTAGGTACCTAGTGTCTAGGAGACAGCTACACCTTACCACTAGGTACCTAGTGTCTAGGAGGCAGCTACACCTTATCACTAGGTACCTAGTGTCTAGAAGACAGCTACACCTTACCACTAGGTACCTAGTGTCTAGAAGACAGCTACACCTTACCACTAGGTACCTAGTGTCTAGAAGACAGCTACACCTTACCACTAGGTACCTAGTGTCTAGAAGACAGCTACACCTTACCACTAGGTACCTAGTTTCTAGAAGACAGCTATACCTTACCACTAGGTACCTAGTGTCTAGGAGACAGCTATACCTTACCACTAGGTACCTAGTGTCTAGAAGACAGCTATACCTTACCACTAGGTACCTAGTACTAAGGTAAGGCCTACATGACTTAACCTTGCCTAGGTTAAGTCATGTAAGCCAGAAATTTTGACATTATTGGGCAAGCTTAGGCCTATAGAGGGGGCAGAGGTTTGATCCGAGGGAAAAATCAGCTTCAATTCCTTAGATCAAGATCCCTTCGCCATTCACAGGAATGTATTTTGATATACATTGTATAGTGTATTTCCCTCGATGTATATACATTCAGAGCACTGGTATATACACAGAGTTGTGTATATTTCACATTTATGTAAGTATGATGTATTTCCAATGGCTATATATACACACTTAGAGCAGCAACCTATACACACACAGGTATACACTGCGGTATATACATTCTGTATATCCCCATCGATGTATATACACATTCCAAATCCATAAACAATATTACCCACGGTTATACACACTAAGACCAGCAACATACACACACACACTGTCATACACATCATACACCGGTGTATATATATATATACACCCTCGACCATTACCTCAGAAACCACCAAAAATCAATAAACCCTTGAATTCTTACCTTATCAATAAAGTAACTTGCTAGCAGTGTTGCAGAGCTGGTGATCAACATCTTGCAACACACATAGTATAACTAGGCACTTAAAGAGCACACCCATACAGCACAACTCGCTTATAAGGACGGTTTTTGAACGATTTACGTGGTGTTTTAAGATTAAAACCAGCTGAATGGAATAAAGAAGAGTGGATAATAAAGACGTTAATAAGGAGGGAGCGTAATAAAGAGGAGGAGAGGAGAAATGAGAGAACAGGCGAGAGTATGTGTCACTGTGAACTATCAGAGCAGACTAGTCCAAACATGGCAGCTGGAGCCCGCTACACCAGCTGACTCAGGCTCCTCCCACTACACCAGCTGCCTCAGGCTACTCCCATTACACCAGCTGGCTCAGGCTCCTCCCACTACACCAGCTGCCTCAGGCTACTCCCATTACACCAGCTGGCTCAGGCTCCTCCCACTACACCAGCTGCCTCAGGCTACTCCCATTACACCAGCTGGCTCAGGCTCCTCCCACTATACCAGCTGGCTGTGGTTCCTCCCACTACACCAGCTGCCTGAGGCACCTCCCACTACACCAGCTGGGAGAGCCTCCTCCCACCACTACACCAGCTGGCTGAGGCTCCTGCTACTACACTAGCTGGCTGAGGCTCCTGCTACTACACCAGCTGGTTAAGGCTCCTGCTACTACACCAGCTGGCTAAGGCTCCTGCCACTACACCAGCTGGCTGAGGCTCCTGACACTATACCAGCTGGGAGAGGCTCCTCCCACCACTACACCAGCTGGCTGAGGCTCCTGCTACTACACCAGATGGCTGAGGCTCCTGCTACTACACCAGCTGGCTGAGGCTCCTGCTACTACACCAGCTGGCTGAGGCTCCTGCTACTACACCAGCTGGCTGAGGCTCCTGCTACTACACCAGCTGGCTAAGGCTCCTGCCACTACACCAGCTGGCTGAGGCTCCTGCCACTATACCAGCTAGCAGAGGCTCCTCCCACTACACCAGCTGGTTCCTGTTATACACACTACACTCAAAAAACAGTGTATACTATACGTGAATCATACAGGTCAGGGACGAGATTACACATTACGCCATAGTCATACACCGGAAGCCTGTGTATACTCTCACTGTACAATCTACATGTATATATCCTGGAAACTCCCGTGTATACACTCACCATTACTATACAAGTCTATGTATACACTCTCACTATACAAGTCATAAACAACCCATCACATACATATACGTAAGTACAAGTCTTGTATACTGCTACTACTACTACTACTACTACTACTACTACTAATAATAATAATAATAATAATAATAATAATAATAATAATAATAATAAAAATAATAATAATAATAATAATAATAATAATAATAATAATAATAATAATAATAATAATAATTATTACTGAATTATACTGAATTATACTGAATTATACTGAATTATACTGAAACTATGTACTGTGCCAAAACAAAATCATTCACATTGCTAAACTCACAAACTAGTATTTAGTCACTTAGCCATAATACCAACTTACCTCATAATTTGTAATATTTTACAATTAAGAATAAAACTAAGTATGCCCGAAATGCCTAGCCATGCTAGGTGTTCTAGTGGTACACTCTGTAGTGCCTAGCCATGCTAAGTGTTCTAGTGGTACACTCTGTAATACCTAGCCATGCTAAGTGTTCTAGTGGTACACTCTGTAATGCCTAGCCATGTTAGGTGTTCTAGTGGTACACTCTGTAGTGCCTAGCCATGCTAAGTGTTCTAGTGGTACACTCTGTAATGCCTAGCCATGCTAGGTGTTCTAGTGGTACACTCTGTAATGCCTAGCCATGCTAGGTGTTCTAGTGGTACACTCTGTAATGCCTAGCCATGCTAAGTGTTCTAGTGGTACACTCTGTAATACCTAGCCATGCTAAGTGTTCTAGTGGTACACTCTGTAATACCTAGCCATGCTAAGTGTTCTAGTGGTACACTCTGTAATACCTAGCCATGCTAAGTGTTCTAGTGGTACACTCTGTAATAAACCCAGCCATGCTAAGTGTTCTAGTGGTACACTCTGTAATCCTAGCCATGCTAAGTGTTCTAGTGGTACACTCTGTAATACCTAGCCATGCTAAGTGTTCTAGTGGTACACTCTGTAATACCTAGCCATGCTAAGTGTTCTAGTGGTACACTCTGTAATCCTAGCCATGCTAGTGTTCTAGTGGTACACTCTGTAATACCTAGCCATGCTAATGTTCTAGTGGTACACTCTGTAATCCTAGCCATGCTAGGTGTTTTTAGTGGTACACTCTGTAATACCTAGCCATGCTAAGTGTTCTAGTGGTACACTCTGTAATACCTAGCCATGCTAGGTGTTCTAGTGGTACACTCTGTAATGCCTAGCCATGCTAAGTGTTTCTAGGGGTACACTCTGTAATCCTAGCCATGCTAAGCGTTCTAGTGGTACACTCTGTAATGCCTAGCCATGCTAAGTGTTCTAGTGGTACACTCTGAAATACCTAGCCATGCTAAGTTGTTCTAGTGGTACACTCTGTAATACCTAGCCATGCAAAGTGTTCTAGTGGTACACTCTGTAATACCTAGCCATGCAAAGGGTGTTTAGTGGTACACTCTGTAATACCTAGCCATGCTAAGTGTTCTAGTGGTACACTCTGTAATCCTAGCCATGCTAAGTGTTCTAGTGGTACACTCTGTAATACCTAGCCATGCTAAGTGTTCTAGTGGTACACTCTGTAATACCTAGCCATGCTAAGTGTTCTAGTGGTACACTCTGTAATACCTAGCCATGCTAAGTGTTCTAGTGGTACACTCTGTAATCACAATTTTACTACATGTAAACCACATAATAACCAAATTTCTGTAAACTCAGCATTGTAATCCTTATAGAGAATAAACTTTGAATTTGAATTTGAATTATTATTATTAATTATTATTATTATTATAAATGGTGGGTCTTAGGATGTTGCAAGAGTAGTTGATAAATTAGACACATGTGCAACTCTTGGGTATCTTTATTGAGGAAACGTTTCGCCACACAGTGGCTTCATCAGTCCATACATAGGAGAAACTTGAAGAACAGGAACATGTCGGTTCTCTGAACCATTCATCTACAAACCTGTCAGACACTGCAACTTCTTGGGATCTTAATACTTAGGAATTCTTCGCTTGCCTAATTCTTGGGCACAACCTACTTCCACATTGAAAAAGTGACACCACCTATGACTGCTGCACCTCTCCTGCCATACGGTTTATAAGCTGCTTCTCCGCTCATCTACCGTATTCTACTCAAGATTGATGGACTGAACATATCGACTCAAGGTTGAGGGACTGATTACCTCATTCTCCTCCTGTTCTTCAAGTTTCTCCTTTGTATGGACTGATGAAGCCACTGTGTGGCGAAACGTTTCCTCAATAAAGATACCCAAGAGTTGCACATGTGTCTAATTTATCAACATGTCGGTTCTCTGAACCATTCATCTGCAAGAGTAGTGTTGACATGGTCCTCTGAGCAGTGTAGTGTTCCAGTGTTGTCATGGTCCTCTGAGCAGTGTAGTGTTAGTCTCCAGTGGTTGGTTCATGGTCCCCCTGAGCAGTGTAGTGTTGCAGTGTTGTCATGGTCCTCTGAGCAGTGTAGTGTTCCAGTGTTGTCATGGCCCTCTGAGCAGTGTAGTGTTGCAGTGTTGTCATGGTCCTCTGAGCAGTGTAGTATTGCAGTGTTGTCATGGTCCTCTGAGCAGTGTAGTGTTCCAGTGTTGTCATGGTCCTCTGAGCAGTGTAGTGTTCCAGTGTTGTCATGGTCCTCTGAGCAGTGTAGTGTTGCAGTGTTGTCATGGTCCTCTGAGCAGTGTAGTGTTCCAGTGTTGTCATGGCCCTCTGAGCAGTGTAGTGTTGCAGTGTTGTCATGGTCCTCTGAGCAGTGTAGTGTTCCAGTGTTTTTCATGGCCCTCTGAGCATGTTAGTGTTTCCAGTGTTGACATGGCCCTCTGAGCAGTGTAGTGTTCCAGTGTTGACATGGCCCTCTGAGCAGTGTAGTGTTGCAGTGTTGTCATGGTCCTCTGAGCAGTGTAGTGTTCCAGTGTTGTCATGGTCCTCTGAGCAGTGTAGTGTTCCAGTGTTGTCATGGTCCTCTGAGCAGTGGTAGTGTTCCAGTGTTTTTCATGGCCCTCTGAGCAGTGTAGTGTTGCAGTGTTGTCATGGTCCTCTGAGCAGTGTAGTGTTCCAGTGTTGTCATGGTCCTCTGAGCAGTGTAGTGTTCCAGTGTTGTCATGGCCCTCTGAGCAGTGTAGTGTTCCAGTGTTGACATGGCCCTCTGAGCAGTGTAGTGTTGCAGTGTTGACATGGCCCTCTGAGCAGTGTAGTGTTGCAGTGTTGTCATGGTCCTCTGAGTAGTGTAGTGTTGCAGTGTTGTCATGGTCCTCTGAGCAGTGTAGTGTTGCAGTGTTGTCATGGTCCTCTTTAGCAGTGTAGTGTTGCAGTGTTGACATGGCCCTCTGAGCAGTGTAGTGTTGCAGTGTTGACATGGTCCTCTGAGCAGTGTAGTGTTGCCGTGTTTCCATGGTCCTCAGATGCAAGTCCTGGTTGCAAGGCAGGGAATACATGTAGTGTTTTGTCATGGTCCTCTGAGCAGTATAGTGTTGCCGTGTTACCTCCTGCAGATACAAGTACCTGGTACAACAGTAATACACTAATGTTGTCATGGTCCTCTGAGCAGTATAGTGTTGCAGTGTTACCTCCTGCAGATACAAGTACCTGGTACAACAGTAATACACTAGTGTTGTCATGGTCCTCAGAGCAGTATAGTGTTGCAGTGTTTACCTCCCTGCAGATACAAGTACCTGGTACAACAGTAATACACTAGTGTTGTCATGGTCCTCAGAGCAGTATAGTGTTGCAGTGTTACCTCCTGCAGATACAAGTACCTGGTACAACAGTAATACACTAGTGTTGTCATGGTCCTCTGAGCAGTATAGTGTTGCAGTGTTACCTCCTGCAGATACAAGTACCTGGTACAACAGTAATACACTAGTGTTGTCATGGTCCTCTGAGCAGTATAGTGTTGCAGTGTTACCTCCTGCAGATACAAGTACCTGGTACAACAGTAATACACTAGTGTTGTCATGGTCCTCTGAGCAGTATAGTGTTGCAGTGTTACCTCCTGCAGATACAAGTACCTGGTACAACAGTAATACACTAGTGTTGTCATGGTCCTCTGAGCAGTATAGTGTTGCAGTGTTACCTCCTGCAGATACAAGTACCTGGTACAACAGTAATACACTAGTGTTGTCATGGTCCTCTGAGCAGTATAGTGTTGCAGTGTTACCTCCTGCAGATACAAGTACCTGGTACAACAGTAATACACTAGTGATTCTAAATATTATGAGGGAGACCTAAACCCGTTGGGATTATACAGTGAGGGATGGAAGGTATTTAGGGAACTGGAGCACAGATCCAATTCCCTAGATCAAGAGCCTCTCACCAGCGTCAAGGATCCTCCTTTGAGGGGCCCTAGATCAAGAGCCTCTCACCAGTATCAAGCACCCTCCCTTCAGGGGTCCTAGATCAAGAGCCCCTCACCAGTCAATCCAAGCACCTCCTTCACCTTCAGGGGCCTAGATCAAGAGCCCCTCACCAGTATCAAGCACCCTCCCTTCAGGGGTTCTAGATCAAGAGCCCCTCACCAGTATCAAGCACCCTCCCTTCAGGGGCCCTAGATCAAGAGCCTCTCACCAGTATCAAGCACCCTCCTTTCAGGGGTCCTAGATCAAGAGCCCCTCACCAGTATCAAGCACCCTCCCTTCAGGGGTCCTAGATCAAGAGCCTCTCACCAGTATCAAGCACCCTCCCTTCAGGGGTCCTAGATCAAGAGCCCCTCACCAGTATCAAGCACCCTCCCTTCAGGGGCCCTAGATCAAGAGCCTCTCACCAGTATCAAGCACCCTCCCTTCAGGGGTTCTAGATCAAGAGCCCCTCACCAGTATCAAGCACCCTCCCTTCAGGGGCCCTAGATCAAGAGCCTCTCACCAGTATCAAGCACCCTCCCTTCAGGGGTCCTAGATCAAGAGCCTCTCACCAGTATCAAGCACCCTCCCTTCAGGGGTCCTAGATCAAGAGCCTCTCACCAGTATCAAGCACCCTCCCTTCAGGGGTCCTAGATCAAGAGCCTCTCACCAGTATCAAGCACCCTCCCTTCAGGGGTCCTAGATCAAGAGCCTCTCACCAGTATCAAGCACCCTCCCTTCAGGGTCCTAGATCAAGAGCCTCTCACCAGTATCAAGCACCCTCCCTTCAGGGGCCCTAGATCAAGAGCCTCTCACCAGTATCAAGCACCCTCCCTTCAGGGGCCCTAGATCAAGAGCCTCTCACCAGTATCAAGCAGCCCTCCCTTCAGGGGCCCTAGATCAAGATCCTCTCACCAGTATCAAGCACCCTCCCTTCAGGGGCCCTAGATCAAGAGCCTCTCACCAGTATTAAAATAACTAGCACAGTAGACTTGCCTCTATACAAACTATTCATGACTGGAATGCGGAAGTTCCTGCTAACTGCCCCCAGGGAAGTTCCTGCTAACTGCCCCCAGGGAAGTTCCTGCTAACTGCCCCCAGGGAAGTTCCTGCTAACTGCCCCCAGGGAAGTTCCTGCTAACTGCCCGCAGGGAAGTTCCTGCTAACTGCCCGCAGGGAAGTTCCTGCTAACTGCCCCCACGGAAGTTCCTGCTAACTGCCCCCGGGAAGTTCCTGCTAACTGCCCCCAGGGAAGTTCCTGCTAACTGCCCCCAGGGAAGTTCCTGCTAACTGCCCCCAGGGAAGTTCCTGCTAACTGCCCCCAGGGAAGTTCCTGCTAACTGCCCCCAGGGAAGTTCCTGCTACCTGCCCCCAGGGAAGTTCCTGCTAACTGCCCCCAGGGAAGTTCCTGCTAACTGCCCCCAGGGAAGTTCCTGCTAACTGCCCCCAGGGAAGTTCCTGCTAACTGCCCCAGGGAAGTTCCTGCTAACTGCCCCCAGGGAAGTTCCTGCTAACTGCCCCCAGGGAAGTTCCTGCTAACCTGCCCCAGGGAAGTTCCTGCTAACTGCCCCCAGGGAAGTTCCTGCTAACTGCCCCCAGGGAAGTTCCTGCTAACTGCCCCCAGGGAAGTTCCTGCTAACTGCCCCAGGGAAGTTCCTGCTAACTGCCCCCAGGGAAGTTCCTGCTAACTGCCCCAGGGAAGTTCCTGCTAACTGCCCCCAGGGAAGTTCCTGCTAACTGCCCCCAGAGAAGTTCCTGCTAACTGCCCCCAGGGAAGTTCCTGCTAACTGCCCCCAGGGAAGTTATGACAAGCTCCGGTAGTCAGTCTGGGTATAGTCTCTCACTGGTTTCAATACCCATAAGCCATTTAGCAGGGCATGGAAGGATATAAATAGAACTAAGGGTAAGATAAGATTGTGTTGGGATTTTGAACCACGGAGGGTTAGCCACTTAGGATAACTTGGGGTAGGGAGTGTTAGCCAGCCAGGATAACCCAGGGTAGGGAGTGTTAGCTAGCCAGGATAACCCAGGGTAGGGAGTGTTAGCTAGCCAGGATAACCCAGGGTAGGGAGTGTAAGCCAGCCAGGGTAACCCAGGGTAGGGAGTGTTAGCCAGCAAAGATAACCCAGGGTAGGGAGTGTTAGCCACCCAGGATACCCAGGTTAGGGAGTGTTAGCCAGCCAGGATAACCCAGGGTAGGGAGTGTTAGCCAGCCAGGAAAACCCAGGGTAGGGAGTGTTAGCCAGCCAGGAAAACCCAGGGTAGAGAGTGTTAACCAGCCAGGATAACCCAGGGTAGGGAGTGTTAGCCAGCCAGGATAACCCAGGGTAGGGAGTGTTAGCCAGCCAGGATAACCCAGGGTAGGGCGTGTTAGCCAGCCAGGATAACTCTGGGTAGGGAGTGTTAGCCAGCCAGGATAACCCAGGGTAGGGAGTGTTAGCCACCCAGGATAACCCAGGGTAGGGAGAGTTAGCCAGCCAGGATAACCCAGGGTAGGGAGTGTTCGCCAGCCAGGATAACCCAGGGTAGGGAGTGTTAGCCAGCCAGGATAACCCAGGGTAGGGAGTGTTAGCCAGCCAGGATAACCCAGGGTAGGGAGTGTTAGCCAGCCAGGATAACCCAGGGTAGGGAGTGTTAGCCAGCCAGGATAACCCAGGGTAGGGAGTGTTAGCCAGCCAGGATAACCCAGGGTAGGGAGTGTTAGCCAGCCAGGATAACCCAGGGTAGGGAGTGTTAGCCAGCCAGGATAACCCAGGGTAGGGAGTGTTAGCCAGCCAGGATAACCCAGGGTAGGGAGTGTTAGCCAGCCAGGATAACCCAGGGTAGGGAGTGTTAGCCAGCCAGGATAACCCAGGGCAGGGAATGTTAGCCAGCCAGGATAACCCAGGGCAGGGAGTGTTAGCCAGCCAGGATAACCCAGGGTAGGGAGTGTTAGCCAGCCAGGATAACCCAGGGTAGGGAGTGTTAGCCAGCCAGGATAACCCAGGGCAGGGAATGTTAGCCAGCCAGGATAACCCAGGGCAGGGAATGTTAGCCAGCCAGGATAACCCAGGGCAGGGAGTGTTAGCCAGCCAGGATAACCCAGGGTAGGGAGTGTTAGCCAGCCAGGATAACCCAGGGTAGGAGTGGTTAGCCAGCCAGGATAATCCCAGGGTAGGAGTGTTAGCCTGCCAGGATAACCCAGGCAGTGAAATGTTAGCCACGCCAGGATAACCCAGGCAATTGAGTGTTAGCCACGCCCAGGATACCCAGTTTCTGCTAGGTGCTAGCCAGCCAGGATAACAAGAAATCAATGGTCTTGCCCGACTGTGTTGTGTATATTACACATCATGGTTCTTCAGTGAGTACCAACCCACCACAAGACTCAATTAACACCCAGGATACCTTACAGATGGTAACAGGCCTAAAAAGGTGTAATGTTGCATCAACCAACCTACATATGCATAGATTAACTCTGAATTATGTCAAATTAACGAATAAATTAATCAAATTGTTTCCACGTACGGATTGAAGACCCAGTGATGTGAATACTTAAGGAGTCCACCAGCCTAGAAAAGGAATAAATTGTTTTGACGATTTATGTTGATAGTTACAAATGGCTTACAATTTACAATAAAATTGAGTAGTATAGTTGCGTATATAAAAGCCAAATGCTACATATCATGAAATATAAATTCGAAATTCAAGTATATAAAATATTAAGGTATAATTTGAAATATCAGGTAATTTGAAATAATCATAAATTATTATTTTAAGTCGTACAGTTCCTAAAGTGCTGTGGATTCATCTAATAAACGAAATATTATATATTAAGAAATTTACAACTTTCTATTCAGTAATATACATAATAAGTATAACCTATTTAACAATACAAAACATATTTAGCTAAGATAAGTAATAATCTGTGTATATATCAAGCAAATGACCTGACAGTATCAGAGTATATTTGAAATAAAAGTATATTTAAAATAATTAAGAGTATATTTGAAATAATCAAGAGTATATTTGAAATAATCGTAAAGGTTTTGGTATATTTGAGCAGTAGCAGTGTTCAACAAAGGCTGCTGTTGGTATATCCACTCTAATAAACACCTTGAAACATAATTACTTATCATTGAAGAAGTAAGTCAAGCAGTGTGCTATTTCAGTCACAAAAATATACATTAATACAGTATCATATCTATTTATACAATACAAAAAACATATTTAGAATAAAGCAGTAAGTACAAAAGGATAAATCTGTGTATCTGTTTTCTTAAAAATTACCTAAATACACTTCAGAAGAAAAAATAAACTTTACTGTTAATAAATAACCAGTTTGGTGCATGCAGTCTTAAGCTCTAATATATCTCCACATATAAGCTAATTCAATAATTAAACTGAAAACAGTATTTCCTTAAGTAAATATAAACTTTGAGTTATTTATCCAAGATTCAATATGATTAAATTGACTGACTGATACTGAATTCATCTGAGCCATTACACATAATAGAATTTCTTTGAGAGGGAGTCCTTACTTTCAACTGTGGCAGCCTCTCTTACTTCTGCTTGTGTCACAGCATCCTTGGACTCCTCATCTGTTTCAAACAGGTCTGAGATGTGTACTTTGGCCCTGCAAATTCAAAAGAAAATTAAAATACACATTAAAATTAAGAAGGTAATATTTCTTAAGAGTTCACAGTAATACATGTAATATACATACGTGTTGCAGCGCAGAAGAGTAAGCTTCTTACTAGCATGTATGTATATAATAATGAATATACATGGGTAAAATGACACACCAAATGTTGTCATATATTAAAGGTTAGAGTAGCACTCTACATCACAAATAAATCACGGAACGAGTGGGGATTAAACCAGTTTCCTAGTTTTTTGCAATTGTTATTACGATTTCATGAGTCACTCTAAATCATGAAGTAAGAGAGAACGTTTGGATACTAGTGAAAAAAAAAACTTACGAAATATTTCATATAAAGATTACTAATCATACAAGAGAGGAGAGCCAATAGTAACCCCAAATGTTTGAGAAATAAACACAAGAGATGAATATGATAAAGTCATCTGTATTATTAATCAAAAAGGATTAATAATCCAGGATAACCCAAGTAGAGCTTAGATTTGTTAAGATAAGATAAGACTTCGTTCGGATTTTTAACCCCGGAGGGTTAGCCACCCAGGATAACCCAAGAAAGTCAGTGCGTCATCGAGGACTGTCTAACTTATTTCCATTGTGGGTCCTTAATCTTGTCCCCCAGGATGCCACCCACACCAGTCGACTAACACCCAGGTACCTATTTGCTGCTAGGTGAACAGGACAACAGGTGTAAGGAAACGTGTCGAAATGTTTCCACCCGCCAGGAATCGAACCCGGGCCCTCCGTGTGTGAAGTGTGAGCTTTAGCCACCAGGCCACCGGGCCACCTTGGTCTTAGGTCCTCCCCCATAGAATCTACCTTCAATACCCAACTCCTTGTTAAGTTATTTACTGCTAGGCAAACAGAGGCGGCTGTAAGGGATCTCCCCCACCTGACCTCAGGTTCTTCTGGCTGTTAAACCGAACACAACCACTGAGTTACAAGCCTTGATGGTCCAGTTTATATTTCAGCTTTGTGAAATCCTTGTGCTTCGCTTCAGTGATGGTATGTTGACATTAACATGTTTTAAGTTGAAAGCCGATACAAAGAGGATTTCTTAGCACATCATCTCAAAGGTTTAAAAGAAAGAAATTTGCAGTTAAAGAAACCTTAGATACTAGTGAAGGAAAGATCTCTGGAAGATAAGTTCTGGCCAAGACGTGCATCCTTTTGCAAAGCCATGTCCTTGACTGAACGGTTCTCCCAGTCGATGTTTATCTCATACATAAAATAGTTAATAATAAAGGAAATATACAGAATACTGAATAAATAGGTAACATAGCCAATGGAAATAAGACACTGACTTTTTTGGGTTATCCCAGGTTCTCTACACATATAGCTGCTATGTATGATAATCTATGTTAATTATATTTGTGTATACCTGAATAAACTTACTATTGATACCGTCAGCTACATATGTACTGTATACAAAAGCATGTCTAGACTGAGTGGTGCAAATCTGTTTGCTGTAGTTATGCGGGTGACATCTCAATATTCTCAGATGTTCCGAGCCTTTCACAGTTATGAAATGTTATTCCTGTGGTAAAAACTGCTATATAGCGAGGTGTTGCAGTATGAGAGTCCAACCTTTCAAACCTAAAACAGCGTGTAATGGGTGTGGAAATAAAGCATAATCGGGAACAGGACAATTAGAGCTGCTATGAATAACCTCCAATTCTTATTAGTAGCTGTAGGTGGCACCACTGAATAATCCGGGCATTTAGTACTTGCAGTGCTAGGCCACCAGGGCTTTGGTGGCCTGGTGGTTAACGCTCTCGCTTCACACGGTGAGGGCCTGGGTTCGATTCCCAGCCAGAGTAGAAACATTGGAACGGTTTCTTCCAGCCGTTGTTTATCCTCCATCATAAAATGGTAACATAAAGGAATTATACGAATATGTTAGATCAGGGACATGCCAAGGAGCTAGGACACAGACTTTGGGTCCCAGGGCGTTGACCCCGGAAATCTTAGTATAATTACTACCGAATAAACTACTAGGTACTACATATGTACGTTAGGAGGGATGATTGTGTGCAATCTGCTTCGTAGTTCGGGGCCCAGACTTTCAACTGTTCCGAGCTCACAATAAGGGGTACCAACATGCCCATGCGAGTCTTCATATGCATGGCCAACTTACAAACCTAAAGGGGGTAAATAAAGCTTCTGATCAGGACGTTGGTGCTTGTACCTTTGTTTTGTGAGCTGTAGGCAACCACTGAATTGATCGGGCATCTGTACTCAGGTAGGCCTGTTCATAGACGGTCACGGTGGCAGTTGGGGGGATATCTCTGTGTAATCTTTACACGTATATGCTTCTAAACTGCTGTATTCTGAGCACCTCTGCAAAAACAGTGATAATGTGTGAGTGAGGTGAGTGTTGAATGATGATGAAAGTATTTTCTTTTTGGGGATTTTCTTTCTTTTTTGGGTCACCCTGCCTCGGTGGGAGACGGCCGACTTGTTGAAAAAAAAAATACACATAGGTACAATTATCATACATTGTAAATTACCTAAGATAATCCAAAATAGTCAGTGACTTATTTCCATTATAACATTAATGAATTTTTGAGGGTGAACGTTATTTTTTTAGGGGGAGGGTTACCCAACATTGGTGGAAGATGGCCGGTATTAAAAAAAATGAAAATATAACAAGTACAACAAATAATCTTTAATAAATACCTAAAAGCAGCCAAATGGGCATAGTATGCGGGGCTTGGGAGAGAAACTGATCTTGTGCAACGCGAGTACAAGTGACACAGACTGTACGTAAGTGTCTGCAAGTCATCCATAGTAATATCATTGTCATCCCACAGTACGTGATAATGAGTTGGTTTGCTGGTTCCTTGAATACCCTGTAGAAAATATTAATACAGGTTACCTATTTGAAATGGTTCACTGGTTCTTAATAGTAATATTACTACTGACTGTAATGATTTCAAAGAAATTCTGAAAAATGCTACAGCAATGTTAGCCAGTGATTGTGTACAAGTCTGAAAGTATTCCAAGAAATTTCACTTAGCAATAGGGAAGGAGAAAGTATAAAATAATTAACTGATTCCTAAGGTTTCAACATTGTAACTTAAATAAGACAAATGTACTTACTTTATGAGAGCAAAGATAGAAATCTCTCTCATTTGGATGAGTTATTGCTGTATCCACTACAGTGCCAGGTGGAACGTTCTTACACTTTCCAACACCATCTTTGTCACTGCAAAACAACCTAGAAGAAATGTTGACAATAATACAGTTGTACTTGCCAAGGTTTATACCAAGTATTATACACTACTGAGTGTAACAGGCAAATTTCTGCAAAAGGAAGAGAATTGTTGAACATCTCGAGTATTTGAGGCCTTATAAAACAGCAGCAGTTTCAGAAATGGCAGATCATCCCTTACATGATAAATTTATAGATGTTAGGAAGGAATTAGAGGGATAGGTGAACTGCATATTCCTAGACTATAAAAAAGCTTTGATAGTGTCACATAGGTTACCTAGCAAATTTGAGGAACAAGTTGGCGTAATAGGTGACATTAATATCGATAAGGAAATGCCCGAAAATTACAAAAGTCGCTATAAGGACTGAATACATCGGCTTCAGGAGGATTCAGAGAAACCGGTTAGCTGAACGTGAATCTTTTAAGTAGGAAGTACAGTGCCTGCACTCTAAAGGAGGAGTTGGGATATTTGCTGTTTGGAGGAATATCTGAATTGTCGTAGCTGCGCGTCTCTGCCAAGACAGTGATAGAGTGAAAGATGGTGAAAGTGTTTCTCTTTCGGGTCACCCTACCTCGGTGGGAGACGGCCAGTGTTTAAAAAGAATGAAGAATGCGAGTGTGGTTTTAAAACACATTAATTACAAAACAATGAATACAAATTTACCTTGTATGGTGTCGTTTCTGAACCACTAGGAAAGTGATGCCTGGCTGATAGTTTTGGTCAAGTTCAGAACATGCAGCACGCATGGCTTTCATCTCATAAGCCAGTACCTCCATAAACTGCGACTCACTAACACCGTCACGGTACATAACAATCCGTTCTGGCTTACATCCTCTGGTATTGTGATGAAAAGCTATCAACAGGTTTCTGGAAATATAAAATTATTAAGCCATTTTGCACATAACCTACACATAGAGGAAAGAAATTTATGCCGACTTTTTGATCCGACTTGGGCCGTTAACTATGATGACCCGTGGCCTGACTGGCAAGGCTCTCGCTTCACATACGGAGGGCCCGGGTTCGATTCCCGGCGGGGTAGAAACATTTTGACATGTTTCCTTACATCTTTTGTCCTATTCACCTAGCAGCAAGTAGGTACCTGGGTGTTAGTGGACTGGTGTGGGTCACATCCTGGGGGAGGAGACTGAGGACCCCAATGGAAATAAGACAAAGTCCTCGATGATGCACTGCCTTTCTTGGGTTATCCTGGGCGGCTAACCCTCCGGGGTTAAAAATCCGAACGAAATCTTAACTAGTCAAGTCGGACCCAGACGTCTACAAAAGGTTTTCTCCTACTTGCGGGTTATTTGTGTATTGTTCCAGTCACGGTATTGTGCCCTTTTCTTTATTTGGTAATTTGAAATATACTGCTTTCAGAATGCAAAAATTAATCTGCCTTTAAGCTTATATGCGTAAAGGCAGATTTATTCTGCCTTTACGCAGATTTATTTAACTTCAGATTTATGCAGTTTTATTCTGCATTTCCAGTTTGTCACTACAAAATAATTTTCATTAAATTAATGCTAATAAAATACCTGTGATTATTGACTTACCTGGTCATATTCTTGAGGTCTTGAATAATTTCTACCCGGTGTTGTTGAGGTCTCACTTCTACTGCATATCTTGAAGCAAATCTATCAAAGGAGGCCACAACTGCAGCCATGGAGGGAGATATTGTGTCACCAGCTGAAGGGTGGTTTACATCTGCTCCCATGATCATAACAGGTCTCTCTAAAATCTGAAAGTGGAAATAAATTTAATCTTGAAGAAAGGACATGTTTGCAGAATGAGTTTTATTAAAACTCAGTCCATAAAGATCTACTCGTGGCTGGTTTAGCGCTTCCCCCTTGATTATAATAATAATAATACTCGTGGCTGTCTTCCAGAGGGAGCTGGACACACATGACCAGCCGGGCTGCAGTTCCTACTCTGGATTACGTGCGGCCGGTAACAACAGCCTGGTTGATGAGGCTCTGATCCACCGCAAGGCCTGGTCAGTGACCAGGCCGCGGGGGCGTTGACCCCGGAACACCCTCCAGGTATATATGTATATTGAAAAGGACATGGTAAAAGGTGATACTTATTTTGAAAGAGGAGGATATACAGTCCAACAAACTATGACCATTGTGCCTTATTACCTGGAGTTTACCTGAACTCTCTCCAGGTAAACTCCAGGTAATAAGGCACAATGGTCATAGTTTGTTGGACTGTATATTAGAAAATAAAGACTGATGGGTAGATTTACGTTTTTTTTTTTTTCAACAAGTCGGCCGTCTCCCACCGAGGCAGGGTGACACAAAAAAAGAAAGAAAATCCCCAAAAAGAAAATACTTTCATCATCATTCAACACTTTCACCACACTCACACATTATCACTGTTTTTGCAGAGGTGCTCAGAATACAACAGTTTAGAACCATATACATATAAAGATACACAACATATCCCTCCAAACTGCCAATATCCCAAACCCCTATTTACGTAGATTTACGTATGTACATGTTTTTATAAGAGCAACAGATATGCCAGATCATTAGTGGTAACCCCAGTAAGAGTGAAGGGTTGATGGAGTACACGGAGACTGGCAGGAGCAGTTAGGAAAAAAGTGAATGTTACTGAAGTAAGGAAACAGTTCTGGGGAAATATAAGCAAGAGAAAGTCCAGGAAATGAGGAGGTTCGGGATAATTTTAAGAACGTTGTGCTTGAGTGCACAACAGAAGTTTGTGGGTATAATGGGTCAGTTGCGAGTGAGAAAAGGAATGACTGGTGGAATGATAAAGAAGGACTTAAGAGAGAAAGTTAGCATACGACAGGTTTATACAATGTAAAAATAACATACGAAATGCAGCATATATAAAGGAAGGAGGTTAAGAGTGGTGAGGGAGTGCAAAAGGTGAGCCAGTGAGAGAATAGGTGAGTCCTCGTCAGTCAGTTTGGCTGAGAATAAGAATCAGTTTTGGAAGCTTGAAGAGCAAATGGAATTAGCATTTAAAAACGCAATAAGTGGAGATGCTAGATGGGGAGGCCGCTGAGGTAAAAAAAAAAATACATTCGCCCACCAATCATGCAATCGGTCTTGCTAGAAGTGTGCTAACATCGCAATTCAGATTACTCTATGGCTGCAGCATCTCCATCGCTCCTTCAGGGTACTGTGGAGCCCAGTCCCTGGACCCATTATGTACCTCTGTAATCTTTTTGACTACCGCCCACAGGATGGGTATGGGCTACATAATTATGATATTCAACTAAACTAACTTCAGAGTACAGACAGAGCCCGTCCCACCTCCGGCTTCCTATGGGTCCTTCCATAAAGGTTACCTTGCTCACGCTCCAGCACCACATCCATTAAAAACTATTTATCTCCATCCTCTACCACGCTAACACAAATAAAATATTAAAGAAAATATTAAGTCATAAAACAACTTACCACTGGATTTCCAGTCTTTGAAATGACATTATTTATGCCTCCCATCTTAGCATTTATTTTGAGTAGTATATTTGCTAGTGTTGGTATTTTCACTTGAGTAACATTTACTGCTTGGATGCACTGTGTCAAGACCCCAACTTCAATGTCACCTATCCTCTTCACTCGGGCTATAAAGAACAAGTCAAAATTTTAATAACACTGTTCGACTGAAATATTGTACAAGATATAAATAGGAATTGACTCGTGATGCTGGTGTGAGATTTGTCTATAAAAAACCGTATTTGTGGTAAGAATGGTCCATACTAATGGGTCTTACGTGTGTACAGAAATAAAACTAGCTGGATAAATGCAAAGTACCCAACGAAAATAATCCCAGGACCCCAACGAAAATAAGTCACTGACTTTTTTGGGTTACCCTGGTGAGTAATTTACACACATGTTACTATGTATTATAATTCGTGTAACTGTATTTATGTGTACTTGTATCTTATGTATGTGAGAGTTTGTGTAATGTTCCAGTCACGATATTGTATTTTATTGTATTCTTACTAAGCCTAGTCTTAATGTGCCCAAAATGCTGTGCATACTATAGGCTTCTCAACTAGTGTACTTTTAAATGTATAATATTTTGAAAGTAAATTTGACTTTTTTTTATGGATGTTTGTTAATAAATAAAATCCATACATACCACTATATTAACAATAATAAAGTTGTTACTTTTAAAATTAGGCTTTACAATGAGCTCAGGTAAGATAACACATCAGCTAGTAAACAAACCATACCACGGGCGAGATTTGAACCCGCGGTCAGTATCAAAGAACACTAAACCCTCAGCTGACCTACGGGCTGGAAGCATTTTGTAACCCACACGTCGGTTCCTTAGGGGCCGTCAGTTCAAAACTCCAGACCCTCGCGTGGTATGGTTTATTTGCAATCGTGTCATTACGATTTCGTGAGTCACATCAGCTAGTAATTGAACAGCATAAAAATATGCAGGAAATTTGAGCCTAACTCCAGAATACGAGTGTTAGAAAAAGGAACAGAAAATAGGCTGCACATCCAAAAATTTAATTATAGAGGTAGCCAATTTTTTTCAATAAACCGGCCATATCCCGCCGAAGCAGGGTGACCTAAAAATTAGAAATGTACACAGGAGTTACCAGCCCCTTGCTCCAGGCATTTTAGTCGCCTCTTACGACACGCAAATACTTAAAATATGCAAATATGTAAAACTAATCATTATTCTCACCATAGAGGTCATCACCCCTTCCTAGGACAATCAGAATCATCTGTATATCAGGATAGGTCTTCTTTAGTGTGTGTATATCTTGCTCAGGGTTGGGTTTCTGGCTACTAGTAACACTGTGTGGTCGATGGAAGGTCATTCCTCGCTCACGAGACATCTGAACCATCTTCTTGATAAAATCACTGAAAGAATGTATTTAATTAACAAAATGGCACAATAACATGACTGGAACGATACACAAATAACCCACAACCTTTCGGTCCGACTTGACTATTTACGGTCACACAGTGTGACTGTGAATACCCAAGTCGGAAAGAAACGTCGTGGTAAGCTCCTCTCTCCTATGTGCGGTTGTGTAATATATTTTAACAACAATGGGGAAGCAAAGAGTTATTCAAGGAAGGTGGGTGTTCTGGCTCTCGTATTTCCGTGTAATTTATAATACAAATTAATAAAATATCCCCTTTATATATATCATTTGAGATACATAATCCCTAAGGGTTTAGCGCTCCCTCATGATTATAATAATACTCTCATTTAATTAGTACCGCCGAGCTAGCCTACCTTTACACCCACACCCTCACCCACACACACACCCACACCACCCCCCACACACCCACACCCACCCACACACACACACACCACATCCCACCCA